>QMIH01000906.1:156286-218761 GCA_003987875.1 Clarias batrachus
ACTGCGACTCCTCCTCCTCTACCAGTTAGCCGAGGCTGGTGTATGTAGCTGTATCCAGGAGGACTAGCTTCATTTAGAGCTACATACTCGTCCTGTTTAATCCAGGTTTCTGTTAAACATAATATATCAAACTCCTGATCTGTGATAGTTTCATTAACAATAACTGCTTTAGATGCGAGAGATCTAATATTTAACAGTCCTAGCTTTAGATCAGAGGTGCCGGCTGCGCATTCAGTATGTTTGTGGTATCTATGTTAATTAAATTACTAAAACAGACTTTCTGAGTCTTTCTAAGTTTATGTTTAGCTCGGGGAACAGACACAGTCTCAATATAATGAACCCTGAGTGACGACTCTATGCAGCTAGCAGACGGTTGGTTTAGCCTGTCTGTCTGCTCCCTGGCCTTGGCTCTGGATTGTCACCGATTAACTAGGCCTCTTCTGAGACTATGTGCTATACTACAAGAAATGAGAGCAGCACCTTCCCGAGTGGGATGGACACCGTCCCGCCCTAAAAGGCCAGYTTTGCCCTCAAAGGTCTTCCAGTTGTCTATGAAGCCCACATTATTTTCCTAGCACCACCTGGACATCCAACAGTTCAACGACCATAACCTGCTGTAAGCTATGTCGCCACGTCTCATTGGGATAGGGCCAGAGCAAACTACTTCATCGGACATTCATACATGCACTCATACACTCATATGGACAATTTAAAAATGATTGTCAGCCCACACTGTATGTCTTTGGACTGTATGGCAAACCACAGTATACAGGTGAAATAAAGTCTTCATAAAGTCGGCTTTCTTTCTCTCTCTCTCTCTCAAACACAGACACACACACACACACACACACACTTCTGTAACTGTCCTCATTTTCCCCCACAGAGCTGCTGTTAGAGTTCATGCATCAGCTGCCTGCATTTGCCAACATGACCATGTCAGTGAGGAGAGAGCTGTGTACAGTCATGGTCTTTGAAGTTGTAGAACAGGCTGGCACCATCATCCTGCATGACAAACAGGAGGTAAACACACATACTGCTTAGATCCATTTGTAATTGTGTTTCTGTTAACACCAGATAACCCATGATATAAAAATGAGCTCACATTGGCATGTGTGAAACAAACATAAAACTCAGGAAAATGTAACTAACCGTAATTTGTTTGTTTCTTGTCATTTAACCAAACGTTTTTGTTCTTTGTTTTGTCCAAATGATTGAGGTCTGTCTTAAATGCTACTTTTAAAGATACCACCTGAAACAAAGAAAACAACCAAGGAGATTCCATAAATTACTTGAATTGAGATGAACTGTGAATTATAACCTGAAAGGATACTGCTGTCAATTGTCAACTTTACCAAAAAAAATTGGGAATCACCACTATGTTTAATAAGTAAGAGCAGCTGTGTGGCAATACGAAAACCACTCATTTTTGAGACTCATCAGAAAAAAGGCTTCTGTTTGCTAGGAAGCAAAATAATTGGACTTTGGAGCAATGGGAAAAAGGTCATGTGCTCTAACGAGTCCAGATAGATCCTTTTCCAGAGCAATGGAATCGGCATGGGAAATTGCATTAAGTGATGGACCCATCACCTTGTTCAATTCAATTCAATTCAATTCAATTCAGTTTTATTTGTATAGCGCTTTTAACAGTTGACATTGTCACAAAGCAGCTTTGCACAATCAAAAGAATTATATAAGTTTGTATGATATGTGATATATTTATTCCCTGATGGCATGGGCATTATCCAGGGCAACAATGAAAATATCCATTGGCCTCAACTTGTGTTGAGTGAGCACAAGTAATGATGCATATGGGGCATCGAAACTATGCCACTTGCAAATGCACAAAATAATATTAGCGCTAAAGCCAGTCTAACAGAATAGTTAAAGAACATAATTGTGTGGCTGTCTGTAGAGTGTGTGATGTCTTTTTGGCCAGGCAATGTTTGTGTTTGTAAATTAAAAAAAAAATCTAGTGTTAATACCCGTCTTTAAGATGGGTTTGTAGAGTTTGTAGAAATAGTTAAAAGGTTAAGAATAAGATGATCAGCAACACATAACTGCTCATAACTTCTTTTCTACTCAAAATTTGGATTTAAAGTTTTCCAATCCAATTTTTTGGTGGAAGCCATGCTGCGTCTTCCGTCTAATCCTGAGTTCAGTCCTCACGCTCTTTTTCTCCCTCTGTAATTCCAAAGTCATCCTAAGTCATTCCTATCACCATCTGATACTGGCTAGTTACACTATCCCCTACAACCACCTTACAGTTTCTAATCTCCCCCATATTACACCTCCTTTCAAGCACCTGAGAACATAGTTCCACCATTCTTATGCATCACCCTGTATTCCTCTTTCTTTTTAAAATGTGTCTTCATCAGTGCCATTTCCATCCTTTTGCAAAATCTACAATAATCTGTCCTTTCACATTTCTCTTCTGGGCCTCATAACTATCCATCATCTACCTATCACCTTTGTTTCCTTCTCTAACATACCCATTAAGGTCAGCTATAATCACCAATCTTTCTTCTGTGGGACACTCACTACCACTTTGTCTAACTCACTCCATAAATCTTCTTTCTTCTTCACATCACATCCTGTCTGTGGAGAGCATGTACTGATGATCTTTATCATTACCCCTTGACATTCCAGTTTCACCTTGAGGGAAACTTGGCTGGATAGATGGAAATACAGACAGGAATTTTTCTGAGACTGGTTTATGGTCTTCAAATGGATGAACATAAGATATAATTGAAATATATCTGACCAATATATAGACAAAACCTTTCTTTTATTTATATAGGCACACTACCAGGCAAAAGTTTGGATAGTCTCTGAATTTCAAACTTCTATGAAAAGTAATTGAGTTCATTAATGTTTGAGATAATTTCTTTATTCATAGCTCCTAGATAATCTTTGTCCTTCCAGCATCTTTTTTTCTTATTACGCTGTTTTGCTAAAGATTTGCTTGTGTACTTTGAGCTGTTGTCCTTTGGCCCATTGCATCTGCCAAATTTAAACTGCTGGACAGATGTTTTCACATATTGTCACGATTGTTTTTTATGAAGTGGGGTTTATTGAATACATCAGGCTATGTGCTGTAAAATATGCCTAAATTATCACCCTATCCACCAACACAACACTTGATATTCAGATGCAATTTTGCAAACTCAAGTTCAATTAAAATGTATTTTTATTTAACAATACATTTTAATTGTGTAACTTTATAACAGTGAAATTATTGCAAGGCAGGTTAACAGTAACAGTATATATATATCAGTTTTTCCCTGATCAGAAAGCTATAAAGCTGAAGGTTCAATTATACAGTATAACAGAAAAGATGTTTTAGTTAATATACAGTATAGTCCACTTTCACTAACTGGGGCTCAAGTACAAAACTGTTTGTGGCAATCTTCTAAACTATAGACACTGTCTGAGTCCCAAACATTAATTGGATGGCTATTCCATAACCTTTGGGCTTTACTTTTTTTTAGAAAAAGCTCTGCCCTCTGATGTTTCCATTAAACAATAGACTAATAAGTTCTATTTCACATTCTTTTTGAAGAGAAGGGGCTTTTCCCATAATACACTTTCATGAATGCCATACCTGTTGTGTCTTTTCTGAATGTGCTGTCATAGGCATCAGCATTTGTTTAGCTGACAGATGCCTGTAGATCACTTGATGTTTTTTTTTTTCGTTTTATATCTCTATGCCTTCAGTGGTCTGAATTTTCTGGGACACCCAATCCTGGGTAAATTGGTTACTATCTTGAGCACAATCTATTTGTAGATAATCGTTCTCATTGTAGAATTGTGCATTTCTGCTGACTTGTGTCATTTTTATCCTGTTAATAATTGTGGAAATGGAACATTTATTTATATAGATATTTATTTTACCTATTGCTTTTGAATGTTAGTCTAATTTAGAGGAAAAATGACTGCATATTATAGAAAAATTTTCCCATGACTCTTAATGCCTGAAATGCCAGATAAGGAGGTGCCATTGAGGGTAAAGTGTACCCTAATAGGAAGTATCACAGGGTAAGTACCAATTTAATGTCTGAGAATGCCCTCTCGACCATAATGTACTGTCGTGGCCAAAAGTTTTGAAAATTACATAAATATTGGAAATTGCTGCTTAAGTTTTTATAATAGCAATTTGCATTTACTCCAGAATGTTATGAAGAGTGATCAGATGAACTGCATAGTTCTTCTGTGCCATGAAAATGATCTTAATCCCGAGAAAAAACTTTCCACTGCATTTCATTGCTGTCATTAAAGGAGCTGCTGAGATCATTTCAGTAATCGTCTTGTTAACTCAGGTGAGAATGTTGACGAGCACAAGGCTGGAGATCATCATGTCAGGCTGATTGGGTTAGAATGGCAGACTTGACATGTTAAAAGGAGGGTGATGCTTGAAATCATTGTTCTTTCATTGTTAACCATGGTGACCTGCAAAGAAACGCGTGCAGCCATCATTGCGTTGCATAAAAATGGCTTCACAGTTGAGGATATTGTGGCTACTAAGATTGCACCTAAATCAACAATTTATAGGATCATCAAGAACTTCAAGGAAAGAGGTTCAATTCTTGTTAAGAAGGCTTCAGGGCGTCCAAGAAAGTCCAGCAAGCGCCAGGATCGTCTCCTAAAGAGGATTCAGCTGCGGGATCGGAGTGTCACCAGTGCAGAGCTGCTCAGGAATGGCAGCAGRCAGGTGTGATCGCATCTGCACACACAGTGAGACGAAGACTTTTGGAAGATGGCCTGGTGTCAAGAAGGGCAGCAAAGAAGCCACTTCTCTCCAAAAAAAACATCAGGGACAGATTGATCTTCTGCAAAAAGTATGTTGAATGGACTGCTGAGGACGGGGGCAAAGTCATATTCTCGGATGAAGCCTCTTTCCGATTGTTTGGAGCATCTGGAAAAAGACTTGTCCGGAGAAGAAAAGGTGACGCTACCATCAGTCCTGTGTCATGCCAACAGTAAAGCATCCTGAGACCATTCATGTGTGGGGTTGCTTCTCATGCAAGGGAGTGGGCTCACTCACAATTTTGCCCAAAAACACAGCCATGAATAAAGAATGGTACCAAAACACCCTCCAACAGCAACTTCTTCCAACAATCCAACAACAGTTTGGTGAAGAACAATGCATTTTCCAGCAGGATGGAGCACCGTGCCATAAGGCAAAAGTGAGAACTAAGTGGCTCGGGAACAAAACATTGAAATTTAGGGTCCATGGCCTGGAAACTCCCCAGATCTTAATCCCATTGAGAACTTGTGGGCAATCCTCAAGAGGCGGGTGGACAAACAAAAACCCACTAATTCTGACAAACTCCAAGAAGTGATGATGAAAGAATGGGTTGCTATCAGTCAGGATTTGTTCCAGAAGTTGATTGAGAGCAGCCCAGTCGAATTGCAGAGGTCCTGAAAAAGAAGCGCCAACACTGCAAATACTGACTCTTTACATAAATGTCATGTAATTGTGGATAAAAGCCTTTGAAACGTATGAAGTGCTTGTAATTATATTTCAGTACATCACAGAAACAACTGAAACAAAGAACTAAAAGCAGTTTAGCAGCAAACTTTGTGAAAACTAATACTTGTGTCATTCTGAAAACTTTTGGCCACGACTGTACTTGTTTACAGGAAATCACACTCTACTCATATATACACACAAAGACCCTCTATTATAAGGAACAAAATGGCATCTTATCGCCAATTAATTAAGACCAAGCTTATGATAATAGGCAGCTTCAACAGGGATCTTGGGTCACATTTATTGCTGTCTTTGTCCTTGAAGACCCACCTGCCTATGACCAAAGTTAAAGTACAGTGGAACCTCGGATTGCAAATAACGTGGTTTACGAGTGTTCTGCAAACCGAGCAAAGATTTTTAATAATTTTTTATTCGGAAACCGAGCAAGTATTAGTTTACGAGCGCCGAGTATCATGCTTCACACATGTGACTTTTATTTTGAGCGTCACTCTCTCAGAGCATGGGCAGAACATTATGTCCATGATAGTTTGTGCAGGTAAAGGAGGGCTTAATGTTTCTGGTGGTGTTTTTAAGGGACTTGATGCACTATATTGTGTATCAACTATTGTTTGTTGTGTTGAAAAGTATAATTAGGAGACAGGAGGCAGATTTGTTTTATTTACTTTTCTTCATTTTAATGCAACATAAAGAAAACATTAAAGGTCCAAACAGCTCACTAATTCTATGATATTCAACTGCAAACCTATATTCAAAAATATATCATATGAAACCAATTGGGATACTTTCCCTCTAATTACAATAGGTTTCTATTTTAATATATTCATATAATATAATTAAGATTTTTATCATTTGGCAACATAACCTTGTGAGTATTTTATTTGTTCCTGAGGATTTTCATGTTGCAGTATAACACTTGTTCTGTTTTCACACTAATACTGCATACTGATCAAAGGAAATACACAAAAAATATGTCTTTGTAACCTCTGACTGGAGAATGACCTCTCAATAGGGTGTTATTAAAGAAAATTGTCTATTGTTTCTTTTAGCCTGTTTCACTTTTACCTCATATAATACCTGAATTATATTTAGTGTAAGCATGAATGTCTCTCTGTCTCTGCATTCTTTTTCTTTTTTTCCAGTGGTTAAAAATATATATGACAAACAATGTAACCTAGCATAAATGGACAGATGTTTATTGCTTAAACCAGACTCAAATGTTACATTACTCTTTTTATTATTTAATAAAATAATTTGAATAAAAGTAGGTTTTGTATGGTTATGTACTGTCTTTTGATGGTAGAATATTCTGACTTGGCAACAAAAAAAATGCAGCTTTCTTTTTTGTGGCTCACTTGCTAGTTACATATGATGTTTGTTATTTATTGGTAAATGGGGTTTTGTTGTGTTTCTAGTTGGACCTATGGTATGTTATCCTGAATGGCACCGTAGAGATAAGTTATGGAGACGGCCGAACCGAACTCCTTTGCATGGGGAACAGCTTTGGAATCTCTGCCTCAATGGTGAAGCAATGTATGAACGGAGAGGTGCGCACAAAAGGGGACGACTGCCAGGTAAATCTTATTCATGGATCAGTACTCATTCACTCATTCTCTTAGTGGTAGTGGTTATTTCACTTGAGAAAACTGCCTCAGTACTACCTCAGTCAACTCTATTCATTGTGGTGCCAGTTATTGAATTTCTTAAAATAAAAGAAGCTTATGCATCTTGTTTACATACAATGGCCAGTCATAAAATGTATATTATCATATGTATGTTCATGAAAATTTCTTCTTGTTCAAAAAAACAAACAAAAAAAACAGCGGTATAGTTCCGCATGATTCCACTAGAGGGTCAAAACCAAAATGCCAAATTAGGGTATGAAATTCTGCCTCATCTCCTCTACACCTCCGGTCTCGCACCCAGTGAATTCTTCCTCTTTCATTACTTGAAAAAACACGTGTGTATGTGTGAAAGTTATGCTACACAGTAGCATAACTTTGACCTTCTCCTCTCCTTTTGCATCTTAATTCAGCTTCATACACACACGCACACACATGGCTATGTCAGGATTCTTTTCAAAGGTAAAGTGCAGATTCATTTGTTTAATTTTTACTTTATATTTTGTATTAATTAATTTTAATATGAATCTTTTGGGTTGTGAGGTGAATCATCTGAGTTTGACATTATTTCTTATGGGAAATTCGCTTTTGATATACAAGTGCTTTGATATACGAGCATGCTTCCAGAACAAATTCTACTTGAATTCCGAGGTTTAACTGAATACATGTTCCTTATGTTTCATAGAAAATTCAGCATTTCATTCATAAACTAAGACAAATGTTTTTCCACATTTACAACTATTCAACTTGAGAAGTTCCTATAAGGTCATTATCCACAATATTTCTTTTTTTTTTCCCCCTTATACAGTACATTGGTGCATTGATGGGAATTTGATGGTCATTGCGCATTGCAGACATTATTGTATATTAACACAGGCATGTACGTGATAAATTGGAAAACAAGGGACTGACAATGTGGAAATCTAAGACTAGAAACTACAGTGGAAATCTAGATGAGTTGAGTAGTTGAGCTGGAATTTTTTCTTAACATTAATTAATGATTTTATCTTCACAGTTGAACAATGGTACATCTAAACCATTTGCTACTGACTACGTTGTAGCATAAACAAAATCACTATGTTAGCAGCTTTTAGCATAAGTTGAGTATGATGGCACCTCTGTTATGTTTTGATTGAGGCTACAGTATGTCATTGTTAATGCCCCACCAAAATCAAAATGAGCCACTGCAAGCAGTCATAAAGCAATGTCATTAAACACACATGGAGTGAATGCAAAACAAGGCAAACATGTAGTG
Source organism: Clarias batrachus (assembly GCA_003987875.1). Lineage (NCBI taxonomy): Eukaryota > Metazoa > Chordata > Actinopteri > Siluriformes > Clariidae > Clarias > Clarias batrachus. The sequence continues at coordinate 164,652 of QMIH01000906.1, forward strand.
AACTAGGAATTTACATTGGTAAATTATAGCATAGTTCATTTAGATAAAACTATTTACGGGACTTCCATTGTCCAATGTCTAGACGCACCTTCCTCTATTAATAGTGTCCTCACAGTCAGATCTGGAGTTTTGGAAAATTGTATAATGTGATCACAATTTCATAGACAATTTTTTTGTTTAATTACCAACTTTTGTGCATTAGATTGCAGGAGGCCACAAAAAATAAAACAAATAACCCTGCCCTGAATCATGCAAGCATTTTAGGATTATATTATGACAAATAAGATTTCAGTTTATTCATGATGAGAGAATCAATTGTGGTCCTACATTTTTTTTCTTTAAGCTGTGGAAAACTGTTCCTGTGACATGCTTCTTTACAATTTCACAAGGCTATCTTGTGTTGTTTTAACGTAGCTGGTGTGCATCACCCAGGAAGACTACTGGCGCATCCTCAACCATGTCGAGAAAAACATGCACAAAGTAGAGGAAGAAGGTGAGATTGTCATGGTTAAGGAGCATCGTGAGCTAGATCGCAGTGGCACTTGCAAGGGCCACATTGTCATCAAGGTGAGACTTGTTATTTATTTATTTATTTATTTATTTATTTATTTATTTTAAATATTACTACTCAAAAGGCCTTGATTTTAAGCAGAAATAAGACTTTTAATACTTTACCTTTAATTATGATCCAATTATTGGTCAGTTGTTCTTAGTTGCTGTGTAAGCTTCTGGACACATTTTCTAAACGTTTTATGCAATGTAGCACATTAACACATTATTACCTTTTTAAAAAATATATATATTTTAGTTTTTTTTCTTTTGTAAATGTCTATCTTCATGTATGTGATAATGTCTGAGCTAGCTGCATTAGTCCCTGCTCCTGCTCTAGTCACAGGTGGAAAAAAATAACTGTCTAAAATTATTGACCAATATAATTTTCATCAATCAATTTTATGAGCTTTTGAATATTTATGTTGGTAATATGTGTAATTATACTCATAGAACAAAGAAATGACTCCTTCATTCTTTTCCTTTTTTTAAATTAAGATCATTGTGCTTTCTTCTATTAACAAACAAAAAACCTGACCACAAACACATCAGAAGTTAGATTCTCCTAAGAGTAAACCAACATTCATAACACCAGGCAGGAAAATATAAGCACATACTAAAATTCAGGAATATGTAGATCCACCTTCTAGATTCCAGTCTTGTAGATATGGAGGAAGCAGAGCTCTGGGGTCACATAATTCTTTCCATGTTTTTTTTTCACCTACAGAAAATGGACTGGCCGTAGCTCATGGCTCCTGCCCTTTTTAATTTGACTTGAACCTGGCCAGGCACCCTTTTTTATATGCTTACACAAAAAGGGACAAAACCGTCAAACCTGTTCTATTAGGTCCATGTAATTGAATACTAGAAAAAAAAACACTAGTAAATTCCCACAAACTAAACAAACTAAAACAAAGCGATGTTCTTGTAATGGCCCATGGTGAAAGAAATTTGAAATATCTGTCATAAGATCTTGCATAAGACTTTGATATGCCTATTCAAACACCTTCATTTTTTTCTTCTTTAGCCATCCATATATATATATATATATTTGCTTGTGCTTTGGATCATTTTCCAGTTGCATGGCCCAACCCTGATCCAGCTTAAGCTATTGGACAGATGGTCTTTTTCATATAAAATATTCTTGAATGAAATTACAAAACTCCTCCACCCCATGCTTGACCCTTGGTATGTGGAGTTTTATGTTTTCACAAAACATGGTACTGAGCATGATAACAAAAATTCTCCAGCTTTGGTCTAATCACTCCAAAGGACATTGATCAAGACTTTCTATGGTTTGTTTACATGCAGTTCTTCAACCATTCCTCATCACACTGAATTTTACTGAATATTAGTAATTTACTTGATTTATTTATAATAAGATAGTTAGCCCCTGCCATAGTAACTTGCTACTTATTTGACCTGTTACCGAGCAGACTACAGAGAAAAATATTGGCTGATGCTAATGATGATAGCAGTTGACAATGATGAGTCTGACTGGTCTGATGAACTTTATGCATGCAAAGTGTAAGACTGAAAAATATAAAGGGTCACTTCATAGCTCTTTACCGAAACGTTGATGATAACTGAATGGAATGTATGTATGGTATTACTGTATTATATTGTATGATTCAGGGCACTCCAGAAAGGTTGATTATGCACTTGGTGGAAGAGCCTTCAGTTGTGGATCCGACCTACATTGAAGATTTCCTGCTCACTTACCGCACTTTCCTTTCCAGCCCCATGGAAGTGAGCAGTAAGCTACTAGAATGGTTCAAAGTGGACAATCTGAGAGACACGGTGTGTATGTGTGTCTGCATGTTTCTATGTGAATGTGACTGCCAATAGCTGCCAATAACAAATAGTCTCTTTCTTTTCTAAAAGTGGTTTTACTTGACTTTTCCTTTTGGCATTGCAGATTGTGTACTTTTTTTTTTTTTTTACATAACATGTTTATAATACAGTATAGAAATTTTGACGGTTTTCAAAATCTAATTCATGTCTTGATATGTCTTCTGCTTTATGCAGGTTACACGTATAGTGTTGTTATGGGTGAACAATCACTTTAATGATTTTGAAGGAAACCCCTCAATGACACAATTTCTGGAAGACTTTGCAAAGTTGCTGGATGAAGAGGTGAGACTTACTGTTACTAATATAATTGGTGCAGTCTTTAATGATAACTTAATGAAGAAGAGCTAGCAAACAAAAAAAAACAAACAAAAATGTTGGACCACGGTAAACCGTCACAGTACTGACCAAACATATAACATTTTTCTTCCTTACTTACCCACAGAAAATGAATGGTCATTTGCGCTTACTGAACATGGCCTCAGTAGCTAAAGCCAAGTTGCGTCAGGTGGTGCTGCAGAAAGGAAACAGAGACTCACCACTGCCCTTTAGCCTGCTAGGCGGCAGAGAGAGGGGCTTTGGCATCTTCATAGACAATGTGACAGAGGACAGCAAGGCTGCTGAGGCTGGACTCAAAAGAGGAGATCAGGTAAAATGGCTTTCACAAAAGGGTATTGTTGAGAAACCAAATACAGTGGATTGTGAGTAACTTGGTCGGCGAGTATTTTGCGAGACGAGGTCTTGACGTACGAGTAGTACTCATTCACTTTGTCTGCAAAAATAATGACGGAAAAAAATTAGATGTCGATCCTTTTCCTATGACTGAGACAAGACGATAACGAGACGTCACAGGTATCAATGAACAGTAACCAAATCAGCATGCAATATTGTTGACGGGAAAAACACAAGACTACAATGTTATTTGAAAAAATAAAAACTAATAAAACATCTGTCTTTGTTTTCGTCAACATTTAATTTTTGTCACAATCCGCTGCGATACAGTGTTCATTCATTATGGCATGAGTATAATCTGTATTTTATTTTATAGCTATAAACCATTGCCAAACCCATTAAGCTAATAGGCTAGCAAATGATTGTGACCCATTGATATCCTTCCAAGCATCCAAGTGTGTAAATTCATATACATTTCTTTTTTCTTTTAATGTTTCATTTGAATTGTTAGATGACTAAAAATAAATAATCAAAGTTTAGAATCCCATAGTCTCTTCTTACTGTGTATAAGTATTAGCATCAGTATTAAAGTTAAAACAAGTACTTTCAAATTGGTGTATATAGTATCTTCAGTTTTATTATGTTCTTTTATTTCCATTGTTCAAAAAAGAACTGATTTAAAAGAAAGTTTCAAAACACTGTATTGTTCATCCTGCTCCTATTGTTTTGTAGTTAAAGAAAAGAGTCTTGCACATGCAGCAGTTGTCGTAAAGAAAAAGGTTAAAAAGGTTGTAGCAGCATGTGAGAGGAATCTGAAATGACAAATGTCACAATCCTGTGAGGCAAAAGCTAGTATCATTAGAGAGGTTCCTTGTTAAAAAAAAACTTTTCAGTGATCCTGTTAGTGTGTATGTGTGTGTGTGCGTGCGAGTGAAAGTCGTCCTACACAGTAGCCTCCCCTCCACCTTTCGAATCTGGTCCTACTTCAGCCACGATTCTTTTCAAGTTAAAGTGCAGGTTAATTGTTGATTTATTTTTATTTTATATTTTGTATTAATTACTTTGATACACAAGCACGCTTCCAGAACGAATTATTCTCACAATCCAAGGTTTAACTGTACAGTTATGAGTGTTTTTGTTTATATTATTTACAACCCCCCCCCCCATGTTTCTTTTTTTATACATTTGTTTTGTATGTTTATTGTATGCTAATTTTACGGTATGAATTTGTTGTCCTTTTTTGTCATAATGATGTTGGTGAGTGAACAAATCTGCACATACAGTTTGCAAAACAATGTAATTATGTGAAGAGGATTTATTCAGTATTTGTATGCAGAATGCAACAAATTTGTCTTGCTCTCTCTCCCACCATCTTTTTCAGATAATAGAGATTAATGGCCAAAATTTTGAAAACATATCTTACGCCAAAGCTATGGACATTCTAAGGAACAATACTCACCTTTCTCTCACTATAAAGACAAATATCTTTGGTATGTTTAAAACAAGAACCTCCAATCACATTACAAAAAAAATAGTTCTTTTAGTATTTTTTATGTGTGGGTTTATTCTTGCTCCAGTCTTTAAAGGGCTTCAAAACTGCCTGAGGCATGATAAGAAGAGCGGAGTCTCCCACTTTCCCAAATTTCATGAGAAGAAGGGCAACCGCTTCTCCATTGCTGAGTTGCCAGGTGATATGGAACTTCCTACGGACAGCAAGAGTCACAAGAAAATAAAGGCCCACACAGTGTCAGCTGGATGCAACAAGATCCGCAAGATGCTGGAGAAGACCAGGTTTAGCATTCTGCCTACTAAGCCCTTCAGGTATGGCTTAAGTTGGTAAAAAATCAATTTACTTTTTAAAATTTTAGTGACCTTTAGCACTCTTAAAAAACAAACAAAAAAAACAAAGACGCTTCTGATATTAATTTGTTATATTTTTTTCAATCTCTTTCAATTATTATTATACTACAGTCGTGGCCAAAAGTTTTGAGAATGACACAAATATGAGTTTTCACAAAGTTTGCTGCTAAACTGCTTTTAGATCTTTGTTTCAGTTGTTTCTGTGATGTACTGAAATATAATTACAAGCACTTCATACGTTTCAAAGGCTTTTATCGACAATTACATGACATTTATGCAGAGAGTCAGTATTTGCAGCGTTGGCGCTTCTTTTTCAGGACCTCTGCAATTCGACTGCGCTGCTCTCAATCAACTTCTGGGCCAAATCCTGACTGATAGCAACCCATTCTTTCATAATCACTTCTTGGAGTTTGTCAGAATTAGTGGGTTTTTGTTTGTCCACCCGCCTCTTGAGGATTGACCACAAGTTCTCAATGGGATTAAGATCTGGGGAGTTTCCAGGCCATGGACCCAAAATTTCAACATTTTGGTCCCCGAGCCACTTAGTTCTCACTTTTGCCTTATGACACGGTGCTCCATCGTGCTGGAAAATGCATTGTTCTTCACCAAACTGTTGTTGGATTGTTGGAAGAAGTTGCTGTTGGAGGGTGTTTTGGTACCATTCTTTATTCATGGCTGTGTTTTTGGGCAAAATTGTGAGTGAGCCCACTCCCTTGGATGAGAAGCAACCCCACACATGAATGGTCTCAGGATGCTTACTGTTGGCATGACACAGGACTGATGGTAGCGTCACCTTTTCTTCTCCGGACAAGCCTTTTTCCAGATGCCACAAACAATCGGAAAGAGGCTTCATCTGAGAATATGACTTTGCCCCAGTCCTCAGCAGTCCATTCACCATACTTTTTGCAGAAGATCAATCTGTCCCTGATGTTTTTTTTGGAGAGAAGTGGCTTCTTTGCTGCCCTTCTTGACACCAGGCCATCTTCCAAAAGTCTTGGCCTCACTGTGTGTGCAGATGCGCTCACACCTGCCTGCTGCCATTCCTGAGCAGCTCTGCACTGGTGGCACTCCGATCCCGCAGCTGAATCCTCATTAGGAGACGATCCTGGCGCTTGCTGGACTTTCTTGGACGCCCTGAAGCCTTCTTAGCAAGAATTGAACCTCTTTCCTTGAAGTTCTTGATGATCCTATAAATTGTTGATTTAGGTGCAATCTTAGTAGCCACAATATTCTTGCCTGTGAAGCCATTTTTATGCAACACAATGATGGCTGCACGTGTTTCTTTGCAGGTCACCATGGTTAACAATGAAAGAACAATGATTTCAAGCATCACCCTCCTTTTAACATGTCAAGTCTGCCATTCTAACCCAATCAGCCTGACATAATGATCTCCAGCCTTGTGCTCGTCAACATTCTCACCTGAGTTAACAAGACGATTACTGAAATGATCTCAGCAGCTCCTTTAATGACAGCAATGAAATGCAGTGGAAAGTTTTTTTCGGGATTAAGTTAATTTTCATGGCAAAGAAGGACTATGCAATTCATCTGATCACTCTTCATAACATTCTGGAGTATATGCAAATTGCTATTATAAAAACTTAAGCAGCAACTTTTCCAATTTCCAATAATTATGTAATTCTCAAAACTTTTGGCCACGACTGTGTGAGTGTGCGTCCGTGCGTGTGTGTGTGTGTGTGTGTGTATATATATATATATATACAATTTATATTTCCATTGTTCAAAAAAGAGCAATAGAAATATATAGTTTTCATTATACAGTATAATTTCTATATATCTATTCTATTTTATTTTCCATATATAATAGAATAAAAGTATATATGTATAAATTTATTCTATTAATACTGTATGAAAACATTGTTCACAGCATAGCATCTATTGCATGTTTTGTGTGTTGCTATTGTCAACACTGTTTAAGTTGCTCCGTGCTTGTGTTCACTTGTTCCTCTTTCTATGACTGGCTTCACCTGCTCAGGGGCCTATTTAGGTAAGAGACACTCTCTTACTCAGGGCTTTTCCTATGTACGCTGTTACTGTGGACTATAATGCTTAAAAAATCTGTATTATTAAAAAGAAAAAGCATGCCTATATATCAGAGACTAAACTGGTCCATGAGTCAGAGACTAGAGTGTCAGTGTTCATATCCACTTAGGAATGTTGCGTACTCTTGTCTTTCTCTCTGTCTGTGTTATGGAAGTAATGTGCAGTTTGCATCTGTTTTTATTTGTGGTAAAATATTATTTGTTTTTGTGCTTTTTTTATGATGCATGATTTTATAATAGGCCATCAGACCCATGTTTCATGTGCATTTAGCAAGCAGCAATCTTATGATAATTTACTAGGGTTATAACCCGAAACTATGCAAATGTTACTGTATAACATAAATCACACACACACACACACACACCCATTCTTTCTCTCCTCCTCTCTCCTAGTGATGGAAGCATAGGCCAGTCTCAGGATGACAGCATTGTTGGCACAAAACAATGCAGACACAGTGTAGCCATCATGCCCATTATGGGCACTCTGTCCTCCAGCAGCCCGGATTTACTGCAGCCGACAAGCAGCACGCTCAGCTTTTCAAACATGACAGGTGAAGCCTATTTCCTGTTCACCTTCAAACTACTTTCAGTTCAACGTGAAATCAAATTGCTGATTAATATGACAAGGTCATTGTAAAAGCATTGCTGAAAGGCCTGGGTTTAAACACAAGATGAAATAGTGACCAGGTTTAACAGTATAACAATTAGGACAAAAATCATTTCTTGTTATTAAAAAAAGAAAGTAAGAAACAAGCCTAAGCAGTTAGTTTTTGTGAGGCTTTGTCTCATGTATTCTCTTGTTCCTGTTAGTAGTGGAAACTTAGTTGGTTTGTACCCCAGTCCATTTCAATGTATTTAAACCAGATTTGGAAAGAATGGTCACTTGAGTTACTCTAGCCTTTCTGCCAGTCCAAAGTTGTCTGACCTGACTTCTCTGACCTGGTGACCTCTTTTTTTTAACAAGGTATTTCCACTCACAACAGAGTACAGCAAGGTTTGTTCAGTACCAAGAGTGCTCGTAAGCATAAGAGATCAACTGTTGTACATTTGTAAATGTTTTAACATGTGCTTTTGTATTGAATGCTGAAGTGGACGGTCACATGCAGTATATACCCCTGTACTCAGTGTTCATGGTCACATGTTCTCAGTCAATGTGCTTGGAAGTGCTTACAAGCAGCTAGTGATGTGAATTACAAAATGACAGAATAGATGAACTATTTTCTGATCAGTGTTGAATTTAATACTGATGTTAAGTATTCATTTTTAAAATCTTGACAGCTTTTGAAACTCGCCCAGTGCTGTAGCTTTGCTAGCACTCCTTCCGTGCATTACTATTAAGAGCAAAATAATATTAATATTACTTATTAATAATAATAATAATAATAATTAATTAATCAATGAATTAATTAATTTGTTTGTTTGCTTATATATATTAATAATATTGAAATTTCCACAGAAACGGGTAACTAACGTGCATATGTTACCAGGGTAACCTCCTGCTGCTACGGTGAAAATTTTACACTTCAAAAATAAAATGTTTATTATATATTGAATTAACAATCAGTACATTACAAAACATTGTACTATTGAAATGCGTGCAGCTGGTGATTAAATGTGATTTGATTCATTTACGAGAAGGATCCTGTCCTTATTAAAAAGATCATTATGCAAATTGATAGCCTGTACAATATTAATGAATTATTCATTACAATACATGTTATATTGGGTAAAGTTAATATTATTTTGTTCTAGATAACAATAAATAGTGCATGAAAATGAATTCCAGGTCTTGTGCAAGCTCTGTTATTTTGAGCTCCAATGAGGCACAAGTGACCGGAGGGTAATTTTGCTTGTCTATTTTTTGCGAACTGATTAACCTGAATGTTTACTTGTACCTTTACTGCTCTCAGATACTGCGGCGCGAGACCATTCAGTGCTTTAAATGTCAAAAATAGTATCTTAAAATCGATGTGAAATTTCACAGGGAGCCAATGCAGTGTAGATAAGACAGGGGTGATGTGCTCGTATCATGTGTGTCTATCAGTTCTGATGATGATCTTGGCTGATTTACGCATCTGCTGTAGGGTCTTATGGTCTGAGATGGCACAATTCTCAAACTAGACAGTGATGCAGCTGCTCTGGATACGTTTGATAGTTCCTCTATAGAAGATGATTAGAATTGGTGGTGAAAGCTGGGCCTTCCTCAGCCCTCTCAGGAAGAAAAGATGCTACTGGTTTGTCTTGTGTAAGGAGCTGGTGTTGGGGGACCATTCAAGATTCTCCTCCAGGTAGAATTTAGTGCTCTTGATATCACCACAGAGGAGCTGTTGATGTTTAACAAAGAGTGGTTGTTCCGTATTCTACACAAGCTAACAACCATCTCTATCATTTTATCAACTTTCAGAGACAGGCTGTTGTCTTTACACCAGTGTGTTAGCCTGTGCACTTCCTCTCTGTATGCTGACTCGCCATTCTTGCTGATGACATCCATCACGGTCAAATCATCAGCAGACTTGACGATATGGTTGGAGCTGTGCGTACAGGCAGATGATGTCCTGTAGTTGGTAATTGCTTGAATGCCCTAGCACATGCGCCGTGTGTCACTGCTGGCCCTCTCTGATGGCCTAGGAAAATTTGGCTGCTTTTAGGGTCACCTTGATTGCTGCTTTTAGGGCCACCCTGTCCCCTTCTCTGAAGGTGGTATCTCGCAAAGTGCACGCACCTCCGCAGTAATCCACAGGTTCTGGTTGGGGCATGCGTGCGATGATGTTGTAAAGAAAGTGACTTCATCAGTGCACTGGTTGATGTAGCTGGGCACTGATGACTCCTCCAAATTGGTAACGTCACTGTACATATTCCAGTCAGTCTTCTCAAAACAGTCCTAAAAAGCAGAGATGACTCCTGCTGGCCAGGTTTTCACAGGTTTTGAATGTCTCAGTAAAAACAAAGATGCAGCAGTATTTAAGCTCATGCCATGCAGTGTGCTGGAGCCAGATGTAGTCCAGTAGGGAGCAGACTTTGTATAGCATGATGGATGGGAGAGCGGGCCGGCTAGGGTTTGTTTTTAGCCTAGCACAGATTCCCGCTCACTCTACTTTCTTGCGTAGCGCTTTCGATGTTTCCTCCTCAGACCCACCAGCATCAGGTAACGCTGAGAGCTGGAGGTCTAGTACATGCAGGAAGCCGACGTCCATAGCTCATCCTGAAGTTTGAGTTACAGTTGTCTGGCAGTGGTATATATGAACACCAGTTACTGCCGTGCTGCCAACTTGGACCCAACAGCCAGCAGTTGCAGTATGATGGTCAGGGAAATGTTCTGCTGGGGCACCTTGGATCCAAGCATACAGTACATGTGGATGTTTCCCTTATATACCACTTACCTAAGTGTGTTTTATCTGTTGCAGATAAAGGATGCCCCTTCATCTGAACGCTATTCTCTAATGGCAATGGTATTTTTCTGCCACCCTGACACAAAAAAAATGTTCAGGAATGGTTTTAAAAAAAGTTATTCTTTTGAAAAAAAAAAAAAGTTCTCTTGCCCTCCAAATTTCACAAATCTGATCAAACATCTGTGGCATGGACAAAGTTATAGTTTAGTCCCTGGAGGCCAAACCTCGCATTTTACAGTATGTTAAGGATCTGATGCTAACCACTTGGTGCCAGCTACCATAGCAGAGGTTCATGCCTCAAAGAGTCAATGTTGTTTTGGCAGCATGATGGGGGCTATGCAATATTTAATAGATAACATCAGAAGAGCCTTTCTTTTTGCAACAGTTCCAACAAAAAAATAATTTGCTGTCATGGACTTTAACAATTGAAATGCAAAGTGCTTACAAGGTCTGTGCTGGGACGTCCACTGTCTTGAATGCTTTCCATCATTTCCAATCTCTCTCAATGATGAACTCCAAATTGTATTCAAATTATTTTGTACCTCTTTCAAGGTTGATGTGCAGCAACAATTGCTTCTCTGAGACTACTGCTAATGTATTTCCTTCATGTATTGTGGTCCCAAACACCTTAATGCTCCAGACCAGAAAACTGCCTAAACGGCTGCTTTTAAAGAAGTCTGCACAACTGCTCATGGTCAATTAGTCAAGGGCTGATGATTAGCTTTTATTATTATTTTATTATATTTTATTTTCTAGATCCCTAGACAAGCTAAATTTAACTGAGGCTACCACTGGACCTTTAGCATGATTTCTGTTTCAAAAAAATGTTGATAGTGAGCCATAATTATAGATTTATTATACTGAAAAAATAAACAGTGACTCAAGAGTACAGTGGTGGCCAAACGTTTTGAGAATAACACAAATATTAGTTTTCACAATGTTTGCTGCTAAACTGCTTTTAGTTCTTTGTTTCAGTTGTTTCTGTGATGTACTGAAATATAATTACAAGCACTTCATACGTTTCAAAGGCTTTTATCGACAATTACATGACGTTTATGTAAAGAGTCAGTATTTGCAGTGTTGGCGCTTCTTTTTCAGGACCTCTGCAATTCGACTGGGCTGCTCTCAATCAACTTCTGGCCCAAATCCTGACTGATAGCAACCCATTCTTTCATAATCACTTCTTGGAGTTTGTCAGAATTAGTGGGTTTTTGTTTGTCCACCCGCCTCTTGAGGATTGACCACAAGTTCTCAATGGGATTAAGATCTGGGGAGTTTCCAGGCCATGGACCCAAAATTTCAACGTTCTGGTCCCCGAGTCACTTAGTTCTCACTTTTGCCTTATGGCGCGGTGCTCCATCGTGCTGGAAAATGCATTGTTCTTCACCAAACTGTTGTTGGATTGTTGGAAGAAGTTGCTGTTGGAGGGTGTTTTGGTACCATTCTTTATTCATGGCTGTGTTTTTGGGCAAAATTGTGAGTGAGCCCACTCCCTTGGATGAGAAGCAACCCCACACATGAATGGTCTCAGGATGCTTTACTGTTGGCATGACACAGGACTGATGGTAGCGTCACCTTTTCTTCTCCGGACAAGCCTTTTTCCAGATGCCACAAACAATCGGAAAGAGGCTTCATCTGAGAATATGACTTTGTCCCAGTCCTCAGCAGTCCATTCGCCATACTTTTTGCAGAAGATCAATCTGTCCCTGATGTTGTTTTTTTTGGAGAGAAGTGGCTTATTTGCTGCCCTCCTTGACACCAGGCCATCTTCCAAAAGTCTTCGACCTCACTGAAGCCATTGTTATGCAACACAATGATGGCTGCACGTGTTTCTTTGCAGGTCACCATGGTTAACAATGAAAGAACAATGATTTCAGGCATCACCCTCCTTTTAACATGTCAAGTCTGCCATTCTAACCCAATCAGCCTGACATAATGATCTCCAGCCTTGTGCTCGTCAACATTCTCACCTGAGTTAACAAGACGATTACTGAAATGATCTCAGCAGCTCCTTTAATGACAGCAATGAAATGCAGTGGAAAGTTTTTTTTCAGGATTAAGTTAATTTTCATGGCAAAGAAGGACTATGCAATTCATCTGATCACTCTTCATAACATTCTGGAGTATATGCAAATTACTATTATAAAAACTTAAGCAGCAACTTTTCCTATTTCCAATATTTTTGTAATTCTCAAAACTTTTGGCCACGACTGTAGCTGCAAGAGTGTGAAAAGTGTGATTAAAGTGGTTATATGTGTTACCTGTAACATTGTTACATTTCAAAACTTAGCAAGTTAAGTAAATACCAAAATAAGTTGTGATGAATCCCCCAGATCAAAGGAAGGATGCCAAGCTCAATAGATTTTTTTTGTTCATCATTGTTCTCTTCAGTGATGTTTTATCTCTAGTATATTTTTCCCCTTTTTATTCATTGAGTTTTACTGTGAGTATGACTGTTGGTCAGTTAACAGTAAGTTTAATAAGTTATAACTATTGCAATGTTTAGTGGCAGTTTCCCATTTGTATGTTGTATAATACTCTCTTGCTTCATGGAGATATTAGAAAGCAGTCTATTATTTCAGCTCTGCTGACCTGTCACATTAAGCTCTGTTATGCATAGCTGTGTTTTATATTAAAAAGCTCGGAATAAGCATTTAACTTTAATCAGCCATTCTTAGCATAATGAGAATTTTAGTGTAAGCGAGGGTCTTCTTTTCTTTTCCATGAGCAGATGTTCCAGATCAAGTGATCCGAGTTTTCCGAGCAGACCAACAGAGCTGCTACATCATCATCAGCAAAGACACAATGGCCAAGGATGTGGTTTTGCATGTAGTTAAGGAGTTTGGCCTCATTGCTGCTCCTGAGACCTATTCTTTGTGTGAGGTGTCTGTCAGTCCAGAAGGTGTCATTAAACAGCGTCGTCTACCAGACCAACTGTCCAAATTGGCAGATCGCATCCAGCTCAATGGCAGGTGAGATCTATTGTTTAAGTTGACAGAATTTACCTGTTTTTTTTTTCTATTTGATATTTTGTGTAGTTGGGTTAGTGTAAGAGCATTTTTTTACATTCTCTATTAAGGTGACCTAATAGAAAAAAGAAAAAAAAAACATGAAACTTGGTTTTGACCCTATTTATGATCAAGAAATATTCTCACTTGGGAAAAGTAACGATGCTTAGAACTTAACCCACATGTTTAGGTTTTAAGGAAAAAATGTTTTCTTCTTAATATAATTGTTTCATATTGTTGATAAGAAATTAAAATATTATTAATAAAAATATATAATTACAAAATGATTCCTCATCCTCACAGATCTACTCTTTCATAATCCGAGTCTTTGAATAGGACTGGGCTCTCAGGGAAGAACAATTTCATAGATGTGATAACCTGGTCATTGACTACATAAAGGTCATCAACTGACTGAATTTTATTGCGGAATTGCTGAGCCTAGACCTGACCAACTCAAGCAACCCCAGATCATAACACTGCCCCTAGAGGCTTGTACACTGGTCAATATGCTTCATGCACTTCCCTTCTTATTCTTGCATGCGCATCGCTCTGGAATAGGGTCAGTCTGGACTTATCAGATCACATGATTTTTTCCATTTCTCTTAAGTCCAATCTTTATTCTCCCTAGCAAACTGAATCCTTGTTTCTGGTAACTCTCACTACCAAGTGGTTTTCTTCTGACCAAGCAGCTATTTGGTCTCAATTCTGTAAATTCCCATCACATTTCTATTACAGATTTTTTACAGTGCAACAACGTTAACAAGCATTTTAACTGGTGACACCTTAATGAAGGCAATGTATTTAAAAAAAATTTCAATAAAATAAAAAAACCTTGTCATGCGAAGCCTGTGCCGTTAGAAAGTGAGGTGAAATTCCAGCCAATCACTATGTGGTCACTGTCTTTCCTTGAAACAATATCTGAAATTAGGCTGCATGCTTCCATATACAGTAACTAAATTATGAAAAATTAGTTAGATTTTTTTTTCTCAATCAAAAAGTTTAACTAATTAAAAAGCCAATTGAAATTGGTGTTTCATTACGGAATATTCTGTCACTGGATCAGCATTAAACCAAGATTGCTTCCGAAATGCCCAGTTTACTTAGCATAAGTTTAGTTTCTCAGCAATATTACAATTGTAAGGTGTAGGTTCTTGTTGCTAGTAGTGGGTCTGTGAACCATTTTCTGATTAAATACATTTTATGGACAGTTGTAAGTAAAATTCTGAGAAGATCTAAAATAAAAGGTGATGCCATTGGATTCATTATCATCAAGGATGACCTGTGCTGTATAATCAGATCATTACCCTTTTCATTAGAAATGGAAGATGGATAGGTTTTGTTTTCAAGTAAATAGTATCATTGTTTACAACCGTGCACAACTTTTTATTGTTGTTAATTGTTTGATAAAACTAATATGTTGCTGTTTTGCCGTTGGGTTCTGTGAGGTGATTTCTGAATTGTTTGTTAGTTTAATAGGTCATGATGATATTTCTTCCTTTTCTGTTTATTTAATCTATGGACTATTATCAGTTGTATTGCTATAATGATAGTATGAAAGCACATCTATGTAATGAATCACCGCACTGCATGTGATCAGTCACTACAAAGACCTGGAACACAGAGTGTGTTGTATTTCTAGGTTTATTTGCATGGTTTTTATTTTCTTTGACAAGAGCTCACTAAAGGTTCAAGGCTGAAAGGCAGATAACCAAGGGAAGCCAGGCTTCCCCAGTTTATTATTATTATTATTATTATTATTATTATTATATAATTTATTATCATTTAATGGGACAAAATGCTGCTGTGTTTATAGCTGATGCTGATTTGATGTCACGTGATGTACTGGTTGAGTTGTGATCATCATGAGTTTCCAAGTAGGAATTTAGGGCTCATTTTCTGTATTTTCTTTGTCACATTGAAGCATTAGACCTGTTAAAGGTCTTAGCATTAGAGTTGTTTCTGAACTTGCCATTTATTAAAACATTACACAAATCCTTTGGGTGTTTTGCCAAAAAAAATGTAAGCCAGACACTGTAAGAATTTTCAAATGAAAACAATGCTACATGGCCATTCGTTCATTATCTTTGGGACAGTAACTTTTTGTAAATGTTACAGTTTATATTGTCCTTCCTCTGGTCAGGTATTACCTGAAAAACAACATGGAAACAGAGACCCTCTGCTCAGATGAAGATGCTCAAGAGCTGCTGAGAGAGAGTCAGATCAGTCTTCTTCAGCTCAGCACTCTGGAAGTGTCTGCCCAGCTGTCCATGCGTGACTTCGACATCTTCCGTAACATCGAGTCTACCGAGTATGTGGACAGTCTCTTTAAGCTGAACTCCAACAGTGGCCGTTTAAAACAGTTTGAGGAGCTCATCAACCAGGAGACCTTCTGGGTGGCTGCTGAGATTTTGCATGAAGCCAGTGCTCTAAAGCGTGTAAAAAAAATAAAACACTTCATAAAGATTGCCCTGCAGTGCCGCGAGTGCAAGAACTTCAATTCCATGTTTGCCATCATCAGGTGAGTAAAGATTAATTTAGTAGTTTCAGGCGGAGCTTTTGTCAGGAGCTATCGGGAATAGCTATTATTATATGACCCTACCCTTTTTGCAATCTGAAGTTCAAAAAAACATATTTTAGGATTCCTGTTGCTGTTTGCCAGGTTGTAATACAAGGTACAATAAAACTGGCATGACAACATTATCCTATGTATTGTTTATTAATAGTATACATTTAGAAGCACACTGAAAAAATAACATCCCTTCAATCTAAAAAAAAATTGAGGTAATGATTCCCACTAAATATTGTCAATCTGAACCGATATAATTTTTAAAATCCAACTGAAGCTTTAATTTGTCCTTTTAAGTATCTAGGCATGACCTCAGTCACAACAGTGGATGGCAGAAGCATCATTAACTGACATTAGGCTGCTATATTATATATTATCATAAAGAATTACATCTCAGGTGTTTTTAAGAGCCAAAAATAACAGAAATATTACATGATGATTGCATGAATACCTACCAGTATATCTGATGATGAAATCACGTATCATGATCAATTCTTTTGCCCTTGTCACCCATTTCTATTTTTTTGCTCAGATGTGTTTGGACAAGTTGGTTCAAATGAACTAAAATTCTGTTATATTATATTATATTATATTTAAGCATTATATTGCTTATTTTGTGCTGAAAAAAATGTCACGTTATACCGCGCAATTCTGAGCTCTATGTATGTTTATTAAAAAAAACCAACAAAACACAAAATACCTCAAATGTGCTGAGCTTTAAGGGATTTAAGGGATACGTTATATTAAAAAAATAGCTGTGTTAGTTTGGGGTCAGGGTCTCTAATGCTCATTTGTGAATGTTGTATTGTTTATTTTATTTGTCTTATTTGTTGTCTGACAACCGAATTGGGTAGATACCCGGTTAATTTAATGAAGACAACAGACAGTGGCACATCTATGTGGCACATCTATGAAGATATTTGATAGAATATTAAACGTAGCTTTAACCCATCATTAGAATTCCAGTCTTTTACACACACTGGTGCTATATAGCCATTTTAATATATTTTATTTTTATCATAACTAGCTATTCTATAAAATGTATTTATCTTTGACTTTACAAGACGTACAGTGTTTTCTTTCGCCAGAGGTGAGTCGTGTTTTGATTGGGAGAGGGGTGGACTTGGAAAGACTTGTATGCTCCCCTCAGATTCACATGTTTAGAAACAAAGTTTTAGGCTCTCTTTTTTGGGTCTGACACACAGGTTTATTGTTGCTAGTTTTCTCCACGTACAGTAGGTAGTCAACCGGAATGATGGTTTTACTGCTGTACAGCACCTCACGGCGGCAACATTTGGGTTTGTGCGTTTGCTGGCGCTTACCACTGAGTGGCGCTGTATAACTATAGACTGACGCCTCAGGCCTTAGTTCATTCTCTCAAGAATTAATGAGCTGCATCTCCTTTAGAGCTGCATGTAGTAGTGGATGAAATCAAGTGAAACATTGTAGTTAAACATATTCATACACACAGTACTAAAATGACAGTACAAATGTAGAATTAAAATTTAATTAAATCGAATTTAAGTAAAAGTAAACGCTAACACAATGAGCCTTTAGATTTTATCATGTGTGATTAGAAAACATTCAATTGAAATTGCAGCAAACATTCGATGTGTCATCTTTTGGGCATATTTTCATAACCAACCTAATCGCCCTGTCTGGGTGGAAATGGAACTAAACTCTGTCAAAGACCTCTCCGTCTCTGCACTGCTTGGATCTGCACTCCCCGTCCCCTCAATTAAATCAATCAATAATTCAGTTATTAGGCACACAGTACCGTGAGAGTGTGGGCTCAGTTCAGGAAGCACAGCGGTCTTCTGGGCTTTTCTCTCTCCAGTCCTATCGTCTCTAACCATCTCTTCCAAACTTCTACATGATTCAGGGTTTCAGGAATGGTACAGTAAGGGCATTAAGTTTTGCAAAGATCTCTTTTTTGATCACAGGTCTGCATCATTCGAACAGCTTTCTGAAAGGTTTAACTTGCCCAATTCTCATTTTTTCAGATATCTGCAAGTAAGACACTTCATTAGCTCATCAATATCAAATTTCCCTGAGGCTCCTGATGCAAATATTATARATAATCTCCTCTGTTTGTCCCCATTGCGTAAAGGCCTAATATCCATTATTTGACTGATGGGTTTGAGTCACACCTCTTTGAGTAAAATTAAAACWGTTTGGGAGAAAGACCTAAATTTGACACKGTCAGATGATACTTGGAATTCAGTTCTCAAGCTTGTCAACTCAACCTCCTTATGCTCCCGGCACTCCCTGTTACAGTTTAAGGTTGTATGTACACAGGGCTCATTTCTCCAAACTCAAGCTTTCCCGTTTCTACCCAGACGTCAATCCTTGTTGTGATAAATGTAAAAGCGGAGAGGCGTCTCTTATTCATATGTACTGGACATGCCCGAATYTGGAAAAATTCTGGAGGGACGTCTTTAAAACCTTATCGTACATATTGAAATGCGATCTTGAACCAGACCCTCTGATTGCTTTTTTTGGTATTACTGGAGATGAAGATAAGCATCTAACTCCAGCTAAACAGCGTTTGTTGTCTTTTGTGACACTCCTGGCCAGACGTTCTCTTTTATTCAAGTGGAAAGACGCCACCTCACCCACCCACGCTCAGCTTATGTCCTGTTTATCCCTGGAGAAGATTCACTACTCAATCCGCCATTCAGACTTGAAATTTCAACAGGTGTGGGGGCCCTTCCTTCGCTTTTTTCATATACATTTGTAGTTTGATTCCTTTCCTATTTAATATTTATTTATTTAATCTTTTTTGCACGCAGAACCAAAAACTTCCAGCTCCACGGGTTTTTTATTTATTTATTTTTTACTTTCTCTCCTTTTTTAAATATGCTTGGCGTCTAGCCTTTCCCATACATGTATAGGGGTGGGGTGGATGGGTGGTATAGAGTTTTATAAGGGGGCTATAAAATGTGTATTGAAACGTTTTACATGTTCACCCTGTTATATCTCTGTTTAAAATCAATAAAAATATTGTTGGAATCTGCTGCCTTCAGGATTCCTGGGAGTCTCGTGGCCCGGGGCCCCCACACGAGATTTTGCTGCCTAGCTCATACACACTTTCACGTAGGCACACAAAACTCGGTACACATTTAGAGCTCATTGAGCCGAACAACTTTCGCACTGCATGTCCTGGGTTCAACTCAACAGGAGGTCGGTTATTTTGGGTCATTCGCAAAAACGCACCCAATGGATTTTGATATACTCCTCCTAGGACTACCAAACACGTCTCACACACATACATACACACACACACACACACACACACACACACACACACACACACATCACTAATGTTAATACACACAGACTCACACCATACACACCATACATAGCACATTTACTCGTCACACACAGACTGATACATCCAAATGTCACACACCTCTCTCCTTCACTCTCACACACACTAATGCGCGCGCACACACACACACACGAACACACAAACACATCACACACATGCACACATACATAAACCCATATTACAAATGTTTACACTCGCGCACACACACACACACACCTCTCATGATGCACACACACACACCTCTATGACGACGCACACACACGCACACTAATGCGCTCAACAAATATTTAAGCCCCAAACTGACATTAACCCTGTATAGTGTGTGATGTGTGTAGGTTGTGCGAGTGGCGATGGCTTTTTCGAGGTCTTAACACACACGAATAACACGGGTTGTGTGTTGCGCCCAGGGTAGCGATGGCACAGGGTGCTTGGGCCCGTCATCGTTGCTTTCAACTATATTTATTAGGGCCCGAGCGCTGTAGTGCGCAGGGCTCTATTGTTTTTCTACGGATTATTATTTTTAAAAATTATTTTTCTTTCAATCATCCGGCCAGTTTCGGGGGTCTTAACATACTCAAAAACTCATCAAAATTTGCACACAGATCAGAGTTGTTTGCAAAATGCACCCAATGGACTGTGAAATACTCTAAAAAAAATTAGTGGAGGTATTTTTGATATCTCAAATGGTTTGCCTGTGGCAATGCTATAAAATTGTGGCGAATAAAAATGAACAGGAAGTGGCTAATAACTTCTGTGTACATTACGTTACGTACATCAAACTTTACAGATATGTTAAGAGTAGGAAGCTGATCACATCATTTGACAATCATCAGTCTAATAGCGCCACCAAGTGGCAGCAGGAAGTGTGTCACTTTTGGAAATCACTAATATTTTGTCTTTTACTTTCACCTGATTTGGTTCAAAATCAGTTGGAATAATGAAAAGACATTTTTTTCTAATTTGAATCGTGTTGCTATGGTGACGATTTAACTATAGAAAAAAATCAAAGAAAATTATTCTTCTCATATCTTACGAGTGGAAAGACCTACGGTTCCAAAATTTCAAATGGATGTAGACTCAAACTGAGGAAGCCCTGAGAGCCTGGACCCCAGGCGTGGCACAGGGCCTGTACAGCGCCCCCTGGAACTTTGTAAAATTTTAGCTGCATAACTCGTATATGAATGAGACCCAGGATAAATTTAGATCTCGTTGAGGTGAACAACTTGCATACCCCATGTCATGGAATCCGCTGAACAGGAAGTCAGTTATTTTGCATTGTTTGAAAAACGCACCCATTGGAATGTGACATCATACACTTAAAGGATTCTTATCTTTTTGACCAAACAGAGTCTAATATAATCTCAAGACTTTCGCAGCGGAAAGTGTCTACTTTAAGAAATTTTTATATTTTGTGATTAATTTTCAGCTAATTGGCTTCAAAATCAGGCACAATAATTTGATGACATGGCTGATGTGAAAGTGTAAAGCCTTTTTTTTTTTCGCTGAAATGTGTTGCTGTGGCAAGGTTTTAAAAAACTGGTTGTGAGTAAATATGCTGAGTTTCATGATTTGGTGATGTTCATACGGCTCCCAACAATATTTTATATTTATGAGTTCATTACATATAGATGTTTTAGGCCTCACTTGTGCAGTACTAAACTATGTCCACTAGATGGAGGTATTTCTCGGTTTCCTATACTATGGCTTTATGTTTACAATTTAAATATATGCAGAAATAATAAAAATAAACAATACAAACTTTTAAATTGCCCACTGGGCAACATTCTATCTGGTGGACAAGGGCTGCGATGTACACACCATACCACACACACAAACACACACCCTACACACACTTGTTACATATCCAACACACAAACACACATACACAAACACTACATGCCCTACACACACAGACTACTCATCACACACACACACACACACACACGCACATCTTACAAACACACACACTAACCATCCTACACATCCTATAAACATACACACTGCGCATTCTACACACACTACACATTCCCCCAAAAAAGTGACTGGTCCAAGCACCTGCACCATTATCATCTTCAACAATATAGCCCATATAATCTCAAAACATTGAGGATCCAAAATTGCTATGGGATTTCTGATATCTCAGCCAGTTTAGCCATGTCTATCCTGAAAAGTGGCTAATATCATCACACAAAACACACACTCGCATCCTACACAGACTACACATCGTATACACACATGCAAACCCACACAAACACCAAACGTCCAGCACACACATGCACAAAGACTACACGCCCAGAAAGTGTCTACTTTTAGAAATGAAAATATTTCGGGACTAATTTACAGCTAATTGGCTTCAAATTCAGCGACATTACAGCTCATACAGCCCCCAACAATATTTTACATTTATGAGCCTTTGCCTAAACTTTTTGCCCTGACTCCTGCAGTAATAAAATATGTCCAATAGATGGAGGTACTTCCCCTTCTCCTTTAATATGGCTTCACTTAAGCATATGGAAATAATAAAAATAAACAATACAAACATTTAGATTGCCCACTGTGCAACATTCAGTCAGGTGGACAAGTACATATTTATATATACACACAGTAGAGACATTAGAGCTTAGATGCTGAGTCCCGTTTGCCATCAGTGGACATTCTTATGATCTGTTTCATTCGACCCAAACTGTCACGTCTGTCCTTTAGCAGGGGTCTCAAACTCCGTTCCTGGAGGGCCGCAGCCCTACAGAGTTTTGTTCCAACCATAATTAAAAACACCTGATCCAACTAAACAAGTCATTAAGGCTTATTTGAAAACTACATGGTATGTATGATGGAGAAGGGTTGGAACAAAACTCTGTGGGGCTGCGGCCCTCCAGGAACTGAGTTTGAGACCCCTGCCTTTAGGCATTCCCCTTTAAGTGCACGTGCCTTCTTTGGCCACCGTCTCACTGGTGCTCGCGGGTGGCCGTGGCGCCCGGGCTTGGGCCCGTCATCGTTGATAAATATTTATTTATTTATTTATTTCCACTCTTTTGGACTTTTCGTGTGTTGTAACATGCTCAAAAGCTTATGAACCTTTCACATAGCACACGAAACCCGGTACACATTTAGAGCTCACTGAGCAGAACAACTTTCGCGCTGCATGTCCTGGGCTCAACTCAACACGAGGCCGGTTATTTTGGGTTGTTTGCAATGGATTTTGATATACTCCACCTAGGCACCGTGCACCCGGGGTAGCGATGGCGCAGGGTGCTTGGGCCTGTCATGACCATTGTGAGTTTTTCTTTCATTGACCGAAGGGTTCCAACAATTTTGTCTGTGTGTTGTGTGCGTGCATATATAAAATATTTTTTTCCATTTTTTGTTGCCTTTATAATTATGAATTGGAAACGCATGTAAAACACTAAAAATTGCATTTTTTTTAACAAGCTCTGTGTGTTTCAAAGTCATTAGGCCAAATTATTTAACATCAAAAGCCATCAAATAATATTTTATGTTTGTGTTTGTTATATTACAGATAGATTTTTCTTTTTATCACTAGATGCACTGTTAGAATTACTTGTAATCTGGGGTGCCATTTTGTCTTTTAATAAAGAATGATTAAGAACAATATAAACAAACACTCCAATATACTCCACATGTTGTTTAAACCTGTAGTTGTTTAAGGATGTTTTTCAGTTCATATAAAATTCTTCTTTCACGTGTCATAATACTGGTGTTATTGATTTGTTATATATAATGCATTTATACGAGGTTTATAATGTGACACAAACTTAAATTCTAAAACCTTTGGGGGAATTGGTTAGTTGTATTAATTGTAACTGGATCCTGTACAATGTACTCCTTTAAAAAGAGGGCTGTGTGTGTGTGTGTGTGTGTGTGGATGTGGATGTATGATTTTGTATTTGTCTTTAGTGGGCTAAACCTTGCCCCTGTGGCACGGCTACGAGGGACATGGGAGAAGCTTCCCAGCAAATATGAAAAGCTTTTTCGAGATCTGCAAGATATTTTTGATCCCTCACGCAACATGGTCAAATACCGCAACATCTTGAGCAGCCAAAGTACGAAGTTGCCCATTATCCCTCTCTTTCCAGTCGTGAAGAAAGATCTCACATTCTTGCATGAAGGCAAGTAAATGCAAAATGCTCAAGTACGCATGTCTTCATCAGGAATCCTACTAATAAAAACAGACTAAAAGTTTAACATGAGACCATAAACCATAGCACTAGCAGGTATTCATTTCTTAGCTATTTAAGAAAATATTCATGAGAGAACTTAATGAAAATTGAATGAAACGTGAGAATATTGATTGAAGATTCTGAATATATTGAATGAAACATGACGTCATCGAAACACAGCGCCATCTTTAGAAAGGATGAGTGAGTCGGCGAGAAACTTGGTTGCTGCAGTTGTGAGAAATGAAGAGATGGTGAACACATTGATGAGTGCGTGTACGGCCCAAAGTGGTGGCACAACGCGCACTCAGCATCAGCCGACGGATGAAGACATTTATTCGCTATTTCACCGCGGAAGACCGGCGTTATGTGCTAAAATGCCCCCCTGCCACAGACTGCCCCCCCTACATCATCTCTATCAAATATTATATTACAACATAAGACAATTATTACCTGCCAAGTGAATGTGCTCCTTCGATTCGTGAGGTTTGATTAAATTCTCACGAATGATTTAAGAGAAGCATCACAGATTTGACTTTCCACTTCCCAGAGAGGTAACTCTGTTGCCAGAAAAATTGCCATTCTTTCAGAAAAGAAATTGGTGTAAAATTAAATCTCTTGAATGATTTAGAAGGAGTTGAAGATGCCAACAAGAGATATATGTTTGTTAATTTATAAAGCCTTTTTGTGTTGCCTCTTGTTGGCTTCTTCAACTTGATCTTTCATGTTTCATGAAATGTAGGGATAAGTAAGCAAGGTTCAAACAAAACTGGTTTGGAATATTTCATATAGTCATTTTTTAAATCAAATGAATATTTAATTAGTTTTAGATGCACTGATGGAGGGATGGATGGATGGATGGAGTGGGCCATTTATATGGATACACCTTAATAAAATAGGAATGGTTGATGATATTAACGTCCTGTTTGTGGCACATTAGTATATGTGAGGGCGCAAACTTTTCAAGTTTGGTGGTGACCATGGTGGCCATTTGGAAGTCGGCCATCTTGGATCCAACTTTTGTCTTTTCAATAGGAAGAGGGTCATGTGACACATCAAACTTATTGGGAATTTCACAAGAAAAACAATTCTAACTTTATTCTTTCATGAGTTATTTACAAGTTTCTCTTTGTTCACAGCCATTGACATGTCGAAGAGGTTAACACGTGATGAGCGGATCGAAATTGTGTTGATATCTGGTGAACGCAGTAACCGGGTCATTGCAGCAGATTTCAAAGCAAGACACCCTACGAGACCACCCATCCCCCATGCTACAGTTAGCAAACTGCTTGCTAAGTTTCGTGAAACTGGTTCAGTGTTGGATTTGCCAAAATGTGGACGCATGAAAACTAATGAACAAACATCAGTGGCTGTCCTAGCTTCATTCAGCAAGAGCCCACAGCGTCGCACTCGCCGCATGTCACTGGAGAGTGGCATTAGTCAAACATCCCTTCGGCGGATATTAGCTACTCACAAATGGCACCCTTACAAACTCCAGCTACTGCAGCATCTCAACGAGGAKGACCCAGATCAGCGCACACAATTTACAGAATGGGCAAAACAAAAATTGGAACAGGACCCTCAGTTCACGCAGAAGATTTTGTTCAGTGATGAGGCAAACTTTTATGYGAATGGTGAAGTTAATAAACAAAACCACCGCTATTGGTCTGAAACTAACCCACATTGGATAGATCCCTCCAAGACTGTTGGAACAAAAAAAGTGATGGTATGGTGTGGTATATGGGGCACAAAGATAGTGGGGCCATTCTTCATCAATGGAAACCTCAAGGCCACTGGATATTTGAAATTGCTACATGATGATGTGTTTCCCTCTTTATGCACTGAAGCTGGCACGTTCCCTGAGTTTTTCCAGCAAGATGGTGCACCACCACATTATGGGTGTCAGGTCTGAGCATTCCTAAATGAACAGTTTCCTGAAAAGTGGATTGGTCGTCGTGGGCCAGTTGAATGGCCCCCAAGGTCTCCCGATCTGACCCCCTTAGACTTTGATCTTTGGGGTCATCTGAAGGCAATTGTCTATGGGGTGAAGATACGAGATGTGCAGCACCTGAAACTACGGATACTGGAAGCCTGTGCTGGCATTTCTCCTGCGGTGTTGCTATCAGTGTGTGAAGAGTGGGAGAAGAGGGTTGCATTGACAATCCATCACAATGGGCAGCACATTGAACACATTTTATAAGAGGTCAGAAACTTGTAAATAACTCATGAAAGAATAAAGTTACGTTAAGACCAAGCACACCATTGTTTTTCTTGTGAAATTCCCAATAAGTTTGATGTGTCACATGACCCTCTTCCTATTGACAAAAAACAAAAGTTGGATCCAAGATGGCCGACTTCCAAATGGCCACCATGGTCACCACCCATCTTGAAAAGTTTGCCCCTCACATATACTAATGTGCCACAAACAGGACGTTAATATCACCAACCATTCCCATTTTATTAAGGTGGATCCATATAAATGGGCACCCTGTATGTATGTATGTATGTATGTATGTATGTATGTACTGTACATGCATACACACAAGGTTATTATTTACTCTACATGCATCCTTATTTACAAATATGCTGAAGTTATTCAACATTTTTTTTAAAAATTACTCTTGACAAGAGTCAATGTCAATCAACCACTTTTCATCTTTTTTTGATCCAGAGCTATAACTAAGCCATGACTGAGAGACTAGATAATTATTGTCTTGTTTAATAGTATTTGCTTAGATTAGGAGTTCCATCTCATCCACATATTGTCTTGACTGGTCCTTACAGATTATGTATATTGGGTGCAAGTTATCTTATTTGAAGTGGTTATCTTTTCTGACCTGCAGTATAGAATTACCATTGTCCAATTCCAGTTGTAAAACAGTATGTGTTTTCCTTGCTTTTGTCAAATAGTTACAGAAGACAGCCAAGGCAGTTCCATATGTGTTATTCCATAGTGTTGGTATCATAGTGCTTATGGTATTATGGTACTCAGTATTGTTCTGCATTATAAAAAATAATAAAAATTTCTAAATTAACTGATCAGTCAAACTTTTGACTAATAATGTATATAATCCAATTTCCTTTAGTTTCACTTTTACATCGTCTTATTTTCACTACTTTTTCATAATTTCTCAGGTAATGACACAAACGTGGATGGCCTAGTAAATTTTGAAAAGCTACGAATGATTGCCAAGGAAATCCGCAGTGTTGTACGAATGAGCACCACCAGTATGGACCCAGCAGTTATGTTTCATCAAAGGTTTGTACAAATGATCCAAATGATCTGTTGTCTTGCTTCTGGATATTTTTTGTGTATGTAAAACAAAACCTCTTACATTAATTAAATATATTATTATATTACTAGTAAAAAAAAATAAAAACATTTCGGGCCTCCGAGTGGCTCAGTGGTAAAGTGCTCGCCCTATCATCCGGAGATCGCTAGTTCGGATAGGAGCGGATAGCGCTGTCCTCCAAGTGTATTTGCCGTCCCCAATGGTGCGCGAGTGAGCAGTTCGAAAAGAGGCTGGCGACACGTGATTCGGAGGAAACACGTGATAGTCTTTGTAGTAGCAGCAGCCTTAATGTGGGAGCCCCCTGGTGACGGGGAAGAATTGGATGTAAATTAGGGAGAAAATCGGGGGAAATCCCCCCCCCCCCCCCAAAAAAAAAAAAAAAAAAACATTTCGTTATACAATACATTTTCATTGTACAGTAATCAATTCAAGATGTATGCCAGACATATGTGCACACAATAGCAAGCATATCAACTGGAAACTAAAGCATAAGGTTAAAACCTGTTTGACGTTCATTCTTTTGCTTAAACACCAAATATTTGGTTTCTCTGAATTAGTCCCAGTTCATTTACAAACCTTACTAACTTAATTATAGGAATCTGGTAGATTGGAAATGCATGGTTATTTGTGGTGTTTTGGTTATTCAAATTATTCAGATTCATTTAATTTTAATTTGAACCCAAGCTGGAGGTTGATCGAAGTTCATACACTGCTGTGAGTGGCAAACTTGTCCATACTACCATAAATGCTCAATGCTAAATGGTCATTGTTGCAAAGCAAAAAGGAAATAAGGGAAAGTTTAAAGTATAATTGTCAGTTTGTTGAGATACCCAGGGCCTACCAAGCGACTGCAGTCACAAGCCATCTCAGAAAATCTGCCTGAAACAGCCCAGTCCAAGGTCATTTTCATGTTTGTACGGCATGAACTCCAACCAGAAGCACCAGGATGTCAGTTGGGATGACTGGCAACACAGGAATATAATGTTTAGCTCAACAGAGGGAAAGAGAGGGAGAACTCGGTTGGATATGTCAGATAAGAGTCACATGATGACAGCGGTCAGTGTACTTTTTTTTGCAGAGGGCTATGACTATGAAATAAAATAAATAAAAGGGAGAGCCAGAATCTAAACACAGACATAAATTGGACTCATTAGTGGTGCTTGCGAAGCGAAGCACTACTAGCACTACTATTATAATCTCACAGGCTTATTATTATTCCCCTTTTTTCTTTCCTTCCGTACAAAAGTTTGGCACGTAACTAGTCCTGCACCGTTTGTCGTAAACCCAACATGAGGTGTCAAATCATGCGACTTGGTCGGGAATGGGGTGCTATGACTTGTCTAAGAGGTGGGAGTCCCATAGACTAAACATTGAGACCAACTTTGACAGATTGAAGCGCAGAGTGAGAATTTGGTAGAAATCTCAAATTCACCACACTTGAAGAGGGTCACAAGCTGTAACAGAAGATACCCCGCACGAGGGTATAAGTTTTGTCCCCGGGGCAAAAAAGGTGCCCAAATTTGCCCCATTGACATATAATGCAGACTTTGGTGCGTAACTCTTACAGTATCGTTTCTCTGTCCATAGATCCATGAAAGAAGTGTCAAATCATGCAGCTAAGCATTTTTTGGGGGACCAGGCAGTAAATTGCCCCCACAGGGGGCAATTAATCTTCCCAAAAAATCCCATAGACGTAACATTGAGATCAATTTTGACGGACTGAAGCACAGAGTGGGAATTTGGTAGAAATCTGAAATTATCACATTTGTAGAGCCTTGCAATCTGTGTTGGAACATACCCCACCCGAGGGTATATGTTTTACTCCGGGGCAAAACAGGTGCCCAAATTTTCCCCATTGACTGATAATGGGGTATTGGTACAATTTCCGTTCGTCGTAGACCCATGAAACAGGTGGCAAATTGTGTGGTTCATTCGAGACTTTATTTTATTTGGGTTTATTCGGGGAAATGGGACTTGACATGACTTTTCTAATGGGCGAGTGGTAAACTGCCCCAGCAGGGGGCAATTAACATTCAATAGTAACTTGCATAGGACCTTTGAAACTGAATTTAACTGTGAATCTCACTGTCGTAGAGACATGGGGGTGGGCTCATTTTACTCAGGCAATCAGTCTTTCACGTTTATCATGATGCTCATAAGCCACGCGCCCTATAACGATTAGCATGTTGCTAGCATTATGCTAACTAGATTAGCATGTTGCTAGCTACATCAATAGAATGTCGCTAACATGATGCTATGGTACTTAGCATGTTGCTAGCATGGTGTTTAGCTTATTAGCATGTTGGTAGCATTATGATAACTGATTTATCATGTTGCTAGCTACATCATTAGACATAACAAAAATGATGCTGGAGTGCTTACCATGTTGTTAGCATGACTCTAAAGTTTTGCCCCGGCAAGCACCACTCACATTTTCTTCAGGAAATGTACTGCTCTAGTTATTTTCCGTTTTCTTTTTCTTCTTCTTCCGTTTGAAAGTTTGGCGCGTAAGTAGTCCCGCACCGATTGTCGTAGACCCATTAATGAGGCGTCAAATCGTGTGGCTTGTTTGGGAATGGGGTGCTATGATTTTTATAAAAGTCCCATAGACTTTACATTGAGACCAACATTAGCTATGACATCAGCCATATCTATGACTATGACATCATCTATATCTATGACATGGCAAGCACCACTCAGTTTCTTCAGGAAATGTGCCTCTCTAGTTCAGATTTTATCATGGTGTAATACTGTTACTTCAGTAGTCGAGGTGTTGATCTCTGAATCTGAAACGTATACCAACCTACGCTGCTTTATATTCCGAGACGCCGTTACATAGACTGGCATATTTACACCTCTGGTGTGTATTTGTGTGTGTGTGTGTGTGTGTGTGTGTGTGTGTGTGCATGTATTCTGGGTGCCTGTATGTGTGTGAATGCTTCCTGATTCTCTCTTTGCCTTGGTGCCCCCTTTGTTTCTTTTTCATGGCTCTTTCTTGCAGGAAGAAGCGATGGAAGAGTTTAGGGTAAGTAGCTCTGTCCCTTCACCCATGCCTCCATGCATGTCTTTAATCCCCATTTCTTTCTTTGTAACTCATGAATCCAAGCCTAAAGCTCTCACCTCGAAGATTTTTTGGTACTTTGTTTAATAAACGTAAACAACTCACTGTAAGTTATTGTTAGTTTCTTGTTTCATTCTAAAGTTCCATAGCTGCATTACTTTATTCTGTCCTGTTTAGCATAAAATATTCTTTTAAAATAATTATTGAGTCACGAATGCCTAATAGATTTCTTTTCCATTTAATGTGCCTTGCAAGGCATTAACAGGCTGCCAATCGCGGGGCACACTCAACACACTCACAATTACAGACTCACACAGTACGGGCATTTTGGAAACTCCAATTAGTCTAATTTGCATGTTTCTGCCATTTCACCTGGAGGATACCCACATTTACCCGAAACAGACTCCACTCCAGGTTTTCTGACTGTCCCCACATCGGCATCTAACCTGACCTTCCACATGGTTGCTTCCGCCTCGAGAGTGACGTCATCAACCAGCGCGCGAGAGAGAGACGCGGGAAAGGGGAAAGAGATTGTGATTTTGGCGTTTTGATATTTGGTTGTGTTTTCTGGTTTTGTCTTTTTGCCTCCCATTGATTTTGATTATCGCTTTGCCCCTTTGGTTTGGTTGGTCTTTGTATATATTTGTAGATAATTTCATTGTATGTTTGTGCACTCACCAGTGGTAGGGGCGGGGCTTCCATTTATTTTGGGAAGAGGGAATTTATTTGCTGTTTTTGGTTTAGGGAGTCAGGAAAGGTACCTGTATTTTTGTGTTGTTGTTTTTTTTGCAGGTAATCTAGCTATTACAGATCTGGCCATTAAGAACGCACGTTTCTTGAGAAGGGATCTCGTGCGCTTCCGCGGCAGCTCGTGGGATAGATAAAATAAAATTACCCAGCACTTTAACATTTAACCCAGCAGTTTTTAGAGTGTAACATAAAAAATATTCCATTTGTAAAATAGCATGGGTGAAATCATAGGTTGTGTAAAAACATTACAACAAAGCTTATGGTAAATAAATTCTCAGACTACCTATTTACAGTATATGGAATTTTACGGGGTTGTCACTGAACGATTTACCCTGACAAAGAGCAATATAAGAACAGTGCCAGCTGGCACACCTGAAAAATAATTCGGCACCTATTTAGAGTGAATATGCAAATGCAATTATTAATTTATTCTGTATATTTAACCAAGTTTCTGTTCAAATTTAAAGATGCACACACGTGTGCAAAAAGACGAAGTACAACAAAGAACACGAAAGTGTATAATCTTTAATAAAGTTGGCCTAAAACAATATTATCTCCAATGCTGAAGAAAACATGATTTTGTTTTAGTTTATTTCTTGAATACAACATGACAGCGCGCTCCGAGGTGAACACATGCAGACTGTTACTGTAATCACTCTTCTCACCTTTCATTCATGATAGGTGTGAAGTTATCAAACCGGTTTCACTGATGGGGGAATTGAGGGGAAAAGAATGAACAAGACCGAGCAGACGTCTCTGCCTAAAATGTATTTCACCAGCAAACCATCAACATAAATAGAAACAAATAAAACGTTTAATGGTGAATCAGAAATCAGACTTCATAGTTGGAGTTGATACTTTGAGTGTAATTCATACATTTACTGAATATATTCACATTTTGTAAAATAATGAAACCTGTTTCCTTCCTGGACCTTTTGTCCACATCACAATGAACTGAAGCTCAGCACGTCTACTTTCCTTGTTTCAGTCTGTAATATGTAAGTGAAATACATTTTGTGTATATGCTTAAATACTCCTTTTTATTTATGGACAGGTGATGTACGTGTATTATTGCAAGAGGCGATGACTTTCTGGGGGAGTATGTCTGCACCTTTTGTAAAGTGAAAGTACGAGCCGCGGGTTCACGCGCACCGATGAACAGCTTTATTTCAGTCATAAATCCACAATCACATTCCAGCTATTATTTCCAGCTGTGGTCAAATAATGGATGAAATAATTATTCAATGCTGGATACAAACAACAAAAAAGACAGATTTATTATTTTTATAAAAAGCCTGAAGCACTTCATGTTTATATTTGTTCCTTCATGTCTTCTGATGGTGTGCGACACATTTTTACATTTTAACAAAGACATGTTGACATATTCATGAATCAGGACATTCGCATAATTACTGTATATGTGTGCGCATCTAATAGGTGTGTGTGTGCGGAGAGTTTGTGTATATGTGCGCGCGTCTCGTAGGCGTGTGTGCGCGCATTTCATATGTAGTTGTGTGAGCGGTTAGTAGTATTTATAGATGTGTGACTGTTTCATATGTGTGTATACAAGTGTTTCACGTGTGTGTGCATGAGTGAAGTTTGATTTAAGCCCTATACGGCGCCTCATAATTTAGAGCATCTCTTTTCATCATTATGAACATAATATGAAGCAGATATACGCAGATTCATCATAAAATATTATTATTGTAAAACTAAATGAAATTCATGTTTGCTTCAGCATCGGAAACAATATTGTTTTAGGATAAATAATTATACACAATTCTTCGTTCTACTTTATCTGGCTTTTAGATAAAGTTCTTCCATGCGCCATCTGGCGGATATTCAGTGAAGCACAGCACATTTATTTAAATTCCCGAATGTTGCTTGAGGGATCTCGCGGCATATCGCACGCCAAATTCACGGGTTCTTGTGGGAAAAGGCGCGCATTCTTAATGGCCAGATCTGTAAATATGAATACCATTTTGTTTATTATTTTGGCCTGGGTCCACACTGAAACTGATCCTCCTCCTGTGTGTGTGTGTGTTTGTATGCGTGTGTGTGTGTATTTTTTGTAAAGCAATACAAACCTCATTATTTCATCAGTTAATGACTGGATCTAGTTCTTTCTTCCATATACCACCATTTCCATACAGTTTTTAAATAAGAACCCTGAACCATTCTTTTGCTGTACGCCCAGTCTACTAGACTGGGACGTAACGCCATATTTAAGTGACCACTTTGATTCACAAGAAAGTTTTATTATGCAAAGGTGTTCCTTCAGTTAAAAACAACTAGTTTGAGATTTATCTGCTCATCTTTTTTGACCTACGCCAGAATGCCTCATCCCACCCCCTCTGTAAAAAAAAAAAAAAAAGTTAACTTGGTAACTTTTACTATGAGTACATTTTTATAATGGTAACTTTACTTGCACTTCAGTAGAATTTCACTGAAGTAACAGTACTTTTACTTGTACTGTAACTTCAGTGAAATTTTACTTCTTTTTTTGTAAATTTTGAGTACAAAATTTTAGTATTATTTCCACCTCTGTCCACCAAGCACAGGGAAAACATGAAAACTGCTAGTGACCATGCCATCGTCTAGATAAAAGATTAGATAAGAACATTAATGAATAGTGAAACTAATTAACTCTATCAGTAACTCTGATACTGATATTTTCTATGAGACTGATATCTCCTTAAGCCCTTTCTCTCTTTCTCTTGGCTTTCTCCAGGTCCTTGAGCCAGGGCAGCACTAATTCAAATCTGCTGGATGTACAGGCTGGACATAAG
This sequence comes from Clarias batrachus, assembly GCA_003987875.1. Taxonomy (NCBI): domain Eukaryota; kingdom Metazoa; phylum Chordata; class Actinopteri; order Siluriformes; family Clariidae; genus Clarias; species Clarias batrachus. The sequence goes on from QMIH01000906.1 coordinate 198,006, forward strand.
AAGCGTGTTAGGCGCAGCTCATTGCTAAATGCCAAGAAGTTGTATGAAGATGCACAAATGGCCCGTAAGGTCAGGCAGTACCTGGCACAGCTGCAAGTGGAAACAGATGAGGAGAAGTTCCAGATCATGTCTCTGCAGTGCGAGCCATCCTACAGTACCTGTAAGATTTATCATACTTTTTCCAGTTTAAACATGTTAGTGTCCTAAATGCCTGAAGCTACCACTTCTACATTAATTTAAAACCCACTGGGGTCTGAGGCCTTTTTGAAGAACTGCAGCGAGTCAAAGCTCTTTCAAAATTTGTGTGAATTTTAAATCTTTGCCATTGTAGTAGCTAATACATTTCACTTATTTACACAGAGCACAAATTGGGTTTTCATTATGTGGCTGAAATATGTTATACCTGTGCGACGTTTAAACTTGTGTCAAAGAACACATACAAGAAAATACAATTTTTCAACTCTAGCAGAAAAACTGTGAAAAATGGAGAGTAAACAAACCTTGCAGATTGTTTTGAACATAGAACTGAGTTCATGAAATTATTGGGTGTGTGTCCATAGCAACACAATTGCTAAATTAAATGACAGTGAAACCATGGATTACGACCATAATTCATTCTGGAAGCGAGCTCGTATATATCGAAACACTCGTAAAAATCATTGACTCAGTTGTGATCACGTGACACTCGGCGGCAAAACAAGAAGCACATACGTGTTACATGATGCAGTGGAGCCTCGGATTGCAAGTAACGCGGTTTGCGAGTGTTCCGCAAGATGAGCAAAGATTTTTTATAAATTTTGACTTCAAAAACAAGTCTTGCTTTACGAGTACCGATTATCATGTATCACACATGTGCCTCTTTTTTTTCATGCAGTGCGTGACGTGATCACAACTGAGCCAATGGTCTTTTTTGGGCTGTTGAACGAATAATTTAAGTTTCCATTATTTTTTATATGGGAAAATTTTATTTGATTTACGATTACTTTAGTATACGAGCCAATCGTAATTCAAGGTTCCACTGTACTCGGTATTCGTAAACAAGTCGAAATTTATTTCAAATTTTTGCAAATTTCGCAATCCGAGGATCCACTGTACAAGACTGCTTTAACTGCTTTCTGATGATTATGGCTTACAGCTAACGAAAACCCAAAATTCTGTATCTCAGAAAATTTTTATATAAAAAGACCAATAAAAAAAAAAAAAAGATTTTTAGCACATAAATGTTGGACAACTGAAAAGTATGAACAGTACAGCTCTCAAAACTTGGTCGGGGCTCACTTTGCATAAATTACTGCAGCAATGCGGCATGGCATGGAGGCAATCAGCCTGTAGCACTGCTGATAAATTATGGAAGCCTAGGTTGCCCTGATGGCAGCCTTCAGCTCTTCTGCCTTGTCAGGTCTGGTGTCTCGCAACTTATCATGGTACCCCCATAGATTCTCTGTTTATGTCGGGTGAGTTTTCTGGTCCATCAAGCACAGTGAAACCATGGTACTTAAACCAGATATTAGTTCTTTGGCAGTGTGGGCTGGTGCCAAGTCAGCATGAAATCAGCATCTCCATAAAGCTGGTCAGCAGAGAGAAGCAAGACATGAGTGATACACATAGATTAGAGTGACACCGTGAGTCTCCAATATTACACTTTTTCACAATATTTAAATTTTCTGATAATGACTTTTGGGTTATCATTAGCTCTAAGCCATAATCATGGAAATTACAAGAACTAAACACTTGAAATACATCAGTCTGTGTGTAGTGAATCTATATAATGTACGAGTTTCACTTTTTGAATGGAAATAAATCAACTTTTTGATGATATTTTAATTTAGTGAGATGCATCTGTATATGTGCCAACCAAAACCTGCAAATGTGATAACAAGTAATGGTTCACAGCCAAACTGAAACACCTTTGTCAGGTCTAGGAGGGAGCCTACAGAAGTGTATAAACAGGCCGCTGTTTAACTCCATGTATAAACTAACTGACAACAAAGATTAGAGTGACTAAAAGAAGCAATACTAAAAGCTAGGAAACAGGTTTTCAGTTAACAATCCTGCATCAGTGTGGAGAGGCCTGCAAGACACCACAAACTACAGAAGACCACCTCTCCCTGCTGAGGCAAACAAAGGCTTGGCTGATGACCTCCGTACTACCACACATCAATACCCCAACACACCTCTGGTAACTCCACCATCACCCCTCCCCAGCACCTGCAACAGCTGCACTCACAATTCATGAGAAGACATGAAATCTTGACACCTTAACTGCCTAAGGACATATGCACTGATTTTGTTCGTTGACTTCAGTTCGGCCTTTAATACAATAACTCCGGAAATATTCTCCTTCATACTCCTACAGTTTACTGTACCTCCATGGACCACCAACTTCCTGACAGGCAGAAAACAGCAGGTGAGGCTGGGAAGAGAGGTACTTCTAGTATACAGATTGTCAACACTGGTGCTTCGCATGATGTCCTCTCCCCAATGCTATACAGTGGAACCTCGGATTACGAGTAAGGTGGTTTACGAGGGTTTCGGAAGACGAAAAGATTTTTAATAAATTTTGACTTGAAAAATGAGCAAGTTTTAGTTTACGAGTGACAAATATAATTAAAAATCATGTGGCATTTATGCGCTTCTTGTTTTTCTTGTTTTTACGTGCACTCGGCAGCAAAACAAGAAGCTCACGCATGCGGTTCCTGTTTTGATGCTGAGCGCACGCCATCACAAGTGAACCAATGGCTATTCACTTTCTCACGCTGCGGATTGTGGGCAATCGAGTTGTAAACATCCGAGCACGTGTATGCTGTTTACAACACCGCTGTGAGCGCATAAAGCATTTTTTATTTACTTTTAAAGTGTTTTATTTATTTTTCTGTCTTTACTGCGCTTTAGTACTTTAGTGTACTGCAACAATGGCACCCACGAAGAAAAAGTTGCAAAAGGAAGGTGGTAAAAAGGAGATGATCACGCTGGAAGTTAAAAAAGAAATCATTAAGAAGCGCGAGCAAGGTACGCGAGTGGCTGACCTCGCAAGATTTTATAGAAAGTCTACATCAACGATATGCACAATATTAAAGCAAAAAAAAGAAATAGCCAGACTAGATGCAGCAAAAGGAGTCACGCGGATATCAAAGCAGCGGCCACGTCTATTGGATGATTAGAAAAGTTGCTTCTTGTGTGGATAAATGAGAAGCAGCTCACCGGTGATACCGTGACTGAGCAACTTATCTGCTAAAAGGCAAAGAACTTGTACGCCGACCTCGTGAGCAAACTGCCAAGTACGTCGACAAAAAATGTAGAAGGCTTTAAGGTGAGCAGGGGCTGGTTTGATCACTTTAAGAGGAGAAGTGGTATTCACAGCGTTGTGCGGCACGGAGAGGCTGCGAGTTCAGACGCTAAAGCAGCCGACGCGTTCGTTTCCAAATTTCATGAGCTCATGGTTTCTGAGTGTTACCTGCCGCAGCAGTTTTTTAACTGCGACGAGACTGAGCTGTTTTGGAAAAAAATGCCAAAGAGGACTTGCATTACAGCAGAAGAGAATGCATTGCCGGGTCACAAGCCCATGAAAGACAGACTCACGCTATTGTTTTGTGCTAATGCAAGCGGGGATTTAAAAATCAAGCCCCTGCTCGTGTATCATTCGGAAAATCCACGAGCCTTTAAAAAATGTAAAGTGCAGAAGAGTCAGTTAAATGTTATGTGCAGGTCCAGCAGCAAGGCTTGGGTCACTCGTAATCCTGTCTGTGGAGTGGATCAACAAGGTTTTTGGTCCTGCAGTGAAAAACTATCTTTTAGAAAAAAATCTGCCACTCAAAGTCTTGTTGGTTCTGGATAATGCTCCTGCTCATCCTCCAGGCCTTGAGGACGACTTACTGAAGGAATGTGAGTTCATTAAAGTCAAGTTCTTTCCTCCCAACACCACTCCACTACTCCAGCCTATGGATCAGCAGGTCATTTCAAACTTTGAAAAACTTTACACCAAAGCTTTGTTTCAGCGATGCTTTGAAGTGACAGAAGGAACAAACCTTACCCTCAGAGAGTTTTGGAAAGATCATTTTCACATCATACATTGCCTCAAAATCATTGATGAGATCTCATCAGAGAAGGAGGAGAAAAAGACAGAGGAATCCCTAACTTCCAGTGAGATTAAGGAGGTGTGTAAAATGTGGGAAACTGCGCAAAATCTTGAAGAAAATCACCACCCGAATAAGGCTGTAGCAGTGCGCACGCACAATCAGTCTGTTTAATGACGATGCAATGTCCCATTTTCGTGAGATTCTCAAAAGGAGGCAAAAGCAGGTGTCATTAGTTCCTGGTAAGAGTTACCCAAAAAGAGAAAGAGGCTGGTGAGCCAACAGACAGCAGTGATGAGTAAATCGTGATCGTGAAAGTCATGGTTTTATTTACAGTATTTTATTTATTTTATTTATTAGATTTTTACAATAAAAGTGCAGCTTATTTTTGTTTTATTTTAATTTTAAAAGTGCTGGTTACTTTGGTTACATTTTTTTCCTATATTTTGTATATATTGGATAATTTTATAATAAATATTTTTTGCAAACGAATTATGCTCGTAAACCAAGGTTTGACTGTACTTCCTAATTCATCATGATTACACATCCAAGGACCCAGCTGTCAAACTTCAGAAGTTTCCAGGTGACACTTATTTGGACTCCCCTAAAATGGTGATGAGTCTACATAAAAGCAAGAGGTGGATTGCCTGGTGCTCTGCTGCAATCTGAACATCACGTTAATAATTGTTAGAATGACCGTGGCCATTAGGAGACAGCCCTGCCATTCCCCTTGCAATTTCCAACAACGCTTTGTCATCCATGGAGCCCTTTAAGTTTCTGGGAACTGGCATTTCCCAAGACCTGAAATAGGAATCTAACATAAACTCCATCCTCAAAAATGCCCATCAGAGGAATGTACCTTTCTTAGGATGTTACTTTCTGAGCCAACTGAGGAAGTATGGCTGGCAAAGGAGCTGTTGATATTGTTATATACTGGTTTGGAACAGCCACAAAATGGGACAGGAACAGAATTTACCAAACCATGTCATTTTCGCAAAGCAGCTTTACACAATCAAAAGAAAATTATGGAAATTTGTATGAAATGTGAAAAATGTGTGTGAATCAAAATGATTAGATAGTCCCTGATGAGCAAGCAGAGGGGACGGTGGCAAACTCCCTTAGATGGCAATAGGAAGGAACCTTGAGAGGATCCAGACCCAACAGGGAATCACTCCTTATTTGGGTGATAACGGATAGCATGGATTGATCTGCAGAAACGTTCCAGTCACCACACGCATCCCAAGCAGACAACACGGGCCATCCAAGTGACAACATCTCTTAAACCAGGAGCGGGGCACCAGGATAAGTCCGACAGGTTCAGAGGGCAGAAGGAGTCACCAAAATTAAATCAAATCCCCTCTCCATGACTTCTACAGGAACAGGAAACACATACCCAGAAAAGTCCTTTCAGATTGGAAAAAGTGTCACTTCTTGATCTTGAAGGTCAAATGAGGCAGTGTATATGCTTTATGTATAAAACATTTCACTGCTTTACTTTTTAATGCATAAATATGGTGACACTTTATATCAGGGTTAAAAAAAAAAACTTTAAAAAGTTTTCTGCGAGTTTGCATGTGTTTCATCTTACCATTTTATTCTGTGTAAATATTCTGTGTAAATCACCTGCACATGCCTTACCAATTAAAGATTCAGTTTATCGGGTAACAATGGATGACATTATTTTTTATTTAGGTCTTAGTAATCGGATCTTAAAGGAGATAAAATATCTGTGTTCTGTCTCTGCAGTATCAAAAAACTTGAGTGAAAGGAGGGCCATCAAATCTGACTCATCTCCTGTATTCACACGATCATCTTTGACCTCTGGCAAGTCACAAAACCGTGTCTCCCAGGTCCTACAGGTTCCTCCTGTCAGCCTCAATCCCCTGCGGAAGAAGAACATTGCCAAAGACCTAATGATTGCACACAGTGAGTCAAAAAAAAAAAAAAAGGGATGTTGTGTCTTTTTCAAAAATATTAGTAGTTATTTGCTATTTGGAATGATAAATCCATCTCATTAGTCTGATGGATGAATCCATCTCTTTATCACTAGCAATGAGGAACAAACTAAAACAATTGTAACATATCTCTCTTTATCATTTATATCTCTCTATTATTATATACTTGAGATATATATTATCATTCTGTAATTTATAGGATTCAGTAATCCTAGTTTCGAAGTTGCTCTGATAAATGGCAAATCTTTTCATGTCATCCTACATATTATTAAAGTTATATCTTATAACTACCTGTGAACATTATACAATGTACAATTGAGTAGACATTTTAATGTGGATAAAATGCCCAATGCATTCTCCACCATTAATATGTAGGTTTTACATAGTGTAGACAAAGAATGACTGCTGCATTCTTTACCTTTTTAATGTGGCGTTTTAGCTCTGGGTCAGAGGTAAATCGAATCTTTACTGATTAGGGTTAATTTGATTTACAATTATTAGCATAAACGTTATATACTATCCGTCCACCGTATAGCACAATTGAGTGTCTCTTACCGATCCTGTTTATCCCGCAGCCAAAGAGGATAATATAAATGTTATTTATCAATTACGAGCAAGGTAACATACTGTAAGATCTGGGCGAATGTTTAAACTTTAAAATACATGACCAAGACTGCAGTTCTTTATAAAGAAACAAGAATTTATTTGACTAATCTACGATACATGAAACTATGCTACTTGAACACACACGTGCATAATCACACAACATACCAACAGTTTGGAGGGTGAAAGTTGGTGGTGATGGAGTTTTTCAAGTACTGTTTACTAGATCAAAGGAAGTCACAAGAGCAGAGCAGAGGATTAATCTTACTGTTTAGTTATGAAGCGAGCACCAATTTTCAGCAAGGTATGCAGCTTTGTTTGTTTACTTGCGTCATTTCATCCGCTGGTTCGACTCCAGCGAAGGGAATCACAGCATTGCTAATTGGTTGGTGTGCTGAGGTTAAATTGACATCTTTCGGGAAAGCCCTTCGGTGAGGTGTTGTTGCCTGGTTCATGGTGGCGCTCTGGAATTCTTCAGAGGGTTTTTTCGTTGCAGGACTTTGGAGTTCTGGCACAAAGTCTCGTTGAGAGTTCTTAATGGGCGGATGATGCCAGCAAAGGTGGCGTAGCGCCCAAGCTGCTTGGGAGTGGTTGTGTATTGGTTATGGGGTTCTCGACCCTGCTTGGTTACCTTAGGTTTTTAACCCTCAGTCCGTCCCACGGGAGATTGATACAATCGGATGAGATTGCGAGGCTTAGCCATGCCTCATGTGGTTCCACCTTTTGTGCATACCTTATCCCAATGTTTCCGTGTTCACCAATGTTCTTTGAATAAAGCAAGCTTTCGATTGATAACACACATGTGTCCATATCTTGGACACTCATTCATACCTTCATCTAATAAAAGGGGTTTGTAAATGCTGATTGCACCTTTTAAGTTATGCAGAATAATCAAACATACACACAGGAATAAAACATGGAGAAAATATGTGTATATAAGTTTTTGCCTTACTGGCACACTTTAATGATTGTTTAAAATAGTGTCTATGCCTTATGCCCCTTTGTTCATTGAAATGCATGTGCTCTGGAGGTCAACAAGAGTGCCAGAGTTAGGGAGGGTTTCCCCCACTGAGAGATGTAAAACTGCCTCCTTAGTTTATCAATTGCCAATTCACACCGTTGTAGTCGAGGTCAACTATACTTTTTATGGCTTCAGACGCAGCAGACTTCTGCTCCCAAGCTTGGTTAAGTTTCCCGCTACTTTGTGTCACAGATGATGCTTTTGTCACAGATCAGATAAGATTATTGGGATAGCACCTGGCAGGCTGGGAGAGGGTTTCTGGAATATGATTGATTGCTCTCTTTCAGGGCCTGTTCATCCCTACAACTGTAACTTAGAAGAATTAGGCACTTTTTAGTTTTAGTTTAATTGAGTGCCACCAGTGCAAAGTTGCATGGCATTCTAGTCTCTTGATGGGCATTAAAGTTTGACGCCAACACAGCTTGATAAATGGCGACCCAGATCAGGTGATCCACAGCTTGCTGTCATGGGATGGCATGGGAGAGTTATGCCTTTTTATGACCAGTAGGTCTGCCATAGGTCAACAGTATACCTTCTAGAGATTTTCATGGTCTTCCATGGTCAATTATAGGCAGCTGTAGTGGTGCCATGTCACAAACATGCTGTATTTTCAAGTGCAATACTATAGTTTTTATTATCCTTATGTATATTACTGTCTGATCTCAGTATTCATCGTTTATATTCTTTTATATTTGAATTGTATTTTGTTTTATTCTAATTTATTTAAAGCACCATTAGGATTGGTATTTCGTTTAGTTGAATATAGAATACTATATTAAATTCAAATTCAAATTTTATTTGTCTCACACACATTCATACACAGTACGATATGTAGTGAAATGCTTAGGCGACTGCCCGTGACCTTAGAATAAAAACTATTAGAATAAAAAACTATTAAAAAACTATTTAAGACTATTTGACCTTAGAATAAAAAACTATTAGAATAAAAAACTATTAAAAAACTATTTAAGACTATTTGACCTTAGAATAAAAAAAACTATTTAAGACTATTAAGCATAGAATAATAATAATAAAATATATGTACAGTAAAAAATATACATAAGAAAAATATAAGAAAATAAAAATATAGAAAAAATATAATATAGAAAAAAAAAATACAGTAAGAGAATAAGAAGAAAAACCTGGGTGCAAGTGTAGAGAAAAATATACATTTGATACAGTGAATATATTAAAGCCTAGGTGAACCTAGGTGTACAGTATGGGAAAAATATGGAATATAAATAGAGATGTCCAGGGGGTGTGCAAAAATGCTATAAAGTGATTTTGTACTTAAAGTGACATGTGCTATAGAATAAATAGTGATGAGTGTGAAGGGTGTGCAAGTTTTGTCCCAAGAGTCCAGAGAGAGTGCAAGAAGCATGAGTGTGGGTGTGTAAAGTGAGTCAGTCAGTACTGTATGGTGTGCTGGTTGAGAGACCGTATCGCCTGCGGGTAGAAGCTCCTCTTCAGTCTCTCTGTATTGGTCTTCAGGGAGCGGAATCGCTTTCCTGACCTCAACAGAGAGAACAGTCCATTACTGGGATGGCTGAGGTCCTTCACGATCTTCCTGGCCTTGGTCCAGCACCGCTTGCTGTAGATCGAGTGGAGGTCAGGGAGCTCAGTGTGGATGATGCGCTCAGCTGAACGCACAACCCTCTGTAGAGCTCGTCTGTCCTGCATGGTGCTGTTCCCGAACCAGGTCGTGATGTTTCCCGTCAGGATGCTCTCTATGGTGCAGGAGTAGAAGTTCCTGAGCACCTTGGAGGGCAGTCTAAAGTCTCTCAGGTGTCTGAGGTGGTAGAGACGCTGTCGGGCCTTCTTCACCACGGTGTTGATGTGACAGGACCATGACAGGTCCTGCTTGATGTGGACACCGAGGTATCTGAAACTGTCTACTCTCTCCACTGGGCTGYTGTTGATGACAGGGGTCTGGTAGTTCCTCTCCTGCTTTGTGCTAAAGTCTACTACCAACTCCTTCGTCTTGCTGACGTTTAGAAGGAGATTGTTCCTCTAGCACCAGTGCTCCAGATTCCCAATCTCCTCCAGGTAGGCCGTCTCATCGTTGTCACTGATCAGGCCCACCATGACGGTGTCATCAGCAACCTTGATGATGGTGGTGGAGTCGGTAGTGGCTACGCAGTCGTGTGTGTACAGTGAGTACAGCAGGGGGCTCAGAACACAACCCTGTGGTGCTCCAGTGCTGAGAGTGATGGAGGAGGAGACATGACCGCCCATCCTTACAGCCTGTGGTTCGTCAGTTAGGAAATTGGAGATTCACTGACACAAAGATGAGCTGAGTCCCAGGTGCTCCAGCTTGGTGGTGAGTGTGGAGGGAATTATGGTATTAAATGCTGAGCTGTAGTCAATGAAGAGCATTTTAACATAATTCCCCCTTCTATTGCCCAGGTGTGTGAGAGATGTATGAAGAAGATGAGCGATAGCATCATCTGTGGAGCGGTTTGACCGGTACGCGAACTGAAGTGGATCCAGTGTGTCTGGTAGTGAAGAGATGATGAAGTCTCTGACCAGCTGTTCAAAGCACTTCATCACCACTGATGTGAGGGCTACAGGTCGATARTCATTGAGGGAAGYAGGATGTGGTTTCTTCRGAACMGGAACAATGATRGACTYTTTRAAGCATGTAGGGATCACCGACTGAGATAAAGAGAGGTTGAATATCTCTGTGAGCACAGGTGCTAGCTGGTCTGCGCAGGCTTTGAGGATTCTACCTGAGATGCCGTCTGGTCCTGCTGCTTTCCTGGTGTTCACTCTCCTGAAGGCTCTCCTCACGTCATGCTCGGAGATGATAAACGCGTTTCCGGTGCTGGCAATGACTTCCTGTCTGCAGCCGTTAGCACCGCTAGCATTAGCATCGCTAGCGCCTTTAGCTGCAGCCTCGAAGCGAGCATAAAAGGTGTTCAGCTCGTCTGCCAGAGTCATGTCCGCGTTCGTCATACCGGATGTTGGAGCTTTGTAATCCGTTATTGTCCTTAGTCCCTGCCACAGGCTCCTAGAGCCACTCTGTTGGAGTTGTGATTCTAGTTTCCTCCCGTAGCGCTGCTTCGCCTCTTTCACCGCCTTCCGGACATTGTATGATGCAGCCTTGTACAGGTCCATGTCCCCCGACGCACGTCCCGCGTTGTAGGCAGCGGTGCGAGATCTCAGAGCGTCGCGAATGGTTTTATCCASCCACGGCTTCTGATTRGGAAACGTTCTGATGGTCGTTTTCTGTACGGTATCATCCGCTAGTTTCCCGACGAATCCCACAACCGCTTCCGTAAACATGCTGACGTCATCGGAGCTGTTCCGGAACATGTCCCAGTCTGCGTCATCGAGTGCGTCTTGTAGTGCGGCCACCGATTGGTCCGTCCAGCGCGCGACCTCCCTCTGAACCGGAAGTTCTTGTTTAAGTCTTTGTTTATATTTTGGTATGAGGAAGATGGCGGCGTGGTCGGATTTTCCAAACGGTGGACAAGATTGTGCCTTGTAGCCGTCCTTAACTGTTGTGTAGCAGTGGTCCAGTGTCCTTTCGCCCCTGGTCGGGCAGGTGATGTGCTGATAAAAATTCGGCGCTGCGCGTTTGAGGTTGGCACTGTTGAAGTCCCCCGCCACAATAAGCGCAGCGTCCCGGTGTTGTGACTGGTGCTGAGTGAGGGCCTCATGCAGCTCGCATAAGGCAGTGTCCGTGTCCGCTTGAGGTGGAATATAAACGGCACTGATTATGACCGATGTAAACTCCCGAGGAAGATAAAAAGGACGACACTTGATGGACAGAAGTTCCAGGTTGGGTGTGCAGGAGCGTGCGAGAGGAACAACGCTCGCGCTGTTGCACCAGCTGCTGTTCACCATTAAGCACACGCCGCCTCCCCTTATCTTCCCCAAGTCCCGTGTCCTGTCCATGCAGTGAACCGAGAAGAACTCGGCCGGCTGAATGGCGTGGTCCGGCACCGCTGGGTTCAGCCATGTCTCGGTGAAGCAGAGGAGATTGCAGTCCCGAATGTCTCTCTGGAACTTTATCCTGGCCCTGAGGTCATCGAGTTTGTTCTCCAGTGACTGGACGTTGGCGAGCAGGATGCTAGGCAGAGGTGTGCGGTGTGCACGGGCTCTCAGCCTGTTCCTGACGCCGGCTCGTTTCCCTCGGGGCCGCCGCTTCGCGTCGCGTCCTTTGTTTTCCCTCAGGATCTCACTCGGCCAGCTCGGATCCGGAGTTAAAAACGTCGAATCGTGAGTACATTGTAAACCAATAGAAATAAGAGTATCTCTATCGTACCTAATGCACTCAATTGTGGTGAATTACCCGGTTTGATGTTATCGAAAATTAACTTAAAAAACAAAAACAAATTAAAGTAGGTCGGAGCAGTCGCGACGGCAACCGACCTCACCGGTGCCATCGTGGATAATTTTATAGATGAGGACTCATGTCCATCAATCTGACATGGCAAAAACAGTATAGTAAACTCCCAGGTGTGAACACACTGCTTTGTGTAGGTAATATCAAAGACAAAAAAAAAATTTTAAATAGACATCAACAGCCTCCACCAAAGTGTTTGGAACGCAGAGTACAGGATGCGTCTCATAGCTGCAATATATTATACTAACCATATTATACCAAAGAAAATTAGAAATACCCAAACTAAAATACCTTTGATGTTTTAACAATTACAGAGACATCACTGCCAGCAAATTCTTTCCGTGGTGAGGCTGTGTTGGGCGGGGTACATGAGACATGTACATGCCAAATTTCCGAAACGTTGGGGCATTTTTTTTTCTAAACAGACGCTATCTTTAATAACCGATGGAGCTTTTGAGCTGTACACACATGCATTCTTCCCTAAACAACTCTTAAAACTACACTTTGCAACACAATAGCAGTAATATTTTGAACATTTTGCAGTCTGTTTGAAGAAACCAGAGAATAAAGAATAAAACAGTTGTTGGGTCAAAATAACTCAACCAGGTTTTACAGAAACAACCCAGCATTTTTAGAGTGTATTTTTTGAGTTATTCTAATGTTCTATTCTGAAAGTCTATTTTTCCTGTTATTTCTATATTTAAAGTTTAATGTCTTTAAATGTAACATTTTTTTAAATAACAACAATAAACCAATACAAATAGATGGTATATAACAGTTAATTCTTTGTACAAATAAAATTGTTAGCTAGTGAACTTGTCTGTCTAAACAACATTTAACCATTTTTTAAACTCATTATTGTATAGTAAATGTCAATAGATCTTGTACTGATTTTTTGTATTTGTTGTATAAAGTACTCTGATGTGGAGTACCATGACTAGTATTTCTTCGATAAAACATATGACTTTTTTATGACTTAAGGTCAAATCATATTTAAAAACTGCGTCGAATGAAAATGTCACTTTGCACCACCTGGCAGTTGTTTCATGAATGACACGAAATGTGACTGCTTTATTTTGCCGTTTTGCCGCGACAGAGAGGGTGGTGGTAATAGGCATTCCCCTTGACTAACTACTGTAAGAGACCATTAAGTTGCTTATCCAGTTTCAAATCACTGTCCAGTAAAACACCCTAGTAGTTTCTAGTAGTTGGTTTTACATATGATTTAAAGGAACATGACACTATGATTCAATTATATCAAACTTCTTTTTAAAAATTGAGGATAGATAACATCAGTATAGGCTACATTCTGCATTCTAGTCTTTGACTAGTCTTAATGCCGAATGCAAGATTTGTCAGATTAAAAAAAAGTTTACATGTAATGGTAGAATGAGCCAATAATTGAGCTTTGAACCAAATTTTTTTTTATTTGATGGGGAAAAAAAAGCCTGGCTCTGCTCTCTCAGCTAATCCTTCAGTTAATTTTTCTTGATGAAACATTCAATTAGGGCAAGTGTCTGATTAGTTACACCTTGCAACCACCTTTACCTTATTTTTTTTATCTTGAGTTATTTTGGCTGTATGTGTATGGTCAATGTTTTAATGAAATAAATAAAAATTCTCCAGATTTATGGCCTGTCCCAAAATACAAAAATATATGAATAAACGCACATACACACATTCCATATGACAAGTTTACAACGTTCTTATTCACTGGTAATACAGATTCTACAGTATATACACCAAAACCAGATTTTAAATTACACTATTAGAAAAGCTCAAGAGGTGATTTAGTAATAGTTTTTTTATTTCTATTAATATGTCAAACATTCTACAGTGGAGCCTCGGTTTGCGAGTGTTCCGCAAAACAAGCAAAAAGTTTAAATAAATTTTTACTTGAAAATCGTCTCCCCTGCTCGGTCTTAGTGCGCGTCTCTCACTGGTATAATCAACGCATGCGTAAAAACATTTTTTATTTTGTGTTTGTATGCGTGTGTACAGCGCGTATGTATTGTATATTATAACACGTGCTTGTGCGTGTGTAAAGCAAAAGCAAGTCCTATTAGAGAGTTTAAAGATCCATTCTCTCTCTGTCTCAGCCTGCACTTTGTGCGCATGCGTGTCATTGAACATTCCCTTCTCACACACGCACACACCCCTTCTCCTCTTGCGTTCACACACACACACATACACACACACTCTGTCTGAGCCACTGCTCTGTCGCGATTTTAAGGTAAAGTGCAGGTTAATTTGTTTTATTTTTACTTTACAGTAGTGTGATTCCATTACTGTGCGCTCAATCGAGTGTCATCGAGAGAGATGTTTATTTTCCAGATAAATCAGTGTTTCCATCAATGTGTGTGTGAAACTCAAATAAGAGGAGGAAGGGTTACTGTGTAAGATGAGAAGGGGGAGCGGGAATTGTCTCATTTCTCCTCTAATTTTGCTTTAGCTTCACACATGCAAACACACACATACACACAAATGAAAATGCTTATCTGTCGCAATGTTTTTCTTTTTTTTTTTAGTGAAGGTTAATTAGTTTTATTATTACTTTATATTTTTTATTAATTATTTTTATGTATTTATTTTTTGGGCAGAGTGACAAATAATTTGAGTTTTCATTATTTCTTATGGGAAAATTTGCTTTGATTTATGAGTGTTTTGATATATGAAAATTCAGGGTAGCATTTCACACCTATGTTTTGCAGATGTCAGCTTGTCACAAGTGGTGAAGAAAACATCTGTTTTAGAAGAGGAGTACAGTGGAAAGAAGAACGAGGGCCTCACCTCCCTTCACTACAGTCCGACTGTGTCCCCACGGCGTTCCCCAGATAAAGGTGTCTTTTGACTTCATAAATTGAAGGCAATTTGCCATGAAAAATGTCTCGTGGCAAATTGCCTTCAATTTGTGAAGATTTCTTTGCTTACAGAACTATTTGCATTGGGTTGTAGTTTCTTTTTTTTAATTTTCTTTGTAGCTAAATTGGTGAAAAAGCATTGAGGAAACTTTAAGCACCATCTAGCTGCTGAACATCCTAACACAGTTTGCCTACTCTTCTAGTGAGTGTGACTGATCTGCAAGACTGTAGTCACCTGAACCTTCCAAGCTCACAGCAGTCTGTTCCCAAAGAAGTGGAGAATAGAAGCTCTGCTGTAGACAACAACAGTGTCCATGACAGCTATGGCATAGGTGGGAAATAAGTTGCTTTGGATTCTCTAGCAGATTTAAAAGATGCACGTTAGCAAGGCCACAGGCTAACAAAGGGCTCAGTCCAAAGCGAAGCGCATCAATGCTTTGATTGATCAGCGCTAGCACTAAAAAAGTGCTTTATCTAATAATAAAGTATAGCCAAAAGTTTTGAGTGACACAAATCACAAAGTCTGCTGTCTCAGTTTTTATGATGGCATATAGAGGGTATGCACATGATGTCAGAATACAGAAGTCACTGCCGCTACACCGCCTTTGAGTGACAAAAAACTCTGGCCATGCAGAGTATGATAGCCATGACCTGTGGAAACTTAAAAACGCATCAGAAATGGGAAAAAGCTGTTTTCAGCAAAAAATTGGAGATATCTTTTTACAGACTGCCAAATCTAAAGGAAGGATTGCTGCAATTTACAGAAAAACCTGGAATCCAGCAGCCAAAACATGGATTTGTGGTAGTCATTTTGCGTTAGGTCTAGACTAGACTAGTCGTCTATTAAATATGTAGCATATTTTATTCATATAAAGCATTTATTAAAAAACACCCATAATGAGCCCTGTGGAGAGGGGAGAGAATGTTAAAAAGGGGAGAGAATGTTAAAAAGGGGAGAGAATGTTAGCTAGCTAGATGACAATTCCAAAAAGCCTCCAGGACTGTCTCCTGAAGTTGATTGAGCTACGGGATACCACTGGTGCAAAGCTTGCTCTGGAATGGCAGCAGGCAGGTGTTGGTGTATCTGCACGCACAGTGAGTTGAAAAATTTTGGAGGATGAAAAAATTTGCAGCAAATAAGCCAATTCTTGTAATTATACTTTAGTATAAAACCACTGAAGCAGCAGACTTTGTGAAAATTAATATTTGTGTCATTCTCAAAATATTTGGCCACGACTATGATCAATGTTCTGTGTTAAAGGATTATTTTTTAATATTTTTTAACAGTTTGACAGCAAAATGAAAACTCGATCTTTGCAGATTTTTTTTGTGGGTTTTGTGCATGGAAGGCTATTTAAATATAACATTATGTACGTTGGTTGTGCTTTGGTATAACTATAGAAAACTCATGCTTTGATCATGTTTTTGTAGTGAGTCACTGGCAGTACTCTAGGACATGTTGAGTTAACTATTTTAATTACAAGGACTGCTGAAGGTCATGAGAAACATTAAAAATAATGCCCAAAATTCAGTTTACAGCATCATCTGCCTTCTACTCTACCAGTTATACCTTGGTAGTTATTAACAGAATCTTATTATAGTACAGGGATGGACCATAAAGAGCGATTACATTAGATTAGATTCAGCTTTATTGTCGTAGGACAAAGTACATGTACAAAGCCAATAAAATGCAGTTTGCATCTAACCAGATGCACATAAGGGGTCTATTTACAATAACAAATGTAGTAAAATGAGGATATGGGTTCATTTCTATGGGTGTTATGAGTGATTTATGTACAGAAGGCACAGTAGGTAATAAGGATATGATATATGTGGTAATATTCAGTATATCTGTGCAAACATTGATTATGTAGTGGAGAGACGACACGTCAAGAAAACAACGTGCAAAACACATGAGCATATATAAATGTCAGTATGGTATATACATATAAATATTTTGGTTCATAATACAGTATATTCGTCTCTGTGTCACGCTACAAACGCTTTACTATATATATTCCGGCCTATTTTATAGTGCCGTTTCGTCTCCAAGCCGGTGAGTGGAAATGGGGAGTTAGGATTACGGCGCCGCGCCCCTGTTTCCTGTCTATTGTTGTTGGCCGGGAACTTTCCCACCTAGCACTTCATAGAAAATTTTAATCATTGATGCCCACAAAGCAGGAGAAGGTTGTCTTCACAAATTGTTTTTCAGGTACCATTTTCCTCAGTTGAGGAAGCACTGAGAAACAGTGGAGGTCAAGATTTTTTCGAGACCAAAAAAAAATCCCACTGTTAAGCATGGGGGTGGATCGATCATGCTTTGGTTTTATTGCATCCAATGGAACGGGAAACATTTTATGAGTATAGGGAAAAATTTATTCAATTAAATTCCAACAAATTCTAGAAGCAAACAAAACATGTAAATGCACAAATAAATGTATAAATGCACACTCCTGAACAAAATCTTAAGACCATATTACAAGTATTCACTCTTCACTCGCACTTGTGGTTCATAACCAGGTTGTAAGTACTTCTTCAAAATGCCAAAAGAAAAAACAAGAGCAAGAAACAAAAATAGAGAGTAGCCAATTAATTTAAGAACTGCATTTAAACTCAAAAAGGCTGTTCATCAGCTGATCGAAAGTTTAAGACCATAGTCTTTAAATTTAAAATCTATGCAAAAATATGGCTTTAATGGCTTTTAAGGTCGATCCTCAACCCAGATTAAGGCTCTTACTGATGCTGACTGCAGTCCAATAACCATAAGATGGCATCTTAAAAAACAAAAAACATCTTCAAAGGCCATGTCTCCTCCCACACCACAAACCTGCCCATTTGTGATTTGCAAGGGAACACCAAACATGGGACATTAAAAGATGGATGAAAGTTTTATTCTCGGAGGCGAAAAAAATTTATCTGGATGTTCTTGATGGCTTCCAACAATACTGGCATCCATCATGATTTGGGGTGTTTTTTCTTCAAAAGGAAAATGGAGCTTCAAGTTGTGCAGGGGAGTTAAAGGCTAGCTGGCTATATGGACATGTTGCAGCAGGCATCACTCTTGACTCTGTGTGGTAATGACAGGGTCTTTCAACAGGACAATGCTACAGTTCACAATGCCCGTCTGATGAAGGACTTCTTTCAGGACAATAACATTGCACTTCTGGACCATCCTGTGTGTTCCCCTGATCTAAATCACCTTGAGAATGTTTGGGGATGGATGGCAAGGGAAGTTGGCAAAAAACGGATGTCAGTTACAGACTGTGGATGCCCTTGGTGAAGCCATCTTCACTATATGGAGCAACGTTCCCACCAGCCTCCTGGAAGCAGTTGCATCAAGCATGCCGAAACGAGTGTTTGAAGTTATTAACAAGAACGGTGGTGCTACTAACTAGTGAGTCCTTTATTTACACTTTTAATTCTGTTGTGAGTATTTCCGGGCTACGGTCTAAAACTTTTAATCAGCTGATGAGCAGCCTGTTTGAGTTTAAAATGTAATTTTCAATAAATTGCCAGTTTCTTTTTTTTTTGTCTTTTGCTCCTTTTTCTTCTTTTGACATTTTGAAGTAGTTCGTACAACCTTGGTAATCTTTCAGGCAATCTGAAAGACGAGCGAAATTTATAAACAAGTGTAAACTTTTACAAACAACAAAACAAACAAGGTCTTGATATTCAAATACTGCAGTACGCATATGCGTTGTCTGCTGAGCATCTCTCTCATGCTGTGAGATTGAGAGTATTTATCTCCCATTCTCAGTCGCAGTGCTCACTCAGTTGTATAGTCGATATCTGTGTGCCTGTGTACTGTTTACTACAACATTGTGACCGCGTGTGTGTAAAGCATTTTTTGTTTGTTTGTTTGTTTGTAGTGACTGTTCTTTGTATTGCAACAGCGGCCTCCGTAAAGAAGAAAAAGTTCAAAAAAGGCTGTAGCAGTACAGGAAATGAATCTGTTTAGAGGAGTGATTCCAGTAGTGTGATACTAATCATGGCAGACACTCTTTGGCCAGCAGGTTATGTTCATGGTATTCAGCATTTATGTCAGTGACTAGAGTGACTCATATTTATCGCATTACACATCTGTGCAGTTGAGGGTTGAGGACCTTTCTCAAGGCCCAGCAGTGGTGCTAGGATTTTAACCCTCCAGTAGTCCAATGTCTTAACCACTAAGCCTCTTACTGATTACAGGAGTGATACAATTTTCTGTTTACTTTCTGTTTTTGCTCTGAAATCTGCTGTGGTTTGCCTATAACATTACCATTCAAAGCTTCTGTAAAAGAAGAATATGCATCAGTTATCGAGTTAAATGATTTTTCATAGACAATCTTGTGTGCTAGAGGAAAATACAGTTGTGATCACTGATCAGTGCTTATTTGTGCTGTGATACACTTTGATGGCTGCAGGCAAATTGTCCAACTTGGATTCAAGCCACCAAAAGTCTCCTTCACATTCCAACATACTCAACAACTGCTCAGTAGACTGCATGCATTCAAGAACAAAAGCCAGAAGTCAAACGCAGTCACTTCACTCTGCCTCAGAAACCTGTAAGCCCTGCACAAGGTAAAGCACCCCTCTCCATATAAATCTCATACTCTGGTTTTTATTTATAAGCTGCTTTAATGCTGAATGAT
The DNA here is from genome assembly GCA_003987875.1 of Clarias batrachus. Taxonomy (NCBI): domain Eukaryota; kingdom Metazoa; phylum Chordata; class Actinopteri; order Siluriformes; family Clariidae; genus Clarias; species Clarias batrachus. The sequence continues at coordinate 217,501 of QMIH01000906.1, forward strand.
AAATATTATATTGCCAAACCTTTCATGTTATGTTGCATGTCATAACATTTTGCATTAGATCTGCAAAAGCTTATACAGTGTACTGTATATAGTGTATGAAAACTGTTGAGAATGTGCACTTCATTCCTGAAGTTGTAAATCAGTCAGAATTCAAAATAATAACGAGGGATCTAGCAAAGAGTCAGATTTATAAGTATGGTAAGATTACATGCATGCAAGGGTTAAGTAGGATGTTCTATGCAATAATGCTTTAATCATTAATCATTTCTGTGTCTCCAGACTATGTTTGGCATCATGTCTAGTTTGGCCAGGCTTAGTCTGACAAATGTCTAAAAACACACTGCTTAAATACAGACACCTTCTGGGATCTGTCCACACTAAGGCCAACAAAACACAATAGGAGGATGCCTATTTAGCAATTCTTCACACAAGAAGGTCATGATCATATTCCGAAAATAACGCATTTACATGTCATGAAGTTACAGTTAGTCATAATGACTAAACCAAAATTAACATAATCAAATAAACAAAAAAGACAAGAAAAACATCCCACATTAAAAAAAAAATCTAATATGGTATGTAAATTGTATGTCTATAATAGTTTGTGTCTTGGTCTTTCACACTCCTTGAACTGCATTAACACTGTCTCAAATTGAGATGGTTTAATGGATTGACCTACACAAATAGTACAGTCGTGGCCTAAAGTTTTGAGAATTACATAAATATTGGAAATTGGAAAAGTTGTTGCTTAAGTTTTTATAATACCAATTCGCATATGCTCCAGAAGAGTGATCAGATGAATTGCATAGTCCTTCTTTAACTTAATCCAGAAAAAAAATCTTTCCACTGCATTTAATTGCTGTCATTAAAGGAGCTGCTGAGATCATTTCAGTAATCGTCTTGTTAACTCAGGTGAGAATGTTGACGAGCACAAGGCTGGAGATCATTATGTCAGGCTGATTGGGTTAGAATGGCAGACTTGACATGTTAAAAGGAGGGTGAAGCTTGAAATCATTGTTCTTTCATTGTTAACCATGGTGACCTGCAAAGAAACGCGTGCAGCCATCATTGTGTTGCATAAAAATGGCTTCACAGTTGAGGATATTGTGGCTAATAAGATTGCACCTAAATCAACAATTTATAGGATCATCAAGAACTTCAAGGAAAGAGGTTCAATTCTTGTTAAGAAGACTTCAGGGCGTCCAAGAAAGTCCAGCAAGCGCCAGGATCGTCTCCTAAAGAGGATTCAGCTGCGGGATCG
>QMIH01000906.1:219307-245989 GCA_003987875.1 Clarias batrachus
AGGGTCCATGGCCTGGAAACTCCCCAGATCTTAATCCCATTGAGAACTTGTGGTCAATCCTCAAGAGGCGGGTGGACAAACAAAAACCCACTAATTCTGACAAACTCCAAGAAGTGATTATGAAAGAATGGGTTGCTATCAGTCAGGATTTGGCCCAGAAGTTGATTGAGAGCAGCCCAGTCGAATTGCAGAGGTCCTGAAAAAGAAGCGCCAACACTGCAAATACTGACTCTTTACATAAATGTCATGTGATTGTGGATAAAAGCCTTTGAAACGTATGAAGTGCTTGTAATTATATTTCAGTACATCACAGAAACAACTGAAACAAAGAACTAAAAGCAGTTTAGCAGCAAACTTTGTGAAAACTAAGATTTGTGTCATTCTCAAAACTTTTGGCCACGACTGTAGTTTCATTAATGGTAATGGTTAGAAATCAGCCATATCTCAACTAAAAGATGCAGTTGTTGTTTACATAGGGTTTCCCTATGTTATATAGTTGTTGTTTTTTGCTGACCATCTATTTATTGGATTGATAAATAAACAAATGCCAGAAAACCAGAATTTTTCTGTATGTGGGATTTTTATGCTCTCTCTTTTTAATATTAACAAATGTTGATTTTTAAGTAGTCTGTCCTCTGTGAGCCATTTAATGGAGCCATCCATTAAAACTGAGATACCATTTAAAAAAAATATTTTCATATTTACATTTTTTAAATTATTATTATTTAATTCATTTAAGCTGATTTTGTTTTTAATATACATTTTCCTTGAGTTGACCATTGATGTCATTGTCTTATTAGTTCGTCCATGGTGAGGAACTTGGTGACGCAGGGCTCAAATTTTACTTCCTCGACCAGCGTAGAGGAGCTAACTTTGCCTGTTTCAGAGGTGGCTGACAGTGGCAGAGGAAGCTGGACATCCTGCTCCAGCAACTCTCATGACAATCTGCAAGTTCAACGCATGTCAGATATGATGAACCTCCAACATCCTCAGAACGCTGACAATATAACACATGTGGATAATCTTCAGACCATAAACAGACATTTGAGAGATGACTCAGAGCTTAGTCAATCCAGACAGAGCTTGACTTCTTGCAACTCCGTCTCAGACAAGAGTGAGGGAAACTGTGGCACAATTAAACATGGAGAGACAGTCAGTGAGCAACAAAGCATAGATACTGCATATAAAACGGTCACCTCCACCACAGAGAAAGGTCTCATAGGTGAGTTACTTATAACAAGTATACAAATTTAACAAGATGATTTTTCACAGATTCAGAAAACAGCAGATTTTTTGTGCATTTCAATAATCACTAGCTGATGCAAAGTACTCTTCTTGTCAAATAAAGTAAGCACAGAATTGCTGGAATTGCCTGGCAAAATGGCCTGACTGAAATACATTTTTGGGAGCACACTGGCACAACAGGCGTTGATGCTTCACATTTATATAAATTTCTGCCCAGTCTGCAAACCAGAGGTCGTGATGGCAAGGAAAAATCTGAGGCGACAAATATTGAGTGTAACCAGACTCAAAAGGGACCCTATCCTCATCTGAGTGATAACTGATTGTCTAAATCATTGTGAATGGATGTGTTGAAGTAACTTATTTTTGAGTATCATTAGAGTTCTTTTCACACTTGGTCCCTTGCAACCTTCAAAATTTGTTGAGAGCATTTAGTCAGCATATATATATATAAACAAACTCAGACCCCTCTGAAAACTGAACTGAGCCCATGTCAGGAGTTCTGGATCATGGTCATGGTTTTCTTAACCTGTGAACACTGTAAGTGCTCCAGGTTACCTTTGCTTTTTACCATGGTATGTTAGCCTTATAGGCTTGTCGTAGACAGGTCATGTGCTGTTGCAGTATAAAAGTTGTTAACAGATGTTAATTGATGTTAATAGGGAGTCCAGGTAGTTATTGGAAACTCGGGTAGACTTGTAGGAAATTCCAGTCCTGAACTATCGAGCGACTGTAGCCAAGTCCGCAGAGAAACAGTTGTCAACATCGGTTGTGGCCAGGACCGTCTTCATAGTAGAGTGAAACATGTGAGTGAGACATCGGACGCATCCCAAAGAGACACACAGGACATCCATGTGACGAGATCTCCAACCAGCAGTGGGGCACCAGGATGAGTGAGGCAGGTCCAGAGAGCAGAGGGGGTCTGGATCAATGGCAGCTCAGGAACAACATGTGTAGCTCGACAGAGAGAGGGAAAGAGAGAGAGAGGGGTAGAGAGGGAAGAGAAGGGAGAACAAAAGATGAGAGATAACAGTTAGGTCTGGTCACAGTCACATAATATATAAGGTGAATGAATATTCAGTGTGGAGTGCAAACAGGGACTCCGGTAGGGAGGAGCCAGAAGGAAACACAGACATGAGGGCTCCCTGAGATGTAAAGCAACCGATCACCTCACCGTCAACAAACCTGAGTGATCAATGAGAGTGGGGAGGACAGCATCTAAACATACCAGTTCACCAGAATACTCTACGTCCATGAGTCCCCCAGATCTGCTCCTTTACCTAAGGTTAATCTATTTACAAACATGCTGCGCTAAATAAATAGGTTTTTAGCCTAGACTTAAACACTGAGACTGTGTCTGAGTCCCGAACATTAATAGGAAGACTATTCCATAACTTTGGGGCTTTGTAAGAGAAAGCTCCGCCCCCTGCTGTAGTTTTAATAATACGTGGTACTGACAGGCAGCCTGCATTCTTTGATGGAAGTAGGCGTGGCGGATCGTAAGACACTAACAGTTCACTCAGATACTGCGGCGCGAGACCATTTAGTGCTTTATATGTCAAAAGTAGTATTTTAAAATCGATGCGAAATTTGACAGGGAGCCAATGCAGTGTAGATAAGACAGGGGTGATGTGCTCGTATCTTCTGGTTCTAGTGAGGACTCTCGCTGCTGCATTCTGTACTAACTGAAGCTTGTTTATACACCTAGTTGAACAACCAGACAGTAAGGCGTTACAATAGTCCAACCTAGAGGTGATAAAAGCATCAACTAGTTTTTCTGCATCATTTAGTGACAATATGTTTCTTATCTTGGCAATATTTCTAAGGTGAAAGAAAGCTATCCTGGTGATATTATCTACATGAGCTTCAAATGAAAGGCTGGAATCTATAATCACACCGAGGTCTTTTACTGTTGCACTAGATAGAACAAAAAGGCATCTAAAGTTACAGTGTGATCTAAAATTTTAGATTTGACCATCTGTAATTGAGGGCAGTTCCCTTAATTCCTTTTCTAATCTGTGAAGGAGAATACTATGATCAGTGGTGTCAAAAGCTGCACTGAGGTCCAGTAACACAAGTATAGTGACGCAACCCTGATCAGAGGCCCATAGGAGGTCGTTTACTACTTTAACGAGTGCTGTCTCTGTGCTGTGATGAGGCCTGAATCCTGACTGATACAGTTCATGCATGTTATTTCTATGTAAATATGCAGAGCTGCTCCACTACTATGTTTTCCAGCATCTTAGAGATAAAGGGGAGGTTTGATATCAGCCTTTAATTGGACAGCTGACTGGGGTCCAAGACTTCTTAATTATCGGTTTAATAACTGCTAATTTAAAAGATGTCGGAACATACCCAATGCTGAGTGAAGAATTAATTATTTTCAACACGAGTTCTGTTATTTCTGTTTGAGAAAATGTGCCGGTATTAGATCCTAATATACAGGTTGATGAATTTGCAGAAGAAATTAGTGAAATTAGTTCTTTCTTTTCAAGGGGAGTAAAATATTCCGTTCTGACGTGGTTAGTTTAACATCTGCACCAATTACATTGTCCAGTTTCAAAGCCTCAAATTTATGCCTAATGTTTACAATTTTATTATTAAAAAAGTCCTCACTACTGTATGTTGTTGTTGTGGAGATTTCTGCAGTGGTCTTATTTCTGGTTAATTTGGCTACGGTATTAAATAAAAATCTAGGATTATTTTTGTTATTATCTATGTTGATCTAGCTTTTCTATAGTTCAGGATGCTCTCTTTCCATGCTATTTGAAATACTAACAATTTTGTTTGACGCCATTTACATTCTAATTTCTGAGCAGACTGCACGTGTGTGGCAGAAAACTAACACCAGCCATGGTGGTGGGAGCATGGCTCCCAAACAAAATCTTACAAGAAGTGGAACCTTTGATTGCGAGTAAAATGCTTTACTATACTACAACAACGGCCTCCTTGAAGAAATGGGTTAAAAAGGCTTTACAGCTGTGTATCGTTTAAGATTGCATGATTCAATAATAATACATCAGCCGCAACAACAATAACTGCCATCACTCATGCATATTGTGATTTATTTTTTTAGTAGTTGTTACTTTTAAAACGGTTAAATTAATTAATGTGCGCATTGTTTTGTTTTTCTTTTCTTTTCTGTCCTCTCTCCCCTCCTGACATGTTTCCTTAGTGTATTGTGTAACGTCAACATGCAAAGACGATAGGTACAGGGCTCCACCTCCTACCCCACCTGGTTATCAAGGGCTGTCATTGGGAAACATGCAGGCACAAGAGGGCGCTGTTCTGCGCCCATCCTATGTAAAACCACCCAACTATAGCATGGCACTGCAAAGATCCAAGATGTTGGGTGACACATGGAGAATGACAGCTGGACATCAAGCCATCTTCAACAGGCCTGCAATTGTAGCACCTCATGCTGTAACTAATAGTGAGGAGGGTATGTTTTCAACCTCCCCTGCAAAAAGTTTGGAATCACCACTTTTGGAAAAATGTTCATTTATTTATTTCATTGAGGAGAAAAAAAAAGCTATCACAAAACTATTTTAATTTCATATTCCAACCTTGTGGCTTTAAGAAACACTGGAAAAAAAATAAAAAGTAACAAAACTAGCAATTTGCAACTGTTTTGCAGATCAAGCGGCGGAAAAAATATGAAATTACTTAGTTTGAAACAAAATATTATGGAATCATGAAACTCTACCTTTGGCTTTTATAACAGCTTGAATTCTCTGATGCATGGATTTAACTATTGACGTACATCACTCTGGCTTCAACTTTCTGTTACTGCAGTTGCCAGAGCAGCTTTGGAGGTTGGAGCCTGGTCATGGACAATTTTCTTTAATTCCAGAGGTCTTCTCGACTTTTTCCCTATTGACTAAGTGTCTGAAATCTAGGTGTGCATGCACTCTTTTTAACTGCGGACTTATTAGCAGTTGTAATCTGATGCAGGTGTTTGTTTTAGAACTGCAAAGTACATTGTGATTCCATATTGTTTGCCTCAGAATTGGGTGATTCCTCTGCTTGATCTGCAAAAAAAAAATTGCAATTGACTATGGTTTTTAAGCCGGAAGGTTGGAAATATCTAATTTAGTTTTTTTTCTACACAAATTACCAATTGAATTAACATTATTGTCTTCAGTATTAATATGCAATGTTTAAAACAATACACATAAAGACAACTCGTTGAATAAGATGTGGGATCCAAACTTTTGACTGGTAATGTAGGATACATAACTTGTAGTGAACACTATTTGTTTCATGTTCAAAGTATTGATAATATTGATTTATTGTATTTTGGTTTTCACTTTTTTTTTTTCACTTCTTTTGCAGATGAGCAAGTATCAGCAGTGTGACTCCAGTCAAAAAATCACTAACCAACACCACGGTTTTACCTTCTTACAGTAAATGCTTTCCAAGACGTGTGTGTTGTCACAGCAGGGACATTGTGCAGTTATTTAAATTTTCCTCTTTAAAGATAGTGTTTTTAATTTATTTTTTAAATCAATTTTTTTGCATGATGGAGGTCTGCAATGCAAGTTAATATTTTAGGCTCATTCATATTATTTTATGTTACATTTTGTTCTTGAAGGTAAATTATTGGATAAATTATCTTCATGGCTGTATGTCTGTGCTTAATTGTTCTGGACATATCCTTAATATTGCCTTACCACTAATAGCATCTCAGGCATTAATGAACACCATCTACTGTAGTTGCTTCAACTGCTTCATGCACCGCTGGCTGTAGATAAGCTTTAGAAGTTTATTCAGCTGTAAACTATACTGTATTTGCTGCATTTTTGCAGTCTGTAAAATTCTAAGTGTGTAAAAATTGTTAAGTTTTAAGATAAGTAATTCTCTGAGTGCAGTTCCTTAATTTTTTTTTTCCTGGTTTGTTATTTTTTCTGCCATGCTGCCAGCTCACCACTAGATATTACCCATGAAGACATGTGCTGTGCCCAGGGCAGTATTGATGAGTCTTTAAACAAAAATATTATTTATAATTATTTTTTTATAAATATATTAATGCCATTGTATTTGTTTTTTACTTAATGAATCAAATAATTAAATGCAGCCCCATCTAAAACTATTGTCAAGGCAATTTCTTTTGTTTCTGTTATAAAAGTAGATGAAAGTAATTATGAATATGACACAGTAGATCAAACTCAGATTCATAATTCCATTCATCTTTCATTTTCAGTGGCAGAATGAATTTAGTTAGGTTAATGCTGTGTTGTTGACGTTACTACAAGCAAGTTGCAATTTTAATATTATGTATTTTTGTGTAAAACATGATAAAAATCATCTAATTGTAGCGGGTTTTAATCAAATACAACCTTAGACTAACAAAAACTTTTCTTTTTATTGTGCAATTATTTATTTAAAAAAACATGAAGCCAAAAAGAAAAACTAAAATTTGGCCAATACTAAGGTCTCCCCTTAAGTTTTAGACCTCTATATGTGTAGACCTCTATAAAAGAAGTTTAATGCATTTAGGTGCATGGTAACACAATGACAAGAAGACATAAGCAGTGATGGTAAAGAAGCATTTGTTGCCGCACGCACATCAGTCTAGAAAGGATTCTAAAATGGAATTGGTCATTCTACACTGAGAAAGATTATTCATAAGTGGGAAGCAAGCTGTCCCAGCACTTTCACCCCAATGCCAGACAGTGCAATGCTCAGAGAAATACAAAAAGAACCCAAGAGCTGCAACTCAGAAAAACTAACGCAATGTCCACACATAGTTAGGTATTTTTTTAAACAGATTTTTCTACTTAGTTTCTTTAAAATAATTCTGTCCACACAACCCATGTTTTAACAATAACTTTGTCCACATGAAAACGCAAAATGCTCTGTTAAGTGCTGTTAGGAGCATCCCTAATCAACAGGGGGTCGATCAGAATCCTAGACAAAATGTCATTACAGGGTGCGCTTATTGCGAGTATTGTATTATTGTATTACGCAGCAATGAGCTTCGTAGAACATTCAGGCACCTCTGTTCATTAACAGAATGTGTGAGTAAGTGTGCGTGTATAATCATGCAAGTAAAAAGTCCAGTAAGCAATGTTACGTACAGTAAACTAGCGACTGTGTTAAGACCACCATTGCACAAAATGTTCTCGTAAACAAAGCTGATGTTAAGGAGACTGGCACACAGACATTTTCATCATCAGCACACAAGGTGACGCTACAACGAGCCAAAATCTCTCGTATAATAAACATCCGTGCGCGCGTGTACTGTTTACTATAACACTGTAATAACCTCTTTGTGGTTATTTAACCAAGTTATTTATAAGTTGAGTTATTTATCAAGGGGTGCTAAACTTTTGCGTAAGACTGTTTACATACAGGGGTTGGACTGTGAAACTGAAACACTGGACAATTTAGTGTTGGAGATTTCATGACAAAATTTACCTGCCTGGTGGCCAATCTTCATTGGTTGCACATTCCACCAGTAAGAGCAAAATGTGAAGGTTTAATTAGCAGAGTAATAGCACAGTTTTGCTTAAAATATGGCAATGCACACAACATGATGGATGACAAATCAGCGTTCAAAAGAGGACAAACTGTTGCTTTCTGGCGCATCTGTGACCAAGACAGCAAGTCTTTGTGTGTATCAAGAGCCATCCAGGCATCCAGGGTAATGTCAACCACATCCAACAGGTGGACGCAAAAGGAAGCTGTCTGAAAAGGATGTACCTATGTATCCAAAAAACATAAAACCACAGCTGCCCAACTCACTGCAGAATTAAACGTGGACCTCAACTCTCCTGTTCCACCAAAACTGTTCATTGGGAGCTTCACAGGGTCAATGTACATGGCTGGGATGCTATAGCCAAACATTTGGTCACTCGTGCCAATGGCAAACGTTGCTTTCAATGGTGCCAGCAGCGAAAATCTTAACCTGTGGACAATGTGAAACATGTATTGTTCTCTGATGAGCCCACCTTCACTGTCTTTCTCACATCCTGGAAAATTGCGGTGTGGCGAAGCCCCAAAGAAGTGTACCAACCAGACTGTTGCATGCCCAGAGTGAAGCATGGGGTCAGTGGTTCAATCATTGTATCCTGAAGGCGGTGCCATGTATCAGGATGATAATGCACCAATGTACACAGCAAGACTGGTGACAGAGTGGTTTGATGAACATGAAAGTTAAGTTGAACATCTCCCAAGGGATTTTTAATATCTCAAACGGGCCAGTCGTGATAATATCTTAAACTTAGACCAAAAAAAATATTAATAACTTTCTGTGGCATTATATTGAGTGACATCACATTCAGGAACATCATAATGTGAGGCTTATTTTCCAGCATCTGTGGCCTATTGGACACATCACAAATGTTAACACTCTCACACACAAGCACATCTCTCTCTCTCTCACACACACACACCCACACACACTAACGCACTCAACAAATATTTAGGGTGCAAACTGACATTAGTCCTGTAAATCAATCAATCAATCAAAGTTTATTTGTATAGCACTTTACAACACTGAAGTGCTTTCCAATAAAAACACACAAAATTTGCAATAAAAAATAATAATTCATAAATATCACATTGCTGTTCAGTGCCACATTGTTACTGAATGTTAAAAGCTAACCTAAATAAATAAGTTTTAAGTTTGGGTTTAAAAAGACCAAAGTCTGGGCAACCACAGAAGAGGCCCGTTCCCGCCAGTGTATGTACCTGACTCTGGGCACTTCTAACAATAATTGATTAGATGATCTTAAAACTCTGTTAGAACTTCTAACATTTAAAAGTTCTGATAAATAAGGAGGGGCAACACCATTAAGAGCTTTAAAAACAAAAAGTAAAAGTTTAAAATCGACTCTAAAAGAAACTGGAAGCCAATGGAGAGAATAAAGGACTGGGGTGATGTGCTGGCGTCTCAATGTGCCAATTACGAAGCGTGCTGCCGCATTCTGTACCAGTTGGAGGCGGCTACATAAAGTGCATTACAGTAATCAGTTCTTGAGCTGATGAAAGCATGAATATTTTTTTCCAAATCAGTGTGGTTTAAAAATGGTTTAACTTTTGATAAAAGACGCAACCACAACCAACTAGCTCTGACCACACTGTCGATTTGTTTATCAAACTTGAAATTATCAAAAATTAACCCTAAGGTTCTTAACAGTAGGTCTGATTTTTACTGACAATGCACCAATGTCACAGCTTTCTTGATCTCCAAAGAAAATGTATTCTGTTTTATCCTCATTTAAAAGAAGGAAGTTTGCTCCAAGCCACTGCTTGATGTCAGCTAAACAGTTAATTAAAGACCCAAGTGCATCACTTGTCTTTGGCATCACGGTCAAATAAATCTGTACATCGTCTGCATAGCAGTGGAAGCCTAGATTGTATCTGGCTATGATCGACCCCAGCGGTAACATATATAAAGAGAACAAGATAGGGCCCAAAATGGTGCCTTGGGGCACACCACATCGCAACGGAGTAACAGAGGAGGACAAGCCACCAATCATTACAGAAAAGTTATATTTGTTAAATAGGAAGTAAACCACTCCAGTGCAGTGCCACAGATGCCGACATGATTCCTCAGGCGAGACAAGAGGACTAAATGATCAACTGTATCAAACGCCACTGTTAAATCAAGTAGCACTAGAATAACAGGACACTTGGCATCAACAGATAAAGCGATATCATTGTGCACTTTCAGTAGTGCAGACTCTGTGCTATATACTGTGATCTGAAACCAGACTGAAATTTCTCCAAAATAGAGTTACTTTCTAAGAAGGACTGTAATTGATTAGAAACAATTTTCTCAAGAACCTTTGAAATAAAAGATAAATTAGAAACGGGTCTAAAACTAGATAAAACAGTTGGATCAAGATGTGTTTTCTTATGAAGGGGCCTGACAATAGCATGTTTAATAGCACCAGGGACACAACCTACACTGAGACGGGAGTTAATCAAAATCATAAGCAAAGGCCCTATTGTAGAGAAAACCTCTTTTAGTAATTTAGCAGGGAAAATGTCCAAAGGGCAGTTTGTAGCTCTCATCTGTTGGACCACCTCAGTGAGGAGAGAGAGTGAGACTGGTTCAAAATGGTCAAACATTGCAGAATGAATGACAGTAACAGTCAAGTCTGTGCTGACACTACAGCTGGTAAGCTGTCGCACAGACATCACCTTATCATTAAAAAAGTTCAGAAAATCCTCACAGGTCAAAACTGAGGCATCAGTCAAATATGAGTTCTGTGGATTTACAAGAGTTTATAGTGCTGAACAAAACACGAGGGCAATGCCCATTGTTTTAAATAATATTTGACATATATTGGCATTTCGCCTCTTTCACTGCCTTCTGATAAAGAGCAAGACTGTCCCTCGGAATGTCCAGAGATACATGAAGTTTATCTTTTTTTTCCATTGCCGTTCTGCCTGCCTACAGCGCTGTCTGAGGGCCCGGGTCGTGTCATTTAGCCAAGCATCAACCTTTGGCTTTGTAGATCTACGTTTAAAAGGGGCAATCGTGTCAAGTATCCCAGAGCATATTGAATAAAATGATGATAAAATGCTATCTGGAGATCCAGTAAAAACCAATCCATAAGGGACAGAGAACTTAGAAGCCATAAAAGCAGCAGCAAACTCATCAGCTGTTGTTGATGTAATAACACGGCGCATAGATACTGGGACAGGAGGCTTGCTGGCTGATGGTGGTACAGGGACTTCAAAAATAATGGCCAAATGATCTGATATGGGAATTACAGATAATTCAACAAGTTAAAAAAATTTAGGTGCGCAGGACCCTCTTGTTTTCCTAAGGATTATTAGGGCCCAAGCACTATGACATCAGCCCTGTGTCGTCATAGTGTGTGAAGGGCCCTCTTGTTTTCCTAAGGATTTTTTTCCCATCCTTTTGGATTTTCGGGGGTCGTAACATGCTCAAAAACTCATGAAACTTGGCAGACAGGTTGGAATCTGTTGCCATCAGGATGCCTGATAGTCTCGTGGCCCAGGGGCCCCCACATGAGATTTTGCTGCCTAGCTCATACACACTTTCACGTAGGCACACGAAACTCGGTACACAATTAGAGCTCATCGAGCCAAACAACTTGTCCTGGGCTAAACTCAACAGGAGGTCGGTTATTTTGGGTCGTTCACAAAAACGCACCCGATGGATTTTGATATACTCCTCCTAGGGAAATTATACAATCGCTAAACTGTGCCAAAGAGATCTAAAGACATTGAGGATGCAAAATTGCTGAGGGATTTTGATATCTCAAAAGGGTCAGCCGTGCTAATGTCTTAAACGTGTGCCGAAAAATGATTAATAACGTTCTGTGTGGTATTATATTGAGTGAAATTATATTCAGTGACACTTTCTGTGACATCACGTTCTGTGACATCACGTTCAGTGACATCACGTTCAGGAACATCATAGTGTGAGGCTTTTCTTCCAGCACCTGCGGCCTATTGTACACAAATACACATCACAAATGTTAATACACACAGACTCAAACCAGTACACACAAACAAGCACAAACACGAGCACATTTACTCGTCACACAAAGACTGACACATCTACACGTCACACACCTCTCTCCCTCACTCTCACACATACTAACCCTTACACACTAATGCACGCGCACACACACACACGCATGCATGCTGCATGCACACACAAACACACTGTGATCGAACTGATTAATGTGTATGACCTAGCATGCTCTCAAGACTTCGGATTTGGACTCACGATTTGGATTTGTTTGCCCTCATCGCTGGATCACCGGATATCGACCCTTGCATGGTAAAGACGATCCTTCTAGTCTTTGCTTCTCTATTTTCGCAAGTCGGCTTTTTCCGCGGCACGAGCACTTCTGCGTTTACGGAGCTCCGGACAGAACGTCTGCGCAGCGCACCGACTTCTGTTGTCACAAGAGAGATCAGCCGCTATATTCCACCTTACAACCACTGCGTGCTAAGTGGATTAGAAGCAAAGATTCGACAGCAAGAACCTGAGAGACTTCCTCGCGCACAGCTGCCGGGATTGTGGAAATTCCTTCGCGTCATAGCCCCGCCCCCTTTCTCGTCACTGAGAGTCCGCCCACTCTCAATCACCAAGCACATACACTCACTGCTTCTCTCCTCTGCTCCTGCTGCACCTGTTCAACCAAGCTACAGTGTATTCAATAAAATTTCTACACGACTTAATCATCGATTGTCTGCTATTGGGTTCACTCCAGTTCAGTCACTCAGGCCTCTGACAGTATACTGCGGCTATGACGGACCCAACAGACACTTCTTGCTCCAGGCCTAGCCTCCAAACAAGGCTCCAGCTCAGGTCCAGTACCCGTTCTGACACCCGGTTGCGTCAGACTGTCGCCCAGCAAAGCACTCTGATTAGTTCTCATCAACAGTCCCAATCACTATCTCAGCTGTCAACACAGTTTCAACAATTGCACTCCGCTCTCCCCACTGCTCTTCCTTCCACTCCGACACCTTCGGCTCAGCACGAACCCCATCTGCCCAACCCTCAACCGTACAATGGTGACCCTGGAACTTGTTGTTCATTCTTGTCTCAGTGCTCCCTGTCACTCGAGCTTCAGCCCTCAACTTTCCCCACCGAGCGCTCTAAGGTGGCTTATGTCATCACTCTCCTGACGGATAGGGCCCGTGAATGGGGAACCGCCGTCTGGGATGCCAATGACCCGTGCTGCGCTACCTTTAGCACGTTTACCGAAGAGATGAGGAGGGTCTTTGACCGCTCCCACGTCCATAGGGAGGCCGCGAGACACCTACTGGAGCTTCATCAGGGCCTTAGATCTGCTTATGACTATGCCATCGRRTTCCGAACCTTGGCGGCCGCTACTCAGTGGGATACCCAGGCCCTGTACGACACCTTCCTGAATGGACTYTCAGAGCCAGTCAAGGATCAGTTAGTTTCCCAGCAGCTCCCGGAGGACTTAAACRCTTTGATGGAYCTTSCAGGGCGAGTAGACGCACGCCTCAGAGAAAGGCGCCGTGCACCCCGTCAACCCCAGCTCAGAACCAGCACCTCTCCAAGGTCAACTACTTCTGTTAATCCCCCGGTTGAATCCATGCAGATCGGGCGAACCCGGATCTCGTCAGAGGAGTGACAGCTTCGGGTTCAGGCTGGTGCATGTTTCTACTGCAGACAGACCAGGCATCTGCGCTCGTACTCCTCTGGGAGAACCAGTCTTGTGTTCTTCACGCCCTCATCGATTCTGGTTCGGATCAAAATTTAATTTGTGCCACAGTTTTCTTTCTTACTCTGTGCAGATACCACTTGATGGCTGTCCCGAGACCCATACGCACTGACCTCATCACCTACAAAGGAAGCCACAACCTCTACCAGACAACTAGACCCACTACCGAGCCAACTGTCACAGAAGATAAAAAATAAAAATAAAACAACTCAGAGAATCAAATACAAGAACTTCAGTCATCCATCAACATGATCAAGATTGTCGTACTAGTAATTATCATGGACATTGCACAAGCTGTAGACTCCAGAAACAGCATCTTCTTAGAATTGATGAGCATGTCAAGAAACGCTTTGTTTGCTGGAAAGAACATTTGCATACCACACCCGCCGTCAGTAGGAGCAGGAATCCCATGGGTGGCACATCCCATCTCCAACTGTGGCACATGTACCTTATTTGAAGTTCATACCAGTGGAATATACAACAAGAGTACATGTCACAACATCACAATTCTTCCAGCTTCTCCATTTTGCATTCCCGGATTATCATCCTGCAATCTAACTTCAACTACTCCAATCATGACAGATCTACTCTTGCCAATGACATTTCCTTGGTGTATGGGAAATTATGCTCCAGCCTCCACTCCACTGGGTGAAATTCCTCGTGAACATTGCAGCCTTTTGGTCGAAATGAGAACAGAATCTCATGTTGACATCACTCCATCAGCAAGGGGAGAGGAAAAGGACTTAGAAGGGTGTCTTCAGAGGACATCATCTCTCCCAAAACTCTTTGCAGTAAATCAGTAGTATATGATTCCTCCACCAACTGGCATTTTTTGGTTATGCGGAACTTCTGTCTACAACATCTTACCCAGTCAATTCAATGGCAGGTGCCCCCTGGTTTATGTTCTGCTGGCTATTAGAGAAAATACTCCACTTCAAGATCTCCTCATCTACATAAATCAGCTCCTACAATTAACAAAGAAGATAACTGCATTCCCGGACTCACTTGTGCACAAACATGGTGGTCAAGGACTCTTAGAGCATTAATCCCATCTTATGATGTCATACAGGCCCTTGACCAAGTCAGAAGCTTATCAAATTCAGTACAGAAACTGGCTAATGATACCGCTTTGGCCCTGGTTAACAGCACAGACACTCTCGCTTCACACAAGATAATGATCTTACAGAACAGTGGCTTTGGATTATATCCTTGCAACGCAAGGGGTAGCCTGCACCATTATCGGCCCTGAGTGCTGCACTGGGTTAATGGATCCAACAGAGGACTTGAACAAAATCCAACAAGACATTCTAGATCTTTCAACAAAATTACATCTGATGGGAAACATGTTAGGGAAACCCTGGCTGTGGAACAAAGAAATAGTAATTCTGCTGTTGTTTTTCCTACTGATGTACTATCTATGCATCCACAGTATCAAGTGTTTCATTCAACAAATAACCCACAACCATCGAGAAGAAATGGCAGCTCCAACCAGAAAATCCATAAGAACTTCAAAGACTCTAGCTAGATGTTTGTTTATGTCATCATGGCATTCATCACTACAATCAACAACAGAACAAGTGTTATGTGCCTGTAACACTCCTGAGCAATGCAGACGACTGGTCTCGCCATATAAGAGGTATCTAGAAGCTGTAATCACCAACAAAGGCTTTACTACAAAATATCAAATAAAGTGTGTTCAATACTTATTCCCTGTGTCATTTCACTTTATTTATTATGACTCAACTTGCATACTTAAATATTCAGATTTTTTTGTATGAATTCAATATTTGGCTTAGAAATCCCCTTACTGATAAAAATGCTGATGTGTCAAATATTTATTTTCCCCGCTGTATGTATAATAGTGAACATAAGAGCTTTCCCAAATTCTCTTTATTTTGGAGAGAGACCTCAAAGTATTGTGACTAAACAGTTGAGTAGCCTTGAGTAAAAGTGGCCCCTTTTCCACCAAAATAAACCAGATGCTGGTGCAATAGCAAACCTAAGAACTGGCTTTGTTTTTGTTTTGTTTTTCATGAAAAACCTTAAAGTGGTCCTTAAGGCAGTGAATGAAAATGGCCTGATGAGACTGATTACGTTTTCTTGTACTTCATGCATGTGTCTCACTTACCTGGGAAGAGACCGCAGAAGGGCAAGCTAGAATAGGCAATGTGATGTCTGGGGGAAAATTGAGTCCTGACATTCCTTTGAATGTTACTCTGACAAGAACTACCTACCAAACATTGTTGTAGGGTAATTGAACAGTTTGACAGCAAACCAACAAATAAATGTTTGCAGTTTGGGGAAAAAAAATAGAGGGCCGACAACTGTAGTCCATTGCAAATGTTTTTGAGAATCAGCAGAGGAAAAAAATATGGAATCTCTCAATTCCTAGGGAAATATTATGGAATCACAATGTACTCTGTAGTTCTAAAACAAACACCTACATCAGATTACATCTGCTAATTAGTCCACAGTTAAACAGTTAAAATTAATGCTGTTGACATAAATCACGGCTCCAATACAAGTGATGTCAGCTGGAACAAGGGAGAGGATTATAAAACTTCTTAAAGAAGGTGCAGTAAATCATCATGGAGATGTTACTCGTCAGCTGTGTCTAAAATCTGGACCAAGTACAAATCAAATGGAAAAGTTGTAAAAGGGAAGCGTACCGATAGACATCAAAGTGTCAAGGAAGAATCTTATAACAATATGACTTGAAAACAGAAAATGCACAACAAAGAAAAATGAACAAATGGGCGGAAACTGGAATCAATGTCTGTGACTGAACTAAAAGACATAACTTAAAGGAAATGTTTAGTCTGGATTTACATACAGAAAAAAAAAAACATGATTAACTCCTAAACAGAAAAAACAAGGTTACAGTAGGTTAAAGGAAAGCAATCATGGACTGTGGATGATTGGATAAAAGTGATGATGATGGAAGTTTTGTTTTTTGATCCGCAAAAACAGTTGCATTTGAGTAAATGTTAAATGAAAATGATGTTGTGGGCATGTCTTTAGTTTTTTTTCTATACAAACAATAGAGAGCTAGCACTCTCAGCCTGGTCAAAAACCCACAGTGGACCATGAAATCAACTTCAACAACCCCACAAACACCACCATTAGGTACCTTCCGCATTTATTTTCATTTATTTTGAAAAAGAAAGGGGATCTGTGAGGCACATAAACGAACGTGGGCTCCAAACCCAGAGCCCCAATATAGGCACTCTTATTAACTATTAAATATTAAGGGAATTAGTTAGAAAAAAAAATTATTAAATGCCTCCTGGTTAACTTAATTTTTTTCTAACAAATATTAAAGGAATTAAATAGTTAATAAGGGTTTGTAATGATTGTAAACATTTTAATAATTTACACTGGAGGTGGTGAAAATCAGCTAAACTAGCCTACCAGATATGATGTACTGTAATATTAGGAGGCTGGTCTGAATAATCAATTTATCGTGCAGATCTGTAAATAACATGCAAGCAAAACTTCTGGATGTACAATTTGTAGAGTAGTGATACTGGGTAGTGTTTAGGACGTTTTTTTTATTTAATGTTTGTATGAATCATTACGAGTGTATGTATGCTAAATATATAATTAGGCCAGTTGTGTTGGACACTGAATACAGATAGTGGAATTGCAATAAAACCCTTCAGTTATTCTGCATACTGTAGAAAAAGCAATGTGTCAATGTAAGGATTTACCATTTTATATTTATTAAATATGTAATAATTTTTTTATAATGCAGAGTTTCTTCATTACATGCAACAGTTCATGGAATGATACACCAGAGAAGAACAGAAACATTTCCTTGTACCTCCTTAAAAATGACTTCTAAAATCTAAATTATGTTTTTATTTGAGGATAACTGCTTCTGAATTACATGTCTTTAAAATCTCCTTTAGTTGCAGGCTGTATATAAACACCATACATGTACCCTTCAAAAGCATTACACACAAATTCTGCTTCTATTTGTTTTAATTCGGTAAAGATGTTTGGGGTTGAAATAAAATGGAAAGAATTAATTTCCTGATATAAACACTTCGATATGTGTTAAATAACTTGCCATGGCACCGTTTGTTTGTACCCACTGTTTAAAACCAGAGAAAAAAATAAAAGCACTGGTGGTGTACAACAGAGACATCAAATAGGCTGATTAAGTAAAACAACAGCAGTTATTGACAGTGTGATTGCTGTAAGGAAACCTCCCCAAAAACAGTCAATGTTTTTGTTTTTAAAATCTCCAATGGCAGAGATGAAGGCATCATATACCACTGTGTGCGGTGTGCTGTTGAGCCGTGATTAATTTAAGAGCCCCAAGTATTTGTCATTCCTCCCCCCGGAGAAAGCTCGGCCAATCAGCTCTCTCTAGGCTTCTGGCTGTGAGACATTACAGCATCACCCGGGAATCAAACTCGCAATCTCCGGATCATAGAGCGAGTGCTTTACCACTGCGCCACTTGGAGCCATCTAGAATTCTGATCCATCATGAAATCTCATTCATTTTTTGATCTCAAAGTATCAAAAGATCATCATGATATAGGACAAAAAATATTTAAAATATTAGAATCATTAGGAATATTACCAATATTATCAGAGTGGAATCAGAATATTCTTGGCATTTTGCTTTTCATCTGTACTAGATATCCTGCATACATCCATATTTGAGTTGACAATCACATTAAAAAGGGATCTTAAACTGGGTAAAGCAGCAAGACATATTTAATTTTTGTTAGCTTTTTGTTGTTTTGTTCAATGAAACAGACACAATATTAAAAATAACTGCAGTGTCATAACATATTGCAAATATAGATTTAAAAGAAAAAAAAAATCCAAACCATGCATCCTATTAAAATCTAATTTGCCAATGGCTTCAAACTAATTTTTTAATCTCTCATATTGGTAAGCATAAACTGGGACAATACCATTAGAATTATATGTATTTATACTATATATTTTCACATATATGAAAAAAAAAAAAAAATAAAAGCAGATTTTTTCTTTTTCTTTTTTTAATTTTTCTATTTGGCTTGAAAACAGAGACAATAATATGCAACTCCTTTAGAAAAATAAGAAAAATAATTGTTGGATTAAATGTCTTACCCTATAAAAGTTTATTTAAATCAAGTTGTACTGAGTGACTACTGCAGGTTTTTTTTTTTTGGAGAGTGATGGGAGGCTGAACAAGAAGTGAACAAAAACATGAAATATGAGGTGGAATTTTAATAGGCAGTTCCTGGTGCACCTCCTTGAAGTAGGACCTCTAGTCAATGTATTGTGAAAGCCAGCGGAATCCCTCTCCATATCCCTGTCTCTTTAAAACGCTGCACATGAACACTTCCAGTGGTCTGGTATTTAGTTCTTTCAGAGGAATATTACCCTAGGAAAAGAGCAAACATCATCTAATAGACAGGGTATTTTATCTTTCATTTTCATGTATTCAGATTGCGTACTATCTTAGCCTAGGATTTACAAAGTCTTTATTAAAAAAAGAAAAGAAAAAGAAAAGAAGAATTAAAAAAAGAAGCTTATTTTGTCAGTCATCATAGGTATAGCCTATGCAAAAAAAAATCCACATTGAAAACATAATAAAATATGTGCAGAAATTAGGCTTATCTTACCTTGCCAGTTGTCTGGCCATATAACCCAAACAGTTCACGAAGTCTCTCCTCACTTATGGCCTCTGGCTTATCAATCTTGTTACCAAGGATCAAAATAGGCACATTTCCAATAGTTTCATCTGTCATTAGTGCCTGTTGTTGAAATGCACAATAAAATAAAATGTTATTTGTATATGATTAAATGTATCCCTTTATATTTTAGAATTAAAACATGATCTTAAGTTTCATCAAAGATAAACCATACAAAACTATTTCCTCTCACAACCACTGAAACTAATGATGTACATCTAAAATAAAAATGTGGTGTGAGCTGCTAAAAGGCAGGTCATGGCCCTGGGCCTGGGCAATCAGAAAGCTGGATGCTGTGGGTACCTTTTATTGCATTGCGTCATGAAAATGTCGGGCAGTGATATGCCACAACAAATCAATATTTATGAAATTCCACTTGATTGATCAAGTTGATGATGATCAATATCACCAAGCCTGAATACTTAATAGCCCACATTATTATGGCAAATATGCCAAACACAAATCCTCATTTTCACAGCATAAATGTAGCATAGCTATCCAAGGGTTATTGTAAACTAGACCTACAGTAGTTAGTCAAGGGGAATGTCTATTACCGCCGCGCGCTCTGTCGCAGCAAAACGGAACAGCCAAATAAGTCAGTCGCATTTCGTGTCATTCATGAAACGATCGCCAGGTGGTGCAAAGTGACATTTTCATTTGACGCAGTTATTAAATATGATTTGAGTTGAAGTCATAAAGTCATATGCTGTATTGAAGAAATACTAGTGATGGTAATTTCCACATCAGAGTACTTCATACAACAAACATGAAAAATCAGTATCTATTGACTTTTACTGTATAAAACCAGATGAAACCAGATCTATTGACATGTAAGTTTTAAAAAAAGGTTAAATGTTGTTTAGACAGACAAGTTCACTAGCTAACAATTTTATTTGTACAAAGAATTAACTGTTATATACCATCTATTTGTATCGGTTTATTGTTATTATTATTATTTGGGAGGGGGATTTTTTGTCCATTTTCTCCCTATTTTTATTCATGTCCAATTCCTCCCCGTCACTAGGAGCTCCCAACGTTAAGATACTCCCCCACAGTCGGGAGGGGCCACATTTTTTTCAAACTGCTCGCTCATGCACCATTGGGAGCGGCGTAACCTACTCGCTTCTTCCACTTGCATGAGCTCACAGGAGCCCCTTTTTGGCTGTAGAGCCGTGGTTAATGTGGGAGCTCTAAATACCTCTCATCCCTCCCCCTGAGAGAGCTCGGCCAATCAACTCCGGATGTCAGAGGTTACAGCATCACCTGAGGATCGAACTCGCGATCTCCAGATGATAGGGCGAGCGCACTTTACCTCTGCACTTATGGCTAGTTTTAAATTTTTTTTATGTTACATTTAAAGCCATCAAAGTTTAAATATATAAATAACTGGAAAAATAGACTTTCAGAATAGACCATTAGAATAAAACTAATGCAGCATATACTCTAATATACTCTAAAAATGCTGGGTTGTTTCTGTAAACTCCTGGTTGGGTTATTTTGACCCAACAACTGTTTTATTCTTTACTCTCTGGTTTCTCCAAATAGCCTGCAAAATGTTACTGTTACTGTGTCACAAAGTGTAGTTTTGTGTTAAATTTTAGAAGAGTTGTTTAGGCGTGAATGCATGTGTGTGCAGCTCAATAGCTCTATCTGTAATTAAAGATGGCGTCTATTTAGAAAAAATGTTTTCAGAGATTTGGCAGCAGCTAGCGGCGTGTTTACAGTTTAAAGGGTCCTGATACCTCAGCACTTCGTGTGACCATTAGGTAGCACCAGTAAAGATATCAGGGCCAACGAAAGACAAAGACCAAGAAAGAAAGAAAGAAAGAAGAAAAGAAACAGACAGGCAGGCAAAGCTCAAGTCTCTGCCTGTCTAAGATGCCGGCAGTTTAGCGTGTGCTCCATGTTTATAATGCAAAGCACACACAAACTCTATCTCTATAAATCCTCGGTAAGGGCATAGCTCTGAGAGGATCATAAGTTTTAGTTTCCAGAGCCCCATCCGTCCGTTCTCGCATAGACGGTGGAGCTCTGTTTATTTTGTGTTTTCAGTTTTCTTTTGTTTCCTTTTAAGGTTCTTAATTAATGATCCCATGCCATCTCTAAACGGAAAGGTCTTCCCGTGCGTGTCATAAACACTCTCTCAAACTCCTAATTCATTGATCCCCTCTAAAGCCCTGCGTCAGGGCACTTATCATTAAAACCAAATGTAACATCTTTGGGATAATATGGTTATAGTATAATACATCACGGCTGTGTGACGCATCCTGTACTCTTCGTTCCAGACTCTTTGGAGGAGGCCCTTTATTAAAATTTTTTTTGCCTTTGATGTTAAATACACAAAGCAGTGTCTTCCCACCTGGGAATTTCTCTAGCATACTGTTTTTGTCATGTCAGACTGATTAACATGAGCCTTCATCTTAAATTTTTGAAAACAATTTGAATTTTTTTTTTTTTCCAGCCCACATTTAATCAATAATATATATATAAAAAAAAAAGTTTGGCACGCAACTGGCACGCCTAAAAATAGATGCAGGATTATTTTTATAGTCTAAATAAAAATGCAAAAATTAATTGTGGGCCATTTCAAACTATACCACAATTAATAAAATTTTCACAAATCAAATTTATACTCGCTAAATAAGCACGGTGCGAAACGCACGCCGATGTGAGCCGCTTTATTTCAGTCATAATATACTACATATAATATATGTATAGTATATGTTTTAAAGATATAACGTATCTTTGCTGTGTAGTGGACAGCGCACAGCCTCTCGTGGGTGACCCTTTCTCTGAATGACGCGTTTTAATGAGTAAGTGCACTTAAATAAAAGTAGAGTCTTATAAAGGCTATGCATCTTATATAGTTTTATTATATAGTTTTTGCAAATCTGACAACACTTGTGGCACACCCACTTTTTCTAGTTTTCGGGCTATGCGAGTGTTACACATGATAAAATATAAAGGCTCACTGTTTTAACATTTACTTTGCTTAAATTCGATGCAAATAAAAACCTATATTTAATATAAATTCTAAATTTGTACTGTAATTTTAGTACTGTGATTGTAAATTTTTTAATGTTTCAATTGTATTTTATATTAATTTCAGGTAATAAGTTTCCTACAAATTTAAAGAATACAAAATACAAGATGACAAAAAAAACCCTACACGAGTAGCTTTGCTACTTACACATAAAATCTAAAGGCTCACCGTGTTAACGTTTACTTTGCTTAAATTCGATTCTAATAAGATTTAATCAAATTTACATTCTATACTTGTTGAAATTTTAGTACTCTCAAACTCGTTAGGAATTCGTTTAACTACAATGTTTCACATGATATATCTGCTACTAAGTGCACCTCTAAAGGAGCTGCGGCTCATTAATTCTGGAGAGAGTTAACTAAGGCCTGAGGCGTCGGTCTATAGTTATATAGTGCCTAGGCGATATGGCTGAAAACTGTATCACGATATCAGTGTTTCATATCGGTCGATATCGATAATTATTGATATTTATGACCCATTTAAAATAAGAACTAGGAGAAAAATATATTACATTTAAACATTTTTATTTTAATCTTAACCTTCCTCTGATCATAATCCCCTCAGTTATTAAGACAGAAATGTCAACAACCATGGAAAACTAAAAATTAAAATGTAAACATAAGTCTAAGGTCACTATGAACACTTAATTATCTCTTAATATTTAAGGTGCAAAATGAAAGAAAATGTAAGAAATACTCAATAAAGTGTAATAAAATAGTGCAAAGTGTTAAATATAAACAGAGAAACCTGAGAATTTAGTGCAAATTTAGTATAAGCTTTTTATAAACTGTCTTCTCGACAATGCTAAAAAAAAAAATTTACCGTTTAATTTTTCAGCTGAAAGATGGAAAAATAATCATAGCACCAAAACTCGCGGTGAATCATGAGGAACCGTGCGGCCACTGTGCGAAACTGTGAGATTATAAGGGTTATAAGGTGGTACATGAAGTTTGTTGTATTACCAGTCTTGGCGGGGACGACGGTCTTGCATAATTTGCAGACGACATATAAGTCTGACCGGAGTCAGACCAAACATAAAAAAAAAAAAAAACTGCCATACTGGTGAGCTGACTTTTCCTCTTTTACTTACAATTTCCTCGCTCGCTGAGCACTCATTTTCTGCTTATGAAGCGGAATCCAGCAGACTAGCATGAGAAAACTATATGGCGCAACCAAATGTGATACTATTACATGATTGGCTGTTAGCGTATCACTCACTAGGTTGCTAGGTTACCAGAGAGCGAGTGCCTTTGTTTAATGCAACCAAACTAGCTTCGCAACCGCTGTTTTCTTCCGACAAAGAATAGAACATGGAACGTTTTTTCGAGCACATTTTTTATTGATATTGATCACGTGCCTGTCGCGATACATATCGTTATCATTTTATCGCCCAGCCCCAATAGTGCCACTCAGTGGTAAAAGCCAGCAAACGCACAAACTCAAATGCTGCCATCGTGAGGGGTGCTGGTAAAACTAGAATACAGCTTTAGTACCATCTGTATGACTCATAGGTAGAACATTAATTTAAATATTGTGCATTGCAATTAAATGTTTAAATTAAATAGCACTAATATTCATTGTCTAAAATGTTTTAAGTGTCCATATTTCTTACATATTTTGAATTATTTTAAAACAACTAAAATTAACAGATAAACACGAAGCTCTGTTTAGTTAATTTTGACTGTGTGACTGTTAACATATAATGTTTCATATTTCCCCTAAGTATTTCCCCAAACTGTTGATCTATTAGGATTTACACGCACAACCGTTTTTACACAACCATCAGAATGGTCTGAAAAAAAAAAGAAAATATCAAGTTAGCTACAGTTCTCTTGGCAAAAATGCATTGTGAGCTCTAGTGAGCAACAGTTCTCTGGGGGAAAAATACCTCATTTATTACAAAGGCGAGAGGAGAAAGGACAGACGACGATTGAGCTGATATTTAGGATATTGGTGCCTTTCTAACAAACAAGGCATGCAGAAGAGCATCTCTGAATGCACAACAAACCTCACAAATTTGCAAATTTCCATAATCTGAATTTATGCAAATTGAGTATATATTCAGAGAAGTGAGAAAAATTTACTAAGACAGCAAAGGTGGCAGGGAAATGATCTACGAGCTAAAAATTTGCGAAATATTTGCCAATCAACATTCATAAGA
The DNA here is from genome assembly GCA_003987875.1 of Clarias batrachus. Lineage (NCBI taxonomy): Eukaryota > Metazoa > Chordata > Actinopteri > Siluriformes > Clariidae > Clarias > Clarias batrachus. The sequence continues at coordinate 243,641 of QMIH01000906.1, forward strand.
GATTGGTCTATATGTAGAGCACTCTGTTGGGCCTTTCTCCATCTTTGCTTTTATGGTGATCCAAGTCTCTAACCCTAACCCTAACCCAAGGAGGCAGGCAATTGACCATGCTTAAAAGAATCTGATAAGAGCTAGAGGCATTAGGAAAATTATTTAAGAAATTCAGCAGAGAATTCAGAATTTGAGGAGATTATTATTTGAGGGGAAATAATTTCCTCATGTGATATGGGTTGTTCAAATCTTTAGAGAGAAAAAAGATTAGATGATATTATTGGGATATTTAGATGAGTCAGAAAATTCTCAACTAAACCATCATCCTCTGGGAATTCATAGGTATATAATTGATGGCAGAAATTCCGAAATTCTTATATGTTGTGTTCTTTAAATTTATTAACTGAAATAAATGAAACTGAATGACCATAAAATTAAAACATAGTCAGGACGTGCTCCTGCGTCAACAGATCGCCGTCTTTCAGCCCCGCTTGTGTTTTTGCCATGTGTTATTATAAGAATGAAATGCAGTAGGCTATTATGATCATCTTAATTTTCTTTAATAAATAATGACCCCGCCCGTTGCGCTGTACCACCGCTGGCAAAACCTTATTAAATACATGTGAAACATTAAACGAATTTACAATCACAGTACTAAAATTACAGTAATAAATATAGGGGTTTCTTGTTTGCATTGAATTTAAGCAAAGTAAATGTATACCTTTATTTCTAGCCTTTAGATTACATCATGTGTAATACTAGAAAGTAACTAAAAATTAATGTAATCAAACAGGGTGCACGTTGTTTTCTGTGAACTTGAGCGCGTCAGAAAATGAACCGAAACTCTGTGTATACTCGCCTAACAGACGTGAATATACACACTTATATATTGTCTGCTTTTATATAAATTAATGGAAAACGATTTTAGACTCTGTAATTCGTGTGAAAAGGGAATTTATAGGCGCATCCAAGAGAAAGAGAGAGAGAGCGCGCACGCGCTCAGTTTAAGTTTATTAGTGCACGAAGCACAAACTCCCACTCTCTTAATAAATCTTTTTTTTATTTAAAAGTTTTTTTGTTTTATAATCTTATAATGCCCACATGACTATTTAATTTACATAACTATTTAAACCATTAAAATATTTTACTGTTTTAGCTCTTACAGTTTCATTTACTTCAAAATAATATTAAAAACATGAGCAATATATTTTTGTCAAGATTATTGATTACATCCATTGCTGAGGAGACGATGAGATGACATGATCAACTTCACTAGAGCTGAAAGCAAAGAAATCAATGAATTATTAAAATGGCCAGCGTCACTCTACTTGCTGTTTTTCCCCCGATGCATTCTTTAACTTCATGCGTCGGCTGAGCGCTGATTAGACTACGTAGTTAAGGAGGAGGATTATGATGCCAAATCAAAAGCCATTTAAATTAACTAAAAAATATAAGAAAACAACGATAGCTCACGTTCAGAAAACATTTAGAAATTCTTTCCGGGATGAGGGTGGGACGGTGTTATGCGCAGAGAGCCGGCAGATTTCCTGAAGCTCAAATCTCCGAAATCGTTGGGGACACCATCTTTAATAACCGATGAAGGTTTTGAGCTATACACACATGAATTCTCGCCTAAACAACTATTAATACTACACTTGTGACTACGGATGCACCGATGCCGGTATCTGGTATCGGCCTCGATACCACATCTATCTAAAGATACCAGGGACCGATTACACGGTGTGAGATAAAATACACAGATGTGGAAATCATCTACCCAGAGGTGGCTAGAGAACCCAAAAATCTTCTCGAGTAAAAAAGTATTTGGTCAAAAAAATACTCAAATACTGAGTAACTGTTTCAATCGTAATTATAGAAATTATAATAAATGCTAAAAACTATATATAGTACACAGTATATTATTATATTATATCTCTTATATTATAGTATAATTAATAATAATTATATATGCCAACATTGCAAAATCCAATGAAACAGCTAAACTTACTGCGGTATGTTTCCTCAGGTTAGAAGTCGAGTGTGTGTGAAGTGTGTGTCGGTTTTGGCAGATAAAAAAGGCACCGCATTATAAAGCTATTATTCTTCAAGCGAAACATGCTTTTATGATTTCAGGGATGCCAGCTGAATATTTTTTTCCCCCCGCAATGCTGCCAGTTTGGGTGTCATGCTACCAAGTGTAGCCAAATGTAACGGAGTAAAACAATTATGGTGTAAGATGTAGAAGTATGAGATTTTTGAAAAAAATATATACATTAAAAAAAATTTATATACACACACATACACACACATATATATATATATATATATATATATATATATATATATACACACATATAT
>QMIH01000907.1:7207-31718 GCA_003987875.1 Clarias batrachus
GTTGTGTATCTGGGTAAATACAGAGTTCACCTTTCTGGTCCAGTGCAACTAAACAAACCCGTCGAATAATAACATCCCAATTACTGACAGCTGATAAAACAGAGCTGAGGCTGTAGAGCCGGGGAGTCCTCGCAGCCAGGCTGCTTAGTTTTAATCACTACTCAGGCACACCAGATGTGCAACTTCACTTTAAATGCTGCTGTCTTTTTWAAAAAAAAAWTTTTTTAAGACAAATTAATAATCCTGTCTTTTGGGAGATTAACTACAGAAAATAACTGATTAATTATATTCTATGGTGGGTTTTGGAAAGGCATTAAGGCTAGTCCACAATTAACCTCAAGTAAATTACTCAGTTTTTTTTAGTCTGGCATCAGACATTCCATGCAGACTTTTTACAGCTTGAGCAATGTCAACATCATATTAGTGTAGAGTCACTTCTTCTAGTCGACCYCTCATGAAAAGCTTAAAGAGGGCAGCAGAGCTAATGAGCATTGAGAATTGCAGTTATAAGTCGCGAGTCGAGAGCTGGAACTCATTGTGGCTATACCGTGATTAAGGTTTGTGAGGTGAGCTCAATAGTCTGCTTTTCATTATAAATCTCAGCTTCATTCTCCAAGAATGTACCCCTGTGCTCCCAGGGTTGCGTCAGGTAACACGTGGAGGGAAATTGTAATCGAAACAAATGAAGTGGCTCTGACCGGGCTGATAATTACTTCCTACAAAACACAGAGCTGCTTTTCTGACACTTGCATGCAGACATAAATGCCTGGTACCTTCTCTTTCTGTACTCACGGTCATAGAAACACACACACACCTTTACACACTACTCTCCTACACCATGGCGTGTGCCATATGGTTGGGGGAGCTGGGCAGCTTGKGRRGCTTTTGTCACACCTGTTAATGTTTCTGTTAATCTTTTTCTGTTATTGCAATTGTTGTGAAGCAATTAAAGCTAACTAACTTTATGACTGAGTGTAGTCAACACAGGTTAGTCATGAAAGAGGGAAAGTTTGAGCATGCTAGTAGCTAACAGCCATATAAATTATCCATCGAATGTTAATGGATATTTAGCATTATACAGTAGATGTAATGACTGTTGCAGTAAATAAAACATAGAGACGTTAACACTTTAACAGCTAGACTGTTAAATGTAAAAGTGTTTACCAAAGGCACTTACACTTCACATTGATTGACAGGGTAAGGCTTCAGAGGGTGTTGTCAAGTAAAGRAAAAGGCATGACTTGGTGTAGGGGTGTTAAAAAGTGAATGGGTATTRTACAAGCCAATAAAATATGTTTGGGTTTAACGACTTAACAGTTGCCATCGTATTGATCGTAAACCGTTTTGAACTTTGGGTTCAAATCTTTTGGCAGTCGATGTGCCACAACAGAAAATTCCCAATCATCCATGAGATGCAACTTTTAATCCGTGGTGATGCAAGTGTTACATTGACATCTGCCATTATGTAAGCAGCACTTCGAAAAAATGTGGTCAGCTTGTGTTGAATGCCTTGGAGGATGCACCTGATACACATCATCCCCCCTAGTTGCTAGCTGTCACCCTTAAGTGGACGTATTCTAAAGACAAGTTGGAATTGGATCTGAATATATTATAGGGACTATATATATWTTTTTTTAAGTTTGAACTTGAAATTAAATGTGTTTGATTTAAAAGTCATAAAGAGAGAAAGAGAAAAAAAAAACATTCATTTTCAACAGTCAAACAGGCTGGGCAGGGATAGTCATCATTCAGGTTGTTTATTAGGAATGGGAAGCACCAGGGATCACCCGATATGATATTATCACAATGTAAAGGTTTTAAATGTATTGTGATTCTAAACAATGCTAAGTAGATTTAGCAAAGCGTTTGCTCCTGCCAYACAATTCTGTGCATAGTTTGGACAATCTAAATAGTGTTACTGATATGGCCATTTGTTTTCACCCACTAAGGTTAGGACAGAGGTCTGTACACATTCACATTAACCATCGAAACAACTAGAAAGTCCTTTCCCCCTCTTCCTATCGCCTTCACACACACACACACAACCCTCCTTCTCTCGCCTTCACATACAAACACTTATTTTAACTTTATATAATAATATTTTATCTTTACTTTTTTCACAGGTAAACTGCAGATTCATTTGTTTTATTTTTACTCCATTTTATATTAATTATTTTTATGTACTTATTTTTTTGGGTTGTGGAACGAATAATTTGAGTTTCCATTATTTCTTATGGGAAAATTCGCTTTGATTTATGAATGTTTTGATATACAATATATGTGCTTGTTCTAATACAGTTAAACCTTGGATTGTGAGCATAATTTGTTCAGGAAGTGTGCTTGTATATCAAAGTGAATTTCCCCATAAGAAATAGTGGACACAGATGATTCGGTCAACAACCCAAAAATATTCATATACAAAGATTTATTAAAAAAAAAAAAGTAAAAATAAAACGAATTAACTTCCACCTAACCTTTGAAAACAATCATGGTTTTTGCCTTATGGATTTTTTGAGGATTTYGCGGAAAAGTGACATTGCGTTGTTGATAACACAAAATAATCACCTTTTTAACCATTTTCTTCCCTGAGATCATTGTTGCAATACAGTTACTTGGACACAAAATAAAAAAAAAATGCTTTACTCGTCCACACACACACACACACACACATGGTCACAATGTTTAAACAGTACACACGCGCACAGATTTTGACTATAAGAGTTACTTACACGTACTTAGACTGAGCATGTGAGACGATTACCCACAATCCTACAGTGCGCAAGAGAGAAAAGAACCATTGGCTTAGTTGTGATCATGGTGATAGTGTATTATGGTAAAGGTATTGTTTCTATAGTAACGACTCCTAGATAGAGACTTATATAGGCGATGTGGCATGTAATCTAAGACTAATGACATTCATTTGCTGTTAACAAAAGAATCTAGCTAGAATAATTGTTGATGTAATGGATTTTATATTAATCATTTGTGKCGAAAAAAGYCCCCGTTTTTATTTCCTCTGCTTTCTCAGTAAAAAAAAAAAAAAGCTGTGTCAATATTAGGCTGAGAGAGAGAGAAAGAAAGAGAGTTTATAGTTTTTACTGTACTATGTGTAGTTTTCACTATACAGTATACTGAAGACATTTGGGTTGAAATCAAAACATGAATATGAAACAATAGATCGGATTTTCTGATTTCATGTACAAATATTTGCATCTAGTTGTGTTAAACAGCTTGGAACATTTCACCATTTTTTTGACAGTGGTCGGGTGGCTGCTTTTGGATTTGGTTCACTTATCATTAATGATGCTGTAATTGCAGCAGAGTGCATTCAGAAGTCTACAGAAACATTATGTCTGCCAATTTATAGAGAAAACATCCAATCTAATTGAGCAGAACTTCATCAGGCAGCAAGATAATGACTCAAAACAGACAGCAAACATGATAAAGGACTTTATCATGGGAAAAAGTAGGAGGTTTTAGTCTGATTAAGTCAGTCACTAGACCTTAACCCAACTGGGCATGCATTTCCCCTGCTGAAGAGAGGACTGAAGGGAGAAAGCCCTCAAAATGAACAAAAATAATGAAAGCTGCAGTAAAGCTAGAAAAGCAACTCAAAAGAAGAATATTTTAGTGCAGTTTCACCAAGCAAGGGAAAAGCAAATAAATATTGCCAAAGTGTTATTTTGTGTTAATTTACTTTAAGATGATCTGTTCCTATACTTTTGCTCACCCAACAGTTGGATGGTCTGCTCTAAGATTGCCATGATATAAGTTGTTTAACAAATGTAGATGCAAGAAAAATATATGTAAATTTATTTTTTAATCTCAAAAGCAATCATTTTGGACTTAACAACAGGAACTAACTTGTCTGTTGTAACTATAGTTCATAAATCACTATGGTATAAGYGCACTGCCATAGTGGGGTTGGAACACACTTCTGACTGCTATGTTTTCCAAAAATAAATGCATATGGTTTCCACCTTGTGCTTTATCAACAGAAATGTACTTGTTTCACAGATGTTCAAAATTAAAAATCATTTTAAATTGGAGTACTATGGTATAAAAGGATTTTAAAAACCTATTATAGAAAAGAATAAACTTTGGGGCACAATTTGCTCTAGATGTATAAGAGACGGGAATTTTGCAGGCAGTGCCATGAGCCATTTTGGTTACAGTATCCGGTTCTAAATTGGAATTTAAGAGGAAGCTTTAATTTAAAAAGTTAAAGAGCCTCTTTAAATTTTTATTAGTGTTTGTTTGTGGTTACTAAATGCCAGAGACTGATTTATTTTATGAAGGTTGCATGTTAAAACTACATAATCATAAAAAATATCCACACTGTGATATATTGGATTTATATTTGTTTTGCTAGTTGAATGAGTGAAATGAATGAAAACCCACAATGGAATGAGTGAACGTCACCATTGATGCACATGCTCGTTTCGCACATTCTGGTGTGGCTTTTCCATTCTACCTAACTGCTGCTTTGCCTTCCCATACATACACAAATATTCAGCCCCAAATAAAGACGAAGCATCGATGACCACATCAAAGAAGGTTTCAACCATTTTCACCAGAGCCGTTGAAACCCCTCACCCTAGAACACTCATCTATGCCCATCTAAATCTCCATTAGCTTAGCCAACAGTGATGACAGCGAAAGAGGCAGATGCTGTGCAGCTGTGCGGTCATGTACCTCATGGCATCATTCTTGACTTTTAGATTCACAGACACACACGTGTTCATGCACAAAAAGTGTAACCGTAACCACATGAACAGACTATTACCACTTTCTTGTAAAGGGATCCTACGTGATTTTTAAAATGTTAATTGATTTCAAATCTGTGAATCACAAGTTGTTCTACAAGTCTAAATCAGAAAAATGCGGAAACATACTGTGTCAATTATGTCTGTGTCATAGGTCTGTCGTGTCCAGACCTACGGGTCCACAGGTGAGTGGTGGCATTAAAGCAAGGAGAGATGGATTGCAGTTCTACGGAAGGAAAGGGAGGAGAGGAAAGGAGATGATGGCTGACCCAAAACAGGGCCTCAACCTAACCCTCGATCTTCTGATAGACAGACCGGGAGAAGATAAATGAGCTGTTCTATGATAAGAAAGCTTGAACTCAGAACCTTTCACATTCTAACCATGATAACACATGACAGGCTGAAATCTTGTTATGGATATTTCTGCATTAACAGTGAACTTTCAGGGCTTTAGAGATAGCCAGTATCCAGAGGCCTGGGACCAGCTTACTTTTCAGAAAAAGTGAGAAACTTAGTGGATTGTGATTTGGTTTTGATTAAACTCTGACTTTCCTCCGACTGCTGCGCCAATTGCTCCCCATTGACACATTCATGTACACACACACTTGCACATGAGATTTGTGGAGGTCCAGCWCTCTCCCCTGTCAGCACGGATCAYTGGGTTTCAGAAGCACGACCTGGGATATTCACTTCCGGCTAAAGTCACACTGAATGTAGCGCTCCGCTGCAGAAACACGTTCATGCTGTCAAGGGGTTGGGTGGAAGGCATGTTGATTTTTCATTCGCCGTACCACAGAAAGTCTCTGGCTGTCTGACACACCTATATGGGTCGTAGGGAAAAGACACCTATATGGGTCGTAGCAAAAGAACCCCTGGGCCCAGGCATTTTAATTAGGCGTTTGGCCAAACAGCAAGAAGTTTATGCAGCTGATGGTGTGTAGTTGAATCAGCAGGGAGCTAAAGATTTTTTCTGAGACTTAAACAGTTGTATAGATAGTAACACCGCTCGTGTACAATAACATCTGGAACCTGATATTCTTCATTGTGCTACTCCTTTATTGTGTTGGACATATTTCTGAGAACTTTACACTTAAATAAGCTATTATTCCCAGAAGATATAACACTTGTGYGTGAGTTAAGCAAAAAGGTGTTTTTGATAAATGACTGCACTCAGTATCAGTTTGATGAGATACAGACTCCAGTCACGGCATCTAAGTGCTATGGCTAGCATTTATCTCTGAAAGGCAGACAGGAGGGAGAATCAATGAGTGACAGAAGCTTTAAACAGGTGAGAGAATGCTCTGAATGGCTCCTTTAATCCCCCCACCCYTGAAAAACATCAGTTATTCCATCAGTGTGAACTGTACTATACTGTAGTTTAGGCACGTTTGTCCTCAGAAATAAAAGGCGCACTACTTTAGTGACGTCTTGCTCAAATAATTCTGACTTAATACTGAATACTGATATAAAAATCTGGTGGAGTGATTTTATAAGGGCAGAGGGTTAAGGGCCTTGCCCAAGGGCCCAACAGCAAATGGGCTCGAACCCCTGACCCTCAGAGGAACAGCAACCCAGAGCCTCAACTGCCTGATTCAACCCCCCCCCCCCCCCCCCTGCCCCCCCCCCCCCCCCCCCCCCGTGCCAGGGGGCAACTTAGCTTACCCTAAGTCTGTGACACTGTCTTCATACAAATAAGTGACACTAAACATGCATTCCCTTTATTTTTCAATGAGGTTCAATTAGTAAAATCAAATATAGTGGCATGAGATGTGCTGTTTTAACCAGTTTYGTAAGTAATTGTGAAGTAAACAAATTTTATTTGCTTTCTGTCTTTGTTCTAGGATGTTGGATTTAAAATGGCACCATGCTGTAAATGTGAGTGTATAATGCRGATGAAACCGCTGAGCACAATTACCGCTGACATTAATTGACTAATTACAAAAAGGGCAGTGGTTGCTTCTTTACTGAAACAATATGTTGTATGCACAATGGAAACTTCATCAAGCTGTTGTTCATTTTTTTAGCAGCTCCCTGTTTATGGAGATCACCTAAGATTATCAACGGGTCTGCTTATTTGAGGTGGCACAAATTTTATGCTGGCCGTCCCGATTTTATGCAACATCCCCGATTTCTCCTGGCTTAGTATTACTTGTACAATCCCTCAGTGGTCTGTTTCTCAGACTGAAAATCAAACCCAGGCTGTGACATTGTGAGCGCCGCATGCTAGCCACTAGGCCATCAGAGAACCGGCCACTTGACAATACTGGTTCAAATTGCCAGTACGGAGTTTAGTGATGGTGGCCCATCTGTTACTACTTACAATGTGTCAGTCACCCTTCACCCCTGTTGTTCAGTGGACAGCTGAGGAGTTATTTGGGTGGTACACCATTCTCAGCACAATAGTGGCACTGATATGGACTTGTTTCGCTTTGGTATGAGTGTATCAGACATAGCAGTGCTCCTGTTATTTTTGGTCACCTTAATCCCAGGCCTAGAACATTCCCTTAAAAAAAAAAATCCATCTTGCACGCCTGTGGTGAGGAACTGTCACWGACAAAGACCTTAAAAAAAAAAAAAAACGATTAACACCCACAGTGCTTGGAAAAAATGAGCTATAAAAAACAGGGTTGCTATGTCTAATAAAGTGGCTGGTAAATCGCAATAACACTACGACACTGCTATCCTTATAAAACATCCAGCTAGGGCTGTACAGCAGCCAAGACACAGACCGAGCTGGTCAAACTTATAACCAGCTGATTAGTTATGTTCCAGCTTCCTTATGAATAAATTGACCGGGAAATATTATATTATACTTTTAAATTGCCTTTCTGTGGTGTTATTTTTTTATTTGGAATAACTTTTATACTGTGTAGATGTTGTAGAAATCCAGAAACTATTTCCGTTCTACTGGCTTGGCCTGGTCGCTCTGTGTTTTGGCAGCTGCACACACCAAGCTGGATTTTTCAACAGGATCCCTGATGCAATACCAGAAAAATACCACAGAGACTACGACATTGATATCATATCTTTTCACTGTTTGCATTTTGGTGTTTCCACTGATTTGATGGATGAAGGATTCTTAATTCTCATACATGTACTGATTATAGCACTGTACAGACAGTATTTATACATGAAAWAAAGGCCAGCGACTTTAACTCCAAGGAAGATGTTACTTAAAAAAAGTGAATATGAATTTCTCAAATGAAAACATTGAAATATTGTAACAGACATAAAACTGTGTTACACCTTTGCCATCACTCACCTCTGTATATCTTAGCTCCTTCAACAACAGTTGGCAGGAAGTTACTGGGGCTCATCTTCCATCCCCCCTCCTCCTCCTCCTCCTGGAAAACACACAATCGCTCTCTGTATTTTGGCCATTTTCACCCATTACCCCATGCGTGGTGTGCTGAAACCTGACTTTGGAAATAGAGCGGGCCTTTGAGAGTTATCGGGGACATTTCAAGGCGAGTTATGGATATTTTTGCTGAAAAGAGCAGAGATCAAAGTCAGGGTGCAATACTCCAGTGCGTTGTGATACCCAGAGTCACTGGGTTAATGATGTCRCTCGCTGGTCGGGGAGCAGGGCGTTATGCTGTGAGCATGATTTACAACTGCCCATGTTTTCCTTSCCTCAGTTGGGGGTCGCACATTAAAATGTAATCACTATCCTCATACACTACTAATAATGTTTGTTTTGCGGGTTGCACAGAGCCGGGTTTTGAAGCGTATCTCCGTTCAGGAGCAGCGTTGTGTTTTCACAAGAAATAAAGCATCCTKATATACTTTGTTTTATGACAGGTCTGCCTTTAAACACACTTCTCCATTAGTAGTTAATGGGCCCCAATAGAGACAGAAATCTGTCTGCAAATACTGAAGAATCTTAAGTGCTCTTTAGTACATTCTAGTAATATATGGATGTGGTCAGGGCGTGAGGCCGCGCATTTCCTTACGGATCTAGCAGGCTTTACTATAGAGGAATAGAGCTCGGTTATCATGCAAAAAAAAAAAAACAGAATCAGGCATAATTAAATAAACCAGACAGCTTGTTAAGAGTTAGCAAATATTGCCTAAACCCTGTCTGGACAAACTTTTATGTTCTCTCGTTTTTGCTGTTTTTATTAGACTCAGTTGCTCCTGTTTAAGCACTGGAGCTGTACCCAGGTAGTTTTCAGTAATATATTACCACACTTAAGTCCTACACAGTCGCAATCTTTTAGAGGCACTAAAAACCAAAACTAACTTCATAAGAGCTTTGAGAAAAATTCCCTCTAATGACCCACTCATATTTCAGCAGGAAGTGCTCTTTTTTTGAAGAGGCTTAAATCTGACCTTTCACATCAGTCTGCTGCAGGTATCAGTAGCTCAGTTCCGTAATGAGAATAGCAGGTGCTCTTATTAACAAGAGCCGGAACAATGGCGCTATTCTATATCTGCAGACGGCAATCACGGTGAGTGGGTATTTACAATGCTTGACTGCTTTGCACTTAGGCGCTACCAGTATTAGCACAGCAGTACCGATTCAGCGCTCCAAGAATGAACACTTGTAGACGTGCAAGAAAGGATTTCAAGCATTTCATGTTTGGATTGCGTGAAAAGTGGCTTCAGGAAAAAATAAAATCCAAATCCAAATTGGAACAAGAGTTTGCATATGAGTGCACAGGCTGCCAGTGGACGCTAGCCAGATTTTGCATCAGTCATATTTGTTTACGTGGAGAAATTATACTGGAATTTTTTTTTTTTTTTTTGATGTGCTATGAGAGAAAAAATAATGACACAGTTACAAAACAAAGAACTTAAAAAGAAAATGCGTGCGGTGCAAATACGAGCTATAAAACAAGAACTGAGAGTTTATATAAAATATAAGGTATTGTTCTTTTGGGTATAAAATTAAACTTGGGTTTTGCATTAACATTAAATTTCTTTAATAAACCTTATATAATATTAAATTTGCTCTCTACTGTAAAAAAAAAAGGTCTCAACTGGAAAAACAATCAGAAGCGCCAAGTGTGTCCTTGTTCAAAAGGCCTTGCGAAATTTATTGAGGAAAGAGTTAAGAATGAACAGGGCGACAGGTTATCGGGACAGAGCAGGACACTGGCGACACGCCTTGCTGGAATCAGAGATATTTCCTGAGACAGGCGTGCGCAGCCGTAAGAATAAACATCCTCGCCATCCTTCATCCTAGCCCCAGGCTAAAGCATTAACATTCTTTCCTTCGAGTTTGGTATTTTATGYGCCTTTAGCAGTGCGTGAGAGTACAACATAGTATTTGTGTTCCGCTTCGTACACAGCTGGGATTGTACTAAGGAAGACCTAGGTAACAATTCGTCATACCTGAGTGCACTACGATAAAGGAAACAACAGGAAAGTCACGCCTATGTTATCTTTGAACTTGTAGMTGCCTCTGAGCAGTGCACTACATGGTCAATTGTACACTACAKATCCTATTAACTTAATGATATATAAACTGTTCCCACAAAAAGTTCACTTCACTTCAACACACATTAACCTTCTGGTGTAAAAGGGAGAAGTAAAAGAAGACTTGAGTTCACTCGAAATCAAATCATTYGAGCCAGTGAGGTTACTACGGAGATGAAAGAAGACTTTGGGGAAAACGGGGAAAAGTAAATGCTTTCCCATCGAGCATGTGAATGCCAGCTGTGTGATTTGGCCTTTGGGAATTCCTGRCTGCTCATTTTGTCATGACCACTAAAGACATTTATCATTTATGCATGCTCCGAATAGGCAGCATCGAACTGGATATGAATATGCAGCCATAACCGGGTCATATTCCTCAAGCATTCATATTCCTTTCATTTTCAGCATTTTTATCAGTTCATGTCCTCACCGCAGTATCAGCTTTCCCGCCTTTGCCTTTAGTCTTCCCCTTCTTGTCTTTCCTCTTGTCCTTTACAGCATTTTTGTCTTTCTTCCCCTTGGATGTCTTCTTCTCATTCTCTTGTTGTTTAGCAGCCAGCTCAGCTGCAACCTGAACAGCAAGTAATGCATAAAAAAAAAATCCTTGTATTATATCCTTCCCTTGGGAGGGAATAATTAATGCCCCTACTCTTAGGTATTAGTATAAATATTTGTTATCCTACTGTATATCACACTACATACAAGAACTGGATAGCAATATTAGCATTATTAGCTTTTCATGGCTCATATTGAGTCCTGTTGTTACAGAACAGGTGGTAAATTTTGTATGWGTTTTGCGTGTGAAACCTCCTCCGGTGTCTTCTCTGCAAATATGGAAGCTGATCCTCCATCCTCACTGCTTGGGAAATCAGGAAACTTTCCGGTGGCATCTCTGCATCACAGAACAGAAATCACGTGTTAACGTGTTATCGAGTTAAAAAAAGAACACTAAGCAAAATCCTTCATCCAGTCTCACAAACAAAGGTTTTTTTTGTTCATGTTTCCTCCGAGGTTCATTAAAACCATTCATTATATACGAGATAAACTGTAACCTCCAAGTGACCATGCTAATCACAAAAATACGAAAGGCCTCATCTAATTAGCTTCTATTAACTCCCAGGACTCCCAGGAAATCACAGGAAAAATAAATCCCAGCACTCAGTATAAGTAATGTAATTAACCCCGATTTTTATCTTGGGCCCCTTTTCAGGAAGCCAGCCATATACCCCAAAGACAGCCATATACCCCAAAGTTTTTTTTTTTGTCTCAGAGAGCATGCCCATGTTCAATATCAACAGCATATGCAATAGCCTGCAACTGATCATTTTAATTACTCATTCCCATTTGTAAAGACAGGTCCCTCCTGATTATCCATATTCGTCTCTAAAATTAACCCAAATATTTCTCTGATTGAAGAATACTGGTTTCCTTTCTCCTCTTTCTTGTGAATCAATAAAGCAGCTCTCAAGAACTAGGCACAAGGGCGAATCGGGCATATTGGAACTGTATACCTCTCACATGATGAGGTTACATTAGCCAGATCCAACTGTGGTTCTCTGGGGATCTCCGTCAGGTTTAGAGCTTAAAATGTCAGTCGCGGCTCTCACTTCTCCTTAAATTAATCAGAAGCAGACAGGCCGCAGTTCATACCACATACTGAGAGCAGGGTCACAGCTGGAGGACATATAACTCTGCTTTACTGGATTTGGCCTGCAGTGACTGGATCAATAACTGCATTCATTTTTACAAAAAAAGTCAAGTGATCACAATCTATTTCTGGTTTATTGATTTGAGTCTTGCAAGCAGTATGGGAGCAGTACAGTTTAATTAAATGTACAGTACCAGATAGCTGCAAGTTAAGTATAAACAGCATGAGGTGTATTTAAAATGAAAGTGAAATTTATGTACATAACTTTGTTAGAATACTGACTTGTGAATATACAGATCATTCAGAAAGTATTCAAAAGTCCTAATTGTTCCCCTATTATATTACATTCCATTATCAATAATGTAGCAGTCTACCTAAGAGATTTTGAATTGATTAGAGAATTAAAAACTCAATATCACATTAATAAACCCTTTACTCCTTACTTTGTGAAATGACCTTGGCAGAAAGTGATAACCTTACGTAATCAGGAATATGATGCTGCAAAATATACCTACATTTGGGGATGTTGTCTATTGCTCTTTGCTGAACTGCTTCTGAGCATTCAGCTAGAATGGAAAGCCTCAGTGGATCACCATATTCCCCGTTCTTACAGGCTCTGGTTGGGACATTTGGCAATTCGGTCATGTTTAACATTAAACCTTTTACCTAATTCTGGTCTTGAGTTCTCTTGAGCAGGATTTCCTCAGTAATGTCCCCGGTATTTGATCTGTTTACCTTTCTCTAAAGCACCACGCTTCCCAATACCGAGTGCTGAAACACATTCCCAGAGCATGAGACTACCACCACTGTGCTCGAGTGTAGGGATGGAATTATCCAGGCGGCAAACAGCGTATATTTCTTTTGACATGTAATCAAACAATAGAATCTTGACAAACTCCAGCTAAGCAGGCATGTGCTTTGACTAATGTTTTATCATAATAAAAAAATAGTGCCCTTGTGTAAGACGTCCCACCATGTCTGCATACACGTCCCACCATGTCTCTCTTCTCCCTGTATGCTCAGTTTGGCTGGGTGGCTAGCTGCGTATAGCTATAGGAAGCATCAGGAACGTTTAAGACCAGTGTTGTGTATAGATTTGGGCAGTGGCATCCAATAAATAATGTCCCTTTTGCTAYCCAGAAGTGGGCGGGTCCATTACGTCCATTAAGTTACTTACCGGAGTCACGTGCAAAAGATCAATCATTTAATTTGCTAATTTATATTGATATGTTGTTCTTATTCTAATACTGGCTGCACAGTAATGGTTAGTTCATTGAGACTTGTTGGTAAAAACTCCACATGAAAGATGCATTGCATTCACAGAAGGAGTCTCCAGTGTCAGCACTTTGTAACATTCAGGGGTAAATCTATAGTTTTACCTCCAGGACAGATGAGATCATTTTCAAGTTTCTGAATCATATGACCTTTTTTGCCTTGGAAAAACAGAGGATGGAAAATGATAAACGTCAGCAAATTTCAGTTATATAAAAAGAATAAACACTTGAAGCATGTTGTTACTGGAAAATAATCAACCTTGTTGCATGCTTCATTGTGTTTTATAGCTTACATAAAGAACTCAAACTTTTAGAAACATAAACACTATTAGTTATGAATAACTTTTTCCAGAAACTCAAATATTTGTCTGTTACTGATCAGAAACGAAGCCAACAGTCGCATTCAGACATGATCTGCTTCTAGCTACTATAATTGKGGCATGGTGATTGATGAGACCTTGTACACTGGTGACTTGTAAATACTTCATGCCCTAAACCTTTCCTTATCCATTTTTTTTTTGCCATTGGCTTCCTGAAGGCCAAGTTTTCAGTAGTCCTCCATCTGCCAAACAGTTTTACTTCATCTCCCTTCATCAATGCCTGAAAACCAACATGCCTCACCTGCCCCAGTGTCACACATATATTGTATAAGCGCTTCAAGTCCAAAAAGGTCACTGTGGACAGTGTGCTGCTAAAGGCCCACAAAGAGCAACCTTCCCTGTGGGGTCCAATGGAGATGACTTATGACCTCAGTCTCTGCACTAATGGGCAACAACATTCAGTGGCTGGTTGTAAATCAGCCTGGAATGCACTAATCAGTTCGGCACAGCACTGAACTGCCCACACGAGCTGACCAAGCACAAGCCTTATCCTAGCATAAAGGCTAAATGAGACTGCCGCCACTTTGGATTACATTCCAGCCTCGGAGCGAAAAGACAAAACAAGTGAGGAATGCACAACACAATTGGAGCAAGATAATGCACGGTCCTGTCAGGGACGGAAGGCAAATCCCTTGTGATTAAAGAGTATTGGAGCAAGCGAACAAATTAGTGGATTAGCTAAAGGAGACAGGGGCTAAACGGATGTGGGACCACAGATTATTAGATATGCAAAGCTACGGAACTACTGAAGCACAAACATGTAGCAATAAACCATTAGAACTAAATTCAGTGTATACTGTAGTATGGTTCTTCTACAATAATCTTTTGTTTACTACTTAGCAATTAGGGGTTTTAACACGAATGATGCAATAATCTAAAATTCAAGATTGAATTTAATCACAGCACCAATCAGGAATTGATTATCAATTATAATTTATCATATCAGATATAGTTGATCATAAATCAGTTTTTGAAAAAGATAGTGGGCGCAGAAATAGGCTTGCAAGGTTGTTGAAGTTATGATTCTCTCATAAATAATTCTCACTTTAAAAWWYTTTTCATGTCTATGACAGAATCATTTGCACATGGATAATAGTATATTCCTGATTCTGAGATGGGTCACATTGATTGAAGGCTACTACGGCCTTAGGAATTAAAATGATATTGTACTGTATTCAATAGTCATGTGATACTGCATGGTAGTCTAAGGATGGCTCTATATTTGCCCCCAGAAACTGCTTTATCATGATCAGGGTCAGGTGCATGGATCATATCCTGGGAACAATGGGTGCCCAGTATGAATACACTGTGGTTCCACAAAGTATCCTGTTTCTTTTTCGGTTTCTATGTCATCCTTGTGTGGACTTTTCATTGACACAATGATTATTAGTTATACTAATTATAATCAACGCTATGTCGACACCTCAATACAAACCTACTGTAACTGAAAGGAGACACTCCTTTCCCCCTAGAGACAGTCAATTCCTCTGCTAGTATGTTTTTGGGAGGACACTAGAGCACTGTTGTCCCACAGCACCAACAATAATAACAACTGTAAATCACTACACACTGGGTTGTGTGAGGTACAGATGGTAAACCTGCCACCTTCACAGCTCCACAGTACATGATTTGCATGTTTTTCCTGTTTATGTAATTTTCTACTCAGTTAATTTCCCAAGAACATGACTATGTAAGAATTTCCCCTAGGTGTGAATAAATGTGTAAATATGTACGTGTGCATGATTTCCTGTGATGAACAGTCATCCTGTTCCTCGCACCCACAGTTCTCAGGATATACTGTACTGTACTGTAGGTCCGCAACAACGCTAACCAGGATACCATCGTTATTGACTATTTAGTGATTTTCACACAACACAAAAAGTCAAGTGAAGTGTTGCTGTGAGTAAAATCTTGATATATATATAATATGTTATATACATTAATACATAATTCATATTAATATACAATAGTTAATTTTTAAGCAGCGATTTTACCGGCATTCAAGGAACCACTGGCGAATCTGGTCCTGGAGTGTTTCCTTTATGTCCGGTCCATCTACTAAACGAACAGACTCCTTGATGGTGATCAGGGCCTGCTGGTACTCTGCTTCATGCTGTTCCTGCATCTGATGCCTGTTGCTTTCTACATGCTTTGCTCGCTGCTGAGCACGACTGGGCTGTGTTGGGAGTTGGGGGTCTATCTGGGAATAATGATGTAAATTCAGTAACAGTTGAATTACAAACCATATTGATYCTATATTGTTCTTGTTCWACAATTGATTCTCAATAAAAGATAAGGCCCGTTAAATGCGTGATGGAATCATGTGAACTGTTTTTTGCCTTGGCTTCTGACTACTCGCCATTCAAAATGGCGTTGATGACTTAAATTTCCCTTGACACGTAAGACAGCTATAATCTATCAGAAGAAAGGGAAATGCTTCTCATAAACARTACATTGGCAGTGCTTCCTTCTACCAACCATTCCCAAAAATATCATTTCCTCCAGACGTTCTTTCTTGGTTCTCTTCCTCTCCCTGTATCCCCGCCATGTCTATGGAGAAAAGCACAGTCACAATACACACGTCTTAGATTACTAGAGTACCTGAATGAGAAAGAGCCAGGGGCTCTGGAGACAGACGCCAACATGACAAACAGTTTTTGAACAAAGGACAAGTCAGCATTTGTGTTATGTTATTGAGTAACACTTACCAGCATTCAGGTTTAGCGCAAAGGAATGCAATATGTCATGATTATTGTGTAATCGAAAGTGGAGAATTCAGCTGTGTGCTGTATAAAAACACGAACGACGAGAGCAAAGCCATTCTGTCCCGTCTTCAGCATCAAGACATGTAAATCCCATGTTTTAGCTTTTGGCTCATAGACAGAGGAAAGGAATTGCATTGATCCTGAAGAGTTTCCTCCGTCTGCGTGAGGGCAACGACGATGCCAACCCAATAATTAAGGCTGGCTGGATGAAAGAGATTACGTCTCCAAGATTTCAGAGCCCAAAMAGAAGAGAATGAGAAGGCAAACAGTGTGGAGATTAGGCTTTCTAAAGCCAGTAAATCACTTTGCATATACTAACAGCACTGGAGCAGATACATACAACGCTGACTAAGGTGCCTCAAACTTGAAATATGTAGCAGCCGCCATGAGAGATAAAAGAAAGCCATGGTGTTTTGTTGAAAAAGCAGTTCCGTCACRTGCTGCTTTGTAGGCTTCTCACGCAACAGCACGAATGCATAGAGCTCTTCAATCATATCTACTATCTCTTTATGGCTATCTGCTAAACATTACGTTCAGGGTCTGAAGGACACATGCTTTGGGAAACACGTCAAAGCATCTTGACTCAGATTACATGATTAGGCCAGTGAAAGATTATGCCTAAAATCCAGGACCACTTTCTGTCTCTCTGTCTAGGTTTAGGTGCTAATCTTTTCTGTGGTAACAAAAGAACCATAAGCACATTATCCATGCGCATGAATTGGCCGTGTATCTTTTATGCTATGGGAGTGATCGCATGAAATCCATAATCCCTGGCGAGTAGATTTGGCACTGCAAAGCCAGTGAGGAGTGATGACAGGACAGATGGACATCATGTGAGTTCATGGTCAGGTTGAGCTACAGTAATACTCTCTCCCCGTGCATTAAAGTAGCATTTGTGTCTAGCTTGACTGACCCTTTTATGAGTATTATGATTTTTTTATGAGCGCACAGGGAACATAATAAAACACAGTGCAGTCAAAGGTCAACTTGATTAGACATTATAAATAMTTAAAGATTTTTTTTTGCATATTAATTTGCATAGGAAAACAAAGTTATGACCGTTATGTGTGTGGAATAGTACCTATATCATCGCTTTTAACCCACAGATGCATGGAGGCTTCTTGTTCCATCATTTGTAAGTACCATTGCCTTTAATAAATCAGCACTTATACCTAACACAAGGCTTTTAAAGATATCATAAGTAGTGTAAACCTGTCAAAACATTTCCCCGGCTATATATACAGACATATTAACAGGCATTAATCTGAGCTACACATTTCTTGATATTTCCTCTTATWTAGTCAATGTTGTATAACATAAATGTCAAAAAATATTTATACATAGTATAATTTTTGCCTTTCTGTCCTGCTGAATTGTTTGAAATACAATGGGGAAAGAATATTAAAGAGGTGGRAGCCCAAAGCACTATTATGATTAATGTTGTCTAACACAATAGTTCCTATAGCAACTATTTATAGTGACCTGTACAGTGGATTTGCGTAATCCTAAAGGCTAATAACATACTGTAAAATATGTAATAAATCATGCACACATTTAAGGTCTTTAAGGTAATATTCATTTGACATTTATGGGAGGAGTCTCGAGTGTCAGAGCTTTGTAACAMTTGCTTTATGGCATGCTTTCTGCCATGGGAAAATCTTCAGGACAGAGGACTTTGTGCTTCCTGGTTTCTATGTAACATGACAAGCTGTCCTTTTTGACTTATTGCCTTGAAGAGAAACAGCTCATATAGCATAAGTGAAACAAGAATGAACTTGTTTWGAAGGTGAAATGTAACCGAAATGCAATTAAAAAGTATAATGTKCTGTTTAATAATGAATGAAAAATGAAAGTTGAAGAATTGCTGTGGTATAAGAGGAATAGAGAAACAAAATCGATTACTTTACCCACACCAACACATCATCTTGTATCCAAAACAGAACACAGAACACTTTTATTTTTCATCTAACCTCCTGCTACACTAATGTACTTATCTCAGTGATTCACTAGTGCTTGGATACAATCAAGGTAGAAACTTTGCTCAGTATGATTGAACTGCCTGCTTCAGGTTTGAAACAGAAACTCCTTTAATGGCCCAAACATGTGGGAATGGCTTGGGATGAAGTCAGCACTGTACAGAGCATGTGACAACAACTCTGAGTTGAGTTCCAATTCACCAGCTCCTGGTGAGTTCCTGTAACGTGCAAGTGGTGTTTGTGAAAGATTGTGTGTACAGGTCTACAGGAAAGGCATCTCTTCTGCGAGTTTGCCTGTCGAGTCCTGGTTTGACTCGAACAACCCTTAAGTAAAATGGTATAGCGTCGATCTCATCATTTTCAACTAATTATTAATGATTAATTAAGGTTCATGAAATGGTAACAACCTGTAAAACCATCTCATGCTTTTTAGGGCATAATATTATCTGCTTACAACTATGTTCACATAAAATAAATGTAGTGTCTAAGCACATATCATGGTACTTGCATACATTAAAAGCTGTAATAATTTGTACAGTATACTCATTTAAAAAGCATTCTCTGGGCTCCTTTCAAAAACATTTGATCACGTTTCTTGTGCAGGAACAAGGAGTAAAGGTAATTGTATAATTCTTGTTGTAACTTGCTTTGATATCTCCAGTTGCTTGATACCTTTTGTATGAGAGTGGCTGAGAGATGGGGGTCCAGTGTACCTCCGATCACACTGCGCTGGTTCTTCCTCTCCTCATCTCGGATCTCCTTCATAAAACGAGCTCTGAGGCGTCCCTGTCGCGCACGTTCACTCACCTGCAGCATGAGCACTGCCCTCTCCACAGTCATTCTGTGTACCTGCCATTCCAGACACACATAATATAACATCATAGAAAGGGCCTAGTGACTGTTTTTTTTTTTTTCTACCAAAAAGTGATAATTTATGGTATGCTCAGTTTTTCTGTTAAAGTTTATTTATTTCTATTTTATTCATGCGGTTTTAGATCGTAAATTCTGTTTAATATTTATCAGTGTCAAATTGATGCAGTTGCATTATTCTAAGCAATGCAGTGGAAATAAATCAATACAACCAAGCTTGGGTAGACACACCCAGCAAAGAAGACACTATTCCATCAATGTAAGTAAAATGTCTCAACAAGAAGCACAATATGCGCTGATCCCGATTAGATAAAAATGTACTGGAGTTGATCATGCTGTTGGAAGATGTTTTTTTGGACTGATGGGTGGAAAGATGGACTTGGTGAATTACATCTGGTGTAAAGCTAACACAACATTCCACAATAAGAACATCATTCCAATATCATTCTAACATGATGGTGGCAGTGTTAAGATGGCTTGCTGCTGCAGGGCTTGGGTGATTTGCCACAGTTGACTGAACTATGAATTCTGCTCTCTACCAGAAAATCTTATAAGAAAATGCTTGGGCATCCGTCCCTGAGCTGAATTCAAGTCACAACTGAGTTATGCAGCAAGACAACGATTCGACACACAAGAGCAAGTTCACCTCTTATAAGAAACAAATACCACTCCTTCTAGTCAGTGTCCCGATTTAAACCCATTGAAATAAGGAGGCAGGAACAAAAATGGGCAGTTCATTTATAAACCACTTCAAAGTGAATGAATGAAAGCAATTTAGCAAAGAAGAGTGGCATAAATCCTCTAGACTGATCTCTGCTTAGTGTTTAGTTGGAGTTATTGCTCCTAAAGATGCCCCAGACAATTGTTAAGGTAAAGGGGGCAATTATTAAAAAAATATGGGTAATTTAGTTGTTGCATAATTGTTTAATAAATTAAACAATTATTATCGTAAACAGTTACGATCATTTAAACACTGTAAATTGTGTTCTTCCATGTTATCCTTTTTTTGTATGATATTTTTTGTATGCGAATCTGTTAGTATTAGTATTAGTGTTATAAAAACGCAAAGATTGAGGAAATAAGGTGGTACAAATACTTTTGCACAGCACTGTATTAACAATTCATGCCATTTTTCGTTCTGATTGGTCAGAAATTAGATTAAATATTACTATATTGCTATAACAGTACAACTCATTGTTAGTGGTTGAATCGCTAATAAAAAGGGATATATATATATATATATATATATATATATATATATATATATATATATATATAAATAATTTGAACCTGAAAGATTATAAAGGCTAGAATTGTATTGGGTTTAATAAAGTGTTTAATACGCACAGGTTCCTGTTCTATGTCTTCCCTTTCAGCCAGAATATGAGCCAGCATTTTCTCTCTTTCTTTCAGTGCTTTCATCCTTTCCCTCACAAAATACCGTGGGATGGGAATCTCCAAGTCCTCCTGTGAAAAGCACAAAAGATTTAATTTAGATCAAAGCTCTACATGGGAACCGGCCCAGTCGGTGGAAATCTGCAAAGAATTGCTTGTGTAGGTCATGCGACCCCACTTACCTTTCTGCTAAATTAAAACCCGTTTAAAAGGGATTGAATTTGTTAAGTAGTAGTTTTCTATGACAAAAAGGGATTTTTTAGACAAAGCTGTAAACTAAACATATTGATAAGTGGTATTTAAATTGATCTCAAATATGACTCATGTTTTAATCTTTCATGGCTTACTCTATAATCATTCAAATAAAATAAAAACACACACTCACAGTACTACAGTCTAGTGTAGGGTCTTTTCCGAAGCTATAATATTGTTGAATAGTTTTGAGATTTACAATTTAAATTTCAATAGCGTTAAGATTTACACTGGACAATGTTCATTCAGGAGTTGTTCTTTCTACAGTGAAACCCATTTAATGTGTGAAGCAAATAGAGAAATCCTGGTCAATTCATATGCAAATTAGACTCATGGACTAATTGGAACTTATTATTAACACTTTCTGAACTGGCCAAGTGGTGTTACAAAAGGTACACATATCCTTTACGCTGTTCAGGTTTCCGCATAACATAGTGTACACATGCACTCACAGGTGTCATCTTTAGGTCCTGTAGTACGTCGTCAAAGTAGTGAAACTCCGAGTACTCTAGCTCCACCATCTCATTCTTCAGCTCCACCAATCTCCCCATGACTCCTTCCAGGACGTGGCGCACCACACGTCTTTTCTGGGGATGAACGAGCTGGTCATAGGCTGCCTCCAGTCCCCGGAAGATCTGGAGGTAGCGCAGGTAGAAAGTGGCCAGAGTCTGAAAGATCTGAAAGCGATCCTTCTGAGGACGAGGCAGCAACGGGGGCATTTCATCTTGCAGGAGATCCTGTAAGGCCCCCTGGGCATCAGCCCACATTCTGCCATAAGAGCTGAGMACAAAAGGGCAATAAAAGTCTTTGAAATGCTAATCCACATCAATCTGATAAATCTGCAATTTCAGCTTTTCTCTTTAATTAAAGGTTCTCTCTCAGTTTACAATAAAATAGTCAGATATCTTTTTTTCAGTACTTTATTCCCACAAATATTGAGCCATAAACGCTCTTGTGTAGTCATCATGATTTTAAAAGTCCATAGCCAAATACACATGCAACAACCAACACCCAAACTGTGTGGTTTTCTATTTGAACTGAGCAGTCAGTATATTCAGGTACTGGATTTATATATCACTAATAATAAACCAATGTATAATAAACTTGCTGTAACTGTGAGATTAAACTGAAAAAAACGTACATTCTCAGAAGTGTCCCTAGGAATGTGAAACCTTCTTGGTTCCTCTCATTTTTTTTCTACACCTTGCACAAGACAATTACAGCCCTTTAAACAGAAGCAGGTTAGATTTTATGACCTATTAACGTCTCTAACAACACCTCTCTAAATCACCTGCCCTGTGGGAGCTTACTGATAGTTCAATTGTAGTGTTAGCACCCTCAGGATGTATTTTTTCCCCTAAACTCAATCCTGATTACCTAAGCGAATTTAACATGACCTGCTAGCTAATAAGAGTGGGAGCTAATAATTAAATTGTGCTATTGGACTATGTATTAAATAAACCCTTGTTTTGCATGTCTTTCATTGCAATCTTTTAAATGGAATACACACTGCTCTAATAGATGGCCTCTTTGCCCTCTTTCAACCCTACTGTGTGTGGGAGTCCCTTTTGTGCATCTCTCAAAGGGTTCAGRACAASGGTGAAACCAACTTCTTTTCGTATTCTGATCGGGCCATACAGTGTGGGCAAAACCACTGTCAAGCGCCATTGGTTGTAGGAGTGACCAAGTCAAAGGAGACACAGCACTGAGTGGGAGTGTGTGTGGGGGGCTGGGAGGCAGCTGTATAGCTGGAGGTTGTGAGGATGCTTCTAAAGCAACATTTACAATAAAACTGGGAGGGAATCTTCCTCTCTGTCTTTGCTGGCAACAAAACAGCTGGACGAAGCAGTCTACAGCAGCAGTGAGAKATAATATGCTAACAGCAGTGCCAGGGAGACAGTAAAAAGCTTTTCGGGTGAAGCGATCTGTGAGCATTTGCACAGGTGTTTTAATGTGTGTGTTTTAATGTGTGTGTTTAATGTGTGTGTTGATATGTGGTCCAGCCAGAGGACTTAGCTGACCACACATAACCCCCTATACTGTGGGAAAGGCGTTGGAGACGTAATTTGCTATTTGCTATAGGAACTGGAATACAATGTTAACTACACCTCCACCCACCCACACACACACACACACACACACACACACAAACAAGCACGTCGTATTGATTCTCAGGGTTGCAGAGTGCATATTAGTTTCCATGCACTTTGCATTTACACTTGAGGTTGGTGAAAAAAAAAATGCACATTGTTTAAGCTCTACTTACAGGGTATAGGTTATATTGCATGCAGGGATTTGAGCATTATCCAGGTTAAAATATTCATGTTCTTTTAACACCCCAAAGTGTTATGCATTAACACTGACATGCACTGATTCATATTGTTTGTCAAAGCAATGCATGCATTCGGCATCGAATCCATTAGATAGGTCAGGAAGGAACCGTCGTACCTGTGTGACATCCTCCAGTGTGAATCAGTTCACTTTTCCACAAGTCAGTGCGCTTCACTGACAGGGCCCGAGCAAGTAATCACGCGTGCGTTATTTGTTTCCAAATAAACCGAAAAACAGCGAAACAGGAAACAAAAAAAAAAAAAACACGAGTTCACGTCAGATTTAATTAAAGTGAGAACTTATATTAAAGCATCCGCCCTGATTAATCAAACAGCTGACTTTCTCCTTCCTCGAGCTCCGGGTAGTTTGCTCGACGCCTCGCGCCGCTACCATGGCGACGAGATCAAAGTCTGTTGACTGTAACCGCGCGCGCAGCTGGAGACGCGCTTAGCACAGAATGCGCTCTGCTACACACAGAGCTGATAGAACACAGAACACAATACTCATTAAATTATGTACCGAAAAGGCGCCTTAATCAAAGATGCTATCTTTTAAGATATTTTCGGATCATCTTATCTTATCGAGGGATAAAAAAAAACAAAAAAAAAAAAAAACGAAAAAGCCAAGTGGAGTTAAAGCGGTAATACTTCTGTCAGCAAGCTGTAAACCTGCGCAGTTCGTTTGCTCTTTGTATTCAAATTAACTACGAGGTTCTCAAGCCAACGCAAAAGAAACAGTATTCCACATTTTCCCCCACACGGGTTTGTTTTTCTGATTACCAAGCTCAATTTGTAACTTATTTGTTCATTTGCAGTTCTTGCACTCTGCCTGTACTATCATACACTGCAGCAAGTGTAGTGCAACTGCACAGAAGTTTGCACATCCTCCTTTTTGCACATTGTACAGAAGACGCATTCAGCCTATTGTATGTAGTGCAGCTTCTTGCATAAATCATTCTTTTTCAATACGTGGACACATATTGTTCACATAATGTTATGTGTTTACTTGAGTTCGCGTGTGCAACTTCAGGGCATGACATGTACTGCACTTTCGCAAGTTCCCCACCTTCACACATTTCTCATATAATCACATGGGAAAACATGATCATATGTTACGGTATGTGGGTTCATTCACGTAGGGGAAGCATTGTTTGTAAGAATTCAACGTTTTCCTGGGGCCCCCTGCTTGGAAATATGTCTATTTATTTATTTATTTATTTATTTAATACAGATTTAACACTTTTATAAGGGGTATATGATCTGTCATCCTTTACCACAGTGCCATTTATTTCATCATTTAGAATGAAAATTTAATAGCCAGGTATCCTCTGTGCACATTAGTTTAAACTAAGGGAATCAAAGTCAGAGGATATACAAACTGTATTTCTCTCTCTCTCTCTCTCTCTCTCTCTCTCTCTCTCTCTCTTTATATAT
>QMIH01000907.1:65875-80665 GCA_003987875.1 Clarias batrachus
TAAGACAGAAAATACACACACGGCACACGGTCTGTTTATTTTCTTTTTTTCCTTTTAAGCCAAGACATGACCTGACTCGATCCAAATCCTTAATATTTGTACAGGTAAGCTTCTGACCAGAGCACGACCCAAAAACACTTCCAAATGAATTCCGAGACGGCGATATTTACATTTCAGCTAAATGTTGGGAAATTACTGAGTGAACAGATTTCATAYTATATTTTCCGTTATCTGTAACTATTTTAAGTGGCTACACTAATGTTTGCTTTGGTGGCTTGTAGTTTTTTTAAATGAACTTCATATCATGGAATCGTAGTATTATTAAATGACAAGAGTTTTAGCTATGGCAGGACCCAATAATGTGACGAATGACAAATAGCATATATGAATTATTTAAATGGTTAAAGAAATATCCTTCAGAATTCTTGATCTTGTAAATAGATATTATATTCAATTGTACATCAGAAAGGAATGGTGCAAATAGACTATTCTAGTTCTGCATTTCTCAGCTGCTAAATGTATTATTATTATTATTATTATTATTTTTTTGGAAATGCATGCAATGTCAAGAGCACTAAAGGCCAAAACTGCTCTCATGGCTAAAACATAGAAACTGACCGTGACCATTTTCGGCACAAAAGGAACGATTTACTTTTYGACTTTGTTTAATTTGAAACCCAGTCTCTCATTACATGCTATTAATCAGCAACCTATCACCGAGTACAGTGAAAGTAGAGCCGTGGAGTGATGAGGCGTGATGGAACCCATAACCCAGGACACTCATTCATGAAATCCTKGATCCATGTTTCTAATCCTTAACATCCATTTYGRTTTGKWGCAATTTGAAATAAAGTCATGATTTAATTCTGTGTGACTACTGGCTTAATGCATACAGGATATAGCAGACTATATTCCATATCCATAATCTTTGATTGTATCTTGGCTTTAAGCCCAAAGATGATTAAATGCAAGCTAGAATGTGCTCATGAGAGCATTAGGGATGTATCAATGTTGGGTTTCATGCACCAGAGTCTCCTATGGATTAAACTGGGATTCAGGACAAATTGTTATTCACTGGGAAATTTCGAGCTAATACTCTTATATTTCTCTCAATTACTGCACTCCTAATTGAACATAAACTCAATGTTGCATTCCTATATTGTAGAACCATGTTGTCYTGTGACTAGATKGTGCTWTGRGGCTTAATAAATGCAAAGAAGGTCACTGATCTCATTTCCTTCATTTCATTAATCGCTTGATTGCGTGCTAACGTTCGTGACCGCCGACTGCACTTAAAAATTAACACGGAGTGACCTGGCTTTGTTTCAATCCCAGCGTGAATCCCTTACCTGGCAATGAATCCCTCATATTTAACTGCTGTTTTGTTTGTCAAAGATCCTTATCCATGCAATTGAGATCCATAATTTAGACATAATTAGCTTTAAACTGTGTGAGCGGCTGTTGCAATTTTCTTGCCATTTTAAGCAAACAACCAGAGATTTGAGTAAAAAAAAAAGAAAAAAAAAGCATTACCAGCACTTTAAATCTGAAAGGCTCAATTAATCTCCCGTAAATATTCCAAGCTGCATTTCTTGCCTTATATACTTCAAGAGAGAAAAAAAATGAAGCTGCTGAGGGAACAGGTGTTTATTGTTTCTATAACATAAGTAAGAACAGGAAGCTCCACAACATTAAACGCAACTATAAATCATTAAAAATCATTCAATAATAAATGTAAAATAGTGCATGCATTGGTGAATACATGCATACATGCAAAATACGTGCATTGGTGAATTGCACTGGTATAAGAGGACTAACAATTCACTCTGGACTTATTACCTTATATTCCTTTCAAAAGCATAGTTCAAAGTGAAAGAAAAAAAATAATAATGAAAAAACAATAGTGTCCCGTCTGCAGTGCTCTAGACATTATTGCCCTGCATAAATCTTTAGCTCTCAAGCTATTCAAGTGTCGCAAYACAACTTAACACCAAATCTGAACTTAGCAAATTTTTTTTTTTTTATGCTTGAACAACAAACTGTAAATTGTCCTTCTTTAGAAAGAAATCTTATGCACAGACAGTTTGTTTGGCTTGAAAAACTACCAAAGGGCCCCCAAATAAGCAAATTCAGACCTGAGAGAAAAGCTTGATCTAATGCTCAAGACTCGGTCGAGAAACTCCGGGTGCTCATCGTGTGGTGCGTCCAGTATACTGAGCCAGGCTGCCTTAAAGCCCAGGAAGGGAGAGGACAGTGAAAACACACGCCTGTCTCGCTCCCCTGCTGCCCAGACAACCTGGCCTACATTGTGGAGCAGATTGCAATCAGCAAACACACAACCTCCGAATCGATCAGAGACAATAAAGCTTTCCCTTGCTATTAATTTTTTTTTTTTTTTTGCCCCTCGTCTCTAGCTCACTTCAAAGCAAGGATCAAGGAGTACAAGTAAACACTTCAAAGAGAAGTGTTTTGGAGGTACCTCGTGAGTGGGTCWCATAGAAGCAATACATCCTTAACGCAAGTTCTTTTTTCCCTCCATTCTGCTCAACTAAAAGGTTTAATTGCAGCGCTGTTGACCTGGCATTGACCTAGAATCCCACACAGGCTGAAACAGAGCTCAATTAAAAGCAGTTCAGTTCGGAACTAATCTTGGGTTATTGGTGAAGAGCCAAATTTGTAGTCTTGGCTGAGTAAATCTGCTTGTTACTTAAAAAGGCACAAATAATGTTTTGCTTTCTCATCATTTTCCCCATGATTTTGTTACAATAATTCCCTGCTAATGGTTTTATACTGTTTGTTAATTTCACAGTATGTTAACTTACATAAGGAATTTAGCCTTATAGAAAAGATATTAAATATATCGATGTATACCTAGACAGCGCATGTTTTTAAATCTGATTGGTCCTATTCATTTTGAGGAGCCTTTTTTTCCACCAGATCCTTCACCATACCCCATCAAAAACAAAACCCAGGCCAAACAAATGCTGCAGATATTTTTAGTCACTCATTCAAGCAGTAAGTCTAGTGGCCCTCCACTCGTGCCCTTTGATCTCTGACTTTGCTAATGAAAATTCTTTGTGAACACTTGATGAACACAAGCCAACCAAGCTGGTAGATCTTATCGTCCAGATGAGGTCATCCTTGGCACAGACATTCCATACAACAATATCTTGCCGACATAAGACAGGAGACAGGAGTCCTGGAAAAGCAAAGCAGGCGAGCATGAAGAAACATAAAGCAAATAGATGTGGAGATAAGGAGCAGGAATAACGAAAGGAATAACCGTCGCATGCATGTTTTGACCTGCATTGTAGCGTGCTGGATACGATCCAGATTCAATTAGGAAGCTGCTGGGACCTCCGCTTCTGAGAGAGAGAGAGAGTGACCAGGGTAAAGTAACACAAGGAGTTGGGTATGGCTTGGGGTAATTTCATGGGTATTTCCAGAATCCCTGACTCTACAGCTGCCGGTCAGAGCACAGGCCGAGCGTGACACTCGGTGCGGCATGGGAAAAAAGTACAGAGGCTAATCTGAATCACAAGGAATGCATTTGGCTCATGTAAAAGTTTCAAAAGAAAAGAAAGGAAACTACTCAGACAACTTATTGCAGTAAACTCTTTTCTGATTACGCACAGCTAGGAGATACCGGTACCTGCTAATGTGTTACCCATATGGTTATATGGTTATGCCCACATGTGAATAAGAGTGTGAGATATGAAGTAAAATCTTCAGAGATATTAGTTAAACATTGTGAGGGGGTCAATTGGGGGATTTAATTTTCCTGGTTGTAAAATTTTTAATACCTTTAAATGACAAGGCAAATCATACATATATCAGAAATAGAATCTTAGGGTACAGTATTTAGTATTCGCCAAAATGTCAAACTACATGRTGACCGACATAATTCCAACTTCTCAAGCAAGCCAATACACAACACTTCTAGCTAATATTACATTTATTACATTTATTTATTAAAATCATATTCGTGTCTTGAGATTACACTATAAGGGGCCTATGTGAGCAAACTTTTTTTTGTTGTTTGTTAGAAAGATGCAGGTGCTGCATAGATAAGGGAACGTATTTGGTATGGTTGCTAGGGAAGTTACAGTATCTACTGTAGACTATACGTGACCTTGGGGATCAGAGAGATTTTACAGTGTTTGGGAAAACTTTCAGACTGAAAGATTTAATAAAACCCACACATTCCACTGCATCTCTTCCCAAAGATCTAAGGGGGATTTTTTTTTTTTTTTTTTTACAATCCCACAGTAACATAGCCTGTCTGGTCTGGAGAAGCATGTTATGTTAGTATTTTTTCATTCGATAATCTTCGGGAATTTCTGTCTTCTGAATCCAGAGCCTGTCCCAAGAATGCTAAGTGCATTGTACGAAAAAAAAGTGCAATGTATAAAAATGTGAAAATGTCAATCAGTAAGTTCATACAAATTTGATAGGGCGTAATCTGAGTGTTAAATATGACACGAGGCATCATTCCAGCTCCATGCGTTTACCTGGTAGGGAAAGTTAAATAATGTATTTGACTAAATTCTAATTTAACGTCAAATTTTTATTTTGTCACGTACGCAACCATACACAGTATAACACGCACTGAGATGCTTACACGACTGTTTGTGACATTAAAAGGAAAAATAAAATTCAATAAGAAGATAAGAAGAGGCAAATGCCACTAGAAAATAACATGAAATAGAAAATCTACAAATATGCAATATACAGTTAGAATACAATAAAGTATAAAATAGAGATCTATAAAAATGTTAATGTAAAAGGATAAACTGTATAAATGATAGGGAATGTGTAAAGGGAAAAATATGGCATGTTGGTATAACAACAGCAGTATGGATGGCCATGGACCCCTGATAAAGCAAAGACCTCACATTCATTCTCTGATGACCCCAAGCCACTTTTAAAGTGACACCATAAAACGACCATGCTGGCTTAACACTAGACCTAAACATGCAAAAAAAAAAAAGGCATAAATAACTATGTGACACCAGCACTATAAATGTCCACCGGAACTTCAGCTGCAACTTTATGAGCTGCAACTGGACCTGAAAGCCTCGGCAAGGTTCCTTAAATCTTCCCAACGAATAAATCCTGAAGCACAATGCCTTAAACTGAAAGAGCTCGTAGATAATGTAAAGCTTCGTCTCTATCTAACTCTGAGAAATCACATTAGGCTTAACACAGGCAAACAGCGCTATTATTTCTAGGTCTATTATGGTGAGCGACTAATACCCGTGGCCAAACTTCTGTTTACACTCTTCCAGAAGTCTTTAGATGAGATGAGAGATTTTGTAATCTCTTTTAATCTGCCAGTCTTTAATCTCCTGCTTGTTCCGTTACTATCAGTGAATAAAGATGCTGATAGATATAATCTCTTTCCCTCAGTGCGTGAGCACAAATCCCTAGGTTTGGAGCCAGCATGCGAGTTTATCTTCTGCCACAACTCACAGCAATGTTTGGGACATGGTCTTTGAGGACATTGTTTAGATCAAAATACCAGGACCACCCTATTTGGATTCTCATGAAGCAGAAAGTCAGATTTTCGTAAAGTCGTTTTATGGCTAACATTTAAATTGAACATCTTGTGACAGTGGTTACTGATTTAGCMCTTTTCAACTACACATCATTTTAATGTTAGAAAACCATCATTACTTACAAAGTGATATACTTGTTAGAATGTCAGATTCAGTCCGGACTTGAATTAAAAAGTTCTAAAATGTTTGATAACCCTCTCTGGAAACCTTTTTAAAAAAATTTTTTATTATGTTACCAAAGACAAAAAAGGCCACATGGTGAATCTTGGTCATCTTTGTCCATGATCAGCCTTGTCTCCCTCTGGATGGCTGATAACCAAAGTGGGACAGTGATAAACCTGTCTTCAAGGTTTTTGTGGCATCTCTGTGCACAACAACGGTCACTGTAAAACCACAGACAGATTGCCAGATAAAAGGGCAGCTAGTTTGGTTTTACATCAGATCTGACATCAAAAGCATGACACACACATATATATATAGTGTATGTATAAAACAACCTAAACCTAATGTTTTAAAAGAAGGGAACTGTGTGTGTGTGTGTGTGTGTGTGTGTGTGTGTGTGCGTGTGTGCGTGTGTGTGTGTGTACGTGTGTACGTGTGTGCGTGAGTGCATGTTTGTGTGTGTGTGTGTGTGTGTGTGTGTGTGTGTGTGTGTGTGTGTGTGTGTGCGTGCGTGTGCGTGTGTGTGTGTGTGTGTGGTACAGTACATAGAAACTGAGCTCACACATCTGAATTAAAATCCCCAGAGATAACTGTGTCTTCAGTGGACAATTTCACTAGAAGATCATTTGTTGCATTGGTTTAACACAAAAACAAACCCTTTGGTCAAACCCATACTTTGTTTGAACACTTTACCACAGAATGTAGATGTTTATCCATCATACTTTGTGAAACAATAGTTCCATGATAAAATAAGTGCAATAAGTATATATTTAAAATACATATACATATTTCAATTATTC
The DNA here is from genome assembly GCA_003987875.1 of Clarias batrachus. Lineage (NCBI taxonomy): Eukaryota > Metazoa > Chordata > Actinopteri > Siluriformes > Clariidae > Clarias > Clarias batrachus. Next base: position 72,396 of record QMIH01000907.1, read on the forward strand.
TGGCTTACAGCTCATAAAAGTCAAAAATCCAAAATATTAGAATATTTCCTAAGATCAATCAAACATGTATTAACAATACTGTACAGAAATTTCCAACATTTGAAAAATTATTCTCAGTTCAGATCGGCCTATCCATTAAGCTTTTCAGCCGAAGCAAGCACGAAATGTTCTAGAATCTCGTGTTAGACCTTGTATTGACTTTGGACTTAATAAAGCACAGTGGCCCAACATCAACAGATGACAATCAACCAACTGTGAAAACTTTAAGCAGCTTGAATTCTGTGCCTCTCCATTCTTTCTGCAGACTCTGTGACCTTGATTTCCAAATTCCATATCTGATGTTGTCTCTAGTTCAGGAGTGGCTTGATACTATAAATGCAGCATTTGTTGCTTGAAGACATCGGTGTGTGGTAACTCTTGTAGCACTGAACCCATTCAGAATCTTTCACAAGGAGTGAAGTGATGCTGGCCTCCTTATGAACAATAAGGCCTGGCTTGACAATCTTCTTCATGCTGCAGTCATCCCTGCTCAGGCACCTTTAACTATCATAATTTCCCCTTTCAGTCCACTTTCCATTAACATGCGTTGATATATAGCCTTTTGTAAGGCTTACCCTGCTTATGGTGATTGTTAGTCAGAAGTTTCCAGATGATTGTGACGGTGGGCACCAAAATAGACTGAGAGATTGTACATTGTATTTATAATCAGTAATTTACTAAAACTCGAAAGAAGAATCTAATAATTGAACTATACTGCATCATGCATATTATTCTAGTAGAGTATTATTATATTAATGTGTACTTGTTTTGGTTCAGGGTATCTGCCCACCAAAATCTCTAATCACAAGATGCTCTGGATTTCATAATAAAATCAATGGATCTTCACTTCAAGGATCGTCACTTCTTGGATAAGTCTGGTTTTTGTACAATCACTCTCTGTTACTGTTACTCATTTTAAAATAATTGTATGATTGTAAATGAATAAAAACAAAACATGCCACTAAATAGAATCAATTAATTAATAGAATAGAATCGATAAAATGGTTCACCTTTACTCTATTATAAACAGTTTTATCTTGATGGGAACAGACCATTTCATGATGATGTTAATCCCCATTTGCAGACACGGGGCAGACTGTTTTGCTGAGTATGAAAATGTAGTATAAAGTACTGTATAATGTGTATAACATATATGACATGCTACGGCCTTCAAAATCACCATATACAGGTATCAATCCAAATGAACAAATACTGTAGGAGATTTTAGTTCAGTGTGTTAGACAGGGCTTTCTACCACCATCATCAAAGAAACAATTCAGGAAATATCATTTGGAGGAATGTTCTTCATGCATCCTGTAAATTGTGAAAAATATACCAAAATATATAGAAGCTAAAAAATATATAGAAGTTCCACCATGTGCTGACCCAAAACCTTATTGTGATGTTTCCCCCTCACTTTGTCCACTGTCTGTATTTTGTCTGGACCACAGATGTAAAGAACCCTAACAATAATAACATATTAGCCACCAAAAAGTTTTTTTTGGGGGAAGTGAATAAAACAATGATTCACTGTTTAATTTAAACCACATTAACCTCTGATATTTGTGCCAGATGCCTGGTATGTTCACAAAGGCTTACGACATTTGTACTGATGCCAATCCTCATTCAAAACCATGGGTGCAACCCGTCTGCCCTTTGTGGGCAATGCCAGGGCTAAGAGGGCACTGGGCGTTTCAATAGCGGAGGTGAGGGATCAAACGCTGAGAGCCATGAGAGTGAACAATACCGTACAACACCCACATTTTCCCACACAGTTAACTATGTCACGCAGTGGCCCAAGTCGCCAGAATTCTGCCTCATTGTCCTCTGTGATCCATTGAGCCTAGAACCCTATCACATAAATAAACACATAAGATTTTCCAAATCAGCTTTTTTTAAAGTATTTCAGATAGTACTAATGTCACCATTCCTCTGCAATGTTGTCTGTAAGCCAATCATACTGTATGCGATAGTTAAATCTCATAACCCATAATGTTCTGATGCAGCTCATTTAATTGTTCACTTTTATTCCCTGTTATATATTACAGCTGTCAACTAATGCTAGATAGCATGGCTCCATCGGGATAGCTTCTCTTTTTTTTTATTTGATGATGTGACGATAGGAAAGTGCATAACATATTCAGTTTTAGTTATGGGCCTTTTAGAACAGTGATTCATCCTGACAGAGATAATGCTGAGTTAACAGTCTTGAGCGGGGTCGTGCAGAGGAGGGAAACATCGTTTTTTGGTGATTTTCAAATGTTATGACAAACTCATCCTTAGCATTAAAATGTGTTTTAACCACGCTGTCTGCAAGGTCACTTTTGGATTTAGCTAATAATCATGGGCTTCTGCTAAAAGGATTTTAGTTTTGAATTCAAATCTTGTAAAACAGTATGTACATATTATATTGTGTCTTTTTTTCAGATAAATTCTGAAGGCAAGGCTGTCGGCAAAAACAAGTATCAATTCAGCAATGGTAACGGCATGGTAAAGTTTACCTTATGATTATGTTAAAAGCTTCGAGAAGTGTCTTCGGATGAAATTGCACGATCATAGAGAGGTGAAGCAAAGACTAATCCATAATGTGTTCCATGATTGTTTCCCATCATATTTCTTTGTGTCTTTCATTAGGTACAGATAACTTCAGATAACATGGTTTCATGGGGACAGATTTATTTCACGGCCAGATGTTAGATGAGCGCAGAGGGGAAAGTACATCTTCAGTTTGCCTCTTGGGGCCTGAGGAACGACGCTTACCCTGACAGAGATGTATATAATATGGGGCCATGGTTATTTTTAAAAGTCTCCTCCTATACATTTTTTTTCCTGCTGGATGTGTCTTACGATGAACTTATGTGAAAAGGACAGATTCTTTCATTAATTTTTTGACATATTCATCGTTTCTCTGGGGAGAGGATAAATGGAGAAGGTGGCAAGTGGTCATTGSATGTAATTTACTCACCACTTAGCAGTGGAGGAACCACTTCAAATTCTGGAAAGTTTTATCTCAGAAATGTATTCACTGCTACTCTGACAGTTAAATGTGTTTACAACAAAAATATAWAAAAAATAGGCCTCATTCACCCATGACTGTTGACAATACTGATAATAGATATCTTCAGTAACATAATCTAATTTATAGAATTTATAGTTTTTATTTTTCTGCTTTGTGATGATTTGTCACAGATGACATGGTTTGGGGCAGTGTATTTTTCCATGTGCTGGCTAACTGAGACTGAGCCTTTACTTGGAGTCCAGACACAAAGTCCCAGAAACAATTATGAGCAATAATTGAATATTAATTAAAAATCTTTTTGTGGGGTTATGTCCTGTGTTTTACTCGAGGTAAAACGTTAAGAAGTAYTTTTTTTTAACGTTAAATCTTAACATTAAATCTTAAACTTAATCTTATTTTTTAAGTTTTGTTACTGTACCTCCTAACCTTATTTTTCTATATTGTACACAATAGGTTTCTTATATTTTCTTATCTTATATATATATATTTTTCTATATTGTACACCCAGGTTTTCTTTTCTTATATTTTTCCTATACTTTTCTGATTGTATTTTGTACTGTATGAATATTTTATTCCTAGTTAAATCCACTTTATTTATTTATTTATTTATTTATTTTATTGTATATTTGTACTGTACAGACAGATATTTTATTCTTAGATTTTCTTTTTATATTTATTTCCTATAAATAGTCTTTAGTCTTTTATTCTAAGGTCACGGGCGGTCGCCTAAGCATTCCACTGCATATCGTACTGTGTATGACTGTGTATGTGACAAATAAAATTTGAATTTGAATTTGCTAGGTAAACTGATCAGCCATAACATTATGACCGCGCCTAATACCGAGTATGTCCCCCATTTGCGAACACCATTGTGTTCTGTCACCTTTTTAGTCGAACCAGCATCAACCTTTTCTTCAATTTGAGCTACTGTAGCTATATGATTGGATCGGACTACACGATCCATGTGCAACAGTGAGCCTTGGCCACCCATGACCCTGTTGCCTGTTCACCGGTTTTCCTTTCTTGGATCACTTTTGGTATGTCCTGACCACTGCAGCCTGGGAACATCCCATAGGAACTGCGGTTTTCGAGTTGCTCTAACCCAGTTGTCTAGCCATTTCAATTTGGCCCTTCTCAGAGTAGCTACATTTTCAATATCGCTTTACAGTGGCGCTCTACTCGTGCATGGGATATATTAGACAGCAAGTGAACCTTTTCTGATGTGTTGGAACCAGTAAAAATGGGCATGCATAAGGATTTGAATGACTTAGACAAGGGCCAAACTGTGATGCCTACAGGACTGGGTCAGTGCAACACCAAGACTGCAGGCCTTGTGGGACTGTCGGCAGTGATTATGACCTACCAAAAGTGATCCAAGGAAGGAAACCCAGTGAACTGGTGATAGGCTCATAGTTGGCCAAGATTCACTGATATATGTGGGGAGCAATGGCTGGCCCATGTAGTCTGATCTAATAGAAGCGCCATGTGTAGATCAAATTGATGAAAAGGTTAATGCTGTAATAGAAAGGTGTCAGAAAACACAGTGCATCACTATACATCAAAATTGGRCACCCTCTCCCAGGCAGGTGGTCATAATGTTACAAGTGTTTGATTTGCACTCATGTTAGTAGCACCTGACTAATTATAAACCCTACTGCAGTTAACTTGTGAGTTTAAGCAATAGATTTATATAATTTTTTAAATGTTTTTTTTTTCTTCTTCTTTTCTGCATGGATTTACTTGTTGACACCTTTGTGCAGTTGTATCAGCTAATTCAATTCAATGATCCTGACATTTCACACGTTTATACAGTAGTTACAAGGAATGTGACTAAATTGGCACACAGYGCTTCCTGGTTGAAGGTCTTTTTTTCTATCTTGGATCAAGAAATTCCAAAATATTATATATTTTTTCACATTGTTACTTTTTCTGCAGAAGATTTTTGCCAGGAGCAAAGGTATCTGGCAGTGCTGTGTGTTTAGCAACGGATTTCACTATGTTTTTTCTTCTAAGCACTAAATATAGGATGAAGAGAGCCCAAGGGAGTGTGAAAAACTGGGATATAGTAAGACTGACAGGAGGGATATACATAAAAAGGAACAAGACAACCAAAGGGTGTCACAAATCTTCAGGTGTTTGCCACAGGCATGTCATGCACTGGCTTCAAAATTCTGCATATATTTTCTTCTGTTGTGTTTTCCATGTATTTTAAATAGCAGCTAATGTAACCGTGAGGACCTGAAGCAGGCTTAACTGGGATTACACATCCACTAGCACCACTTTGCATTCATGCAATTAAGCAATCAGCCATTTGCCTAACCAGAATACAGCTCCATTGAAACTGGAGTAAAAAAACGGAAAAAGACAAGGAAATGTTTGACTAGTTGAGTCCGTGCCAAGTGCAGCCTCRGATTCCTTTTCCAGTCTGAAATGAATGGCACCCAGTGTGGTCTTCTGCTGTTGGAGCCCAACCACCTTAGTATTATGCCATCTGATATGTTGATTTTTTTTTTTTGCGCACCACATGTGTAAGGCATAATTATTTTTCTTACATTCTTGTTTAGTTACATTCAGGTTAATTTAATTTGTTCTTTCCCCTCCAGCCTCTTTCATCAGCTCACACAGTATGTTTTTTTGGAGATCAGCAGTTTATAAACTGTACTCAAAACAGCCTGTCTGGCWTCAGCACTAATACCCTGGTCAAAGTCACCAAGATCACATTTTCCCCTGATGCTGATGTTTGATCTGAACATTAACTGAAGGTTGTAAATGTGCATAATTTTATGCATTAAGCTGCTCACACATGATTGGTTACTTTTGCTTCAAAACTATTTAATATTTATTACTGTAATATTAAATAATTTAATAACACATATACTACACAATACAGGCTGAAAAGGAAAATCTTTTTTTTTTTTCCCTTAACAAATGTACAAAGAATCAGATATTTATCACTTTGTTCTCATTTTCAGAGAGGTTAGGCATTATTTGAATCAGAATCATGAATCATAATTTAGTGGCTTGTAATATGTTATTTGACATATTTTATATATTTCATATAAGACTTATCACACATGACCCCATCACAGAGGTCACCGCAGGACAAAACATAACAAGGCGTGACGTTTCAGTAACAACAGTGAGATTGAACTCAACAGGAATCTCGTATCCACAGCATGCCAGACACAAAAAAACATAAYGTAGCAAGTCTGTCACAAGAAGAAAAAGCAGCTCATTGAACTATTTCTGCTCAATGGAGTCGCCCCATTGTGCCTCAGTTACTTAAGCACAATAAACTGGTATTGTAGGCATACTCGGGAGCTGAGATTGTACTGCTGATAGGAACTTGACTTCCAACAGGGAGGAAATACATTCATGAGTCTGGTAAGGACACGAATCAGACTGTCGTCCTGATGAAAGGCCCCTGGGTATTTCAATAAATTAGTTTTGTAAGCAAAGGAGGGTGCTATTTTTCAAGGACCAGACCACAATTACAGTAAGATTGTTTGAGGTCAGACTGACATATTGTAATTTTTCTTTTTTTTAAAAACTTTTTTCTCTATGTAGCTCTTTACTATTTGCAGTTCTGCTCATGTTTGCATTGTTTTCTATACACTAGATATAAGAAGTGCAGCCTTTCTTTTTTAAAATAACAGTAACTGGCATTATATAACTGGCATATAAACATTGTTATAGTTTGTTCTTATGACATTGCATTATACTGCAGATATAAGCTGCTTTGTGAAAATAAATAAATAAATAAATAAATAAATAAATAAATAAATAAACATCTGGTGAAAAACAAGTGTAATGATGTAAAGATGTAAATATGTTTTTATATACATATATAATATATATTTATATAATATACCTGTTAAAATTGTGTTCTGATTTTAAGACAGTACTGAAAAGCCAGTCCTGTCTTCTGGATGCTAACCATCATGAATGATACTGGAAGAACTTGGAAAAGCAGGTGTCATATGCCATCTAGTGGTCTATTTGCGTAGTTACACTTTCCAACACAGTTTTCACACATTGGTCACATATTATTTGTTCATCACATATTCCAGCTTCTAGTTAGTAGGCTGGAGTCATTATACAGCAGTCCTGGAGCAGACAAGCCTGCAAGGACCCAACAGCAGCAACACAGGAGAGGTGGGACTCAAACCGCTGACCTTCCAAACAGGAACTCAGACCCTGGACACACTGAGCTACCACTGCATCTGATAGTATTATTAAAAACATTCAGAGTCACTGGCAGGTAAATGGTTAAATTGCTGAAACACTGTTGAGCCCTTGAGCAGTAGAGAACTCAACTCTTTTGTCCATAGTTTGCATTATACTGCAGGTATAAAAATAAAAATAAATAAATAACATCTGCTTTGTAAAAATAAACAAATAAATAACATCTGGAGAAAAAAAAGTGCAATGTAAAGATGGTATATAAAAAAAAAAAACAAGATGTAAAGGTGGTATATAAAACAACCTTTGTAATACGCAGGGAATTAATCAAAGAAAAGAAAAATAAAGGAAATAACCTGAACGTTATGTACTACAAAACAGCAATAAGAAGGTGTGTTAAGAGAAAGTCATTTAAGCTTTTCTTTGTGGTATAAGTATGACCTCACAGCACTGTTTTCTGTGGCTCACGGCGTCTCCTTACAATGTCACATCATATAGATTTCTAAGAAATCAAAAACAATTTGATCATTTGGAAATTTGGCTGTTATTTAATTACTTTAACTACTTTTTCTTTAAGTGCATAATTTAAGTGGGTTGTTCTTTATGCTTAATAGTTTATCAGTTTAATTGTCACGTGTGCTTATTTTTTTTTAAGAGCTTAGAGCTCCATTATTAGCTCAGATAATATAGCACACTATCATTTTGAGCATAGAAAACAAACTCAAATGAATTATATTATCATTAGAACAAAATGGAAATTAGCATCGGATTTTTATACCTGTGCTGCAACCTTAAATAGGACACTAGTATTTGTGTTTTCTAGGCTTCTTAGTAAGTGAACTAATGTGATTTGATCCACACGCTGACATTTAGTCTGACCTTAGGACTAGACAACATGACCCCCAGAACACACTGCACAGTTAAAAATATATAATAAAATATCAGTGATCCTGGCACCAGGACACTCATATGTACTCTGGCACACTTATCTAGGCACAAGAAGAAAGTTCAGGAACCTTAACAGCTGATT
>QMIH01000907.1:106547-122070 GCA_003987875.1 Clarias batrachus
ATACACACACACACACACACACACACACACACATTATTGATGTCAGTTTTAACCTCATCTCCTGTTAATGTAATGAAATGAAGTACACTTTTCCCATCAGGTGTCAGACATTGAGAATAAAATCGCTGTTCTTAGTGCATCCGGACCATCAGGAGATAAAGCCAAGAAAAAGGTAAACTGATGTTCACTTGACACAACACTATACAACATTTTTATTATTCTAATTGTAATTACGAGGAGCATTCGAGTCAACCGGGGACTGTCGATTGTGCAGAATAACATTACACAGTTATGAGAAAAACTACATTTTGGCCTCCCAGTCCATTAACAGCCCWAACATGTGGAATTTTTCCRAGGTCAGGACTGTWCAGRGGAYGTGGCAGTACTGTAACTCCCAGTTTGTGAAATGTGCAAGTGGTGTTCTCGCAGACAGAAGCGACATGTTACATGTTGATTTTCAAATAATAATTATTGTAGCCTACGTCTTCTTTAAATTCCTATCAGTGTTATGCCAGAACCTTTATCACTAATCCTGGTTTGACTTGAACACCCCTCATAAATACAGAGAATTCAACTCCACTGGTCTAACATGAGGGACCTACAGTATATCCATAACATGACTTGAGCAGATTGAGAATAATTGTATGTTTTGTTTAATWGTGTGTCATCATACTATCTTCTTGTTATTTTAAACTACAGTGTATTATTTTCTGTATTTGTAGGCATCGAGTGTACAAAAAACAAGAAAGTTCCAGGACATGCCCATAAATAAAGTACATTTTTAAACATGAAAGGAGCACTTCTTAAAAATTATTTTCTTCACACCACTGCAATGTATAAAAATACATGTGAAAAAAAATACACGTGCTTCTAAAATCATTATTCTAGCTCTTATTTGTATTCTGTTAACTTTAATGTTTTCTTCTTCATTAGAATAAAAATGAGTTTTGGCTCTGATGCTCCAAAGCACATGTTTCTTGTGTAAATAGCTATATAAATACTGTGTGCCTAAAATCAACCCACCATGTGTACTGTGTATTAATAAAAGTACCTTCACAGCCTAGACATCCAGTTAAATGTGGTTGTTCATTTACTGATTAGTTTAGGACTTGGTTGCTTGTTAGGAAGCTGGGGTTACAGCACAGTGCCTGCCATGATACAGCACTCCTCAAGCACTGAGTGCAGGGCCAAGCTCAAGGGCCCAACAGTTGCAGCGTTACAGTGCTGGGGTATGAAACCCCCACATTACTGATCTGTAACACAGCCTTGACTGTTGAGACAGCCCTATCCCACTTTTATTTAGACACGAATTGTTGCTTGCTGGCAGAATTACATTGTRCAAAACAGTAAGTACACAATATTTAAATATGTATTAATTACAACTAATTACAGGTATGAACATGTACTGAATACATAGTGATATATATATACTGTATATATTGCATAATTAGTCAGCTTTCAACAGAAATTTAAAAAAGCTATTATTTATAATATAATAATGACCATGTGTCTTAGCAATATTTATTATAATATGCAAGATGTGGACAATCTATGTCTTGGAAGTATTTATACTATGTTTGAATAATTATTACGCAGTGCTGACGTACATTTGTATCATATCTATTTGAATATTGAACATGCATCAGAATTTAGACTTAACTATAGTTACTTGTAATTACTATGCATTTTCACATGCTATAGTAAACCATAATGTAAACCACTCTCTATGCATTATTTGTTGTGCTTTTTACTGTTTTTTCATCGTTTGCTCTTTGAACTCATAAACCTATCAAGGGTCAGTTAACRCAATCTAGAGGACATACAGCATCTTACATTCTGTAAAAATGGCAAACGTCAAACAAAATTAAGGGTGCATTATATTTTATATCAAGTAATTTATTGCATTATAATTTATAAATACGTGATTGAACTACATTGTGACAAGGAAAACTGAAAATTAGATTTTTCATTTTTTTTATTTTTATGAAAGCTATAAATGAGTGATACGTTATACTGTACAAATTGAGAGAGAAAAGTATTGTTATATGTTTTAGGGATTGATCAATTGTTTAATGATTTAGCACGTACGGAGCTAACATACACTAAACTACTGTATTTACACTGTTTAACACATTATGCTGCATTTTTTCTAAATAAACGCACGAGGGCGCCAAAGCACCATGTATGCAACCAGGCAGCTACTGTATACTTAAACATTAAGTTTTACCTAAATAATTTTAAAAACTATTGTGCATTTTTCGTTGAGCATCTGCAGAAGTAAATAATCAATAAGATTTAAAATGTGCTTTAAAATGTGCTGTTTTTTCCAAATCTGCTTTGTTTAGATAACAAAAATGTAAAAATGTTAGCGATCAATTGTTGTCCTAGATTTAATCCTGTAGTGTGTGATTGCAAATGTTAATGTTGTCCAGAAGTCCTACCACAGTTGTGAAAATAGGGATACATACAATGTTCACCTTTGGCCCCCACGGTACTAGTTGGACTACTGAGGTTTCTAGAAGGATGGATGAAGGGACTGATGTAGTTACTCATGGCAACATCTTATTGTATTCAATTTAGTCTACTCTGATTTCAAATCCTGCTATTAATATTTGATTTAGGCTACTGATACCATTAATAATTAATTAATTCATGTTCAGTAYAGTTGACCAGTAGTTTTTAATTTGGTTCCTTATCCAAGTGTCTTCTTTGGTCATATCCAATATCATTCTGTATTAATGTTGTAATGTTGTTCATGGTTTCATATAAAAAATAATATGTTTGGTGTGGCTGATGAACCTTTTGGTAAGTTAGTTAGAGAGAATGGAAATTGTAGTGCAATACAGTACAAGACATTTGGGTGCTTTGCGGCAGCAATTCTTGGGTGCCTCATTTTACAAAAATGGTGTGCTGTCATTTAGTTTTGCAGATGCCAAAATCACTTAAGTTAACATAACAGACACATTATTTTATATGATCAGAATATATAATATGTCCTTTAAATCATGTAATGCATTTTCTTACTTTAATGTTGGACAAATGCAAAAGGTATGTCAGATGTCTTGCTTTATTTGTTTAGAAATACCAGAATTAATTTAACAATTTTACGCAAAGCTTTTAAGTTCATCGTTGTCATTACTCATTTTATAAATATAACTGTCAAATATTGGTTATCAACAACTGATTACACCTAATTGATGTTAACATAACTGAAAACCATGTGGCGGCATGGTGGTGTAGTGATTAGCACTGTTGCCTTGCACGTTCGAGTTCAATTCCTGGCCAGGCTCGATTCCTGTCTCTGCGTGCATGGTGTTCCCAAATTGCCCTTTGTGTGTTTGTGTACCCTGGAATGAATTTGCACCCTGTCCAGKGTGTACCCCCACCCTACTGGGATAGGCGCCAGGTCCCCTGTGACACTGAATACAGGATAAAGCTATACAGACAATGAGTGAGTGAGTGAAAAGCCTTACACATGCAAGTCATTTAGTACATAATTACAATTCTCCTCTAAATTGGTGTTACCGTCATTGGTGCACCAGGAACAGAAGTAACATCAGTTGTTAAATGTATTTTTAAAAAAATGTACTAAACTATTAAACTATTAAACTACCAAGTAAGTTATTGCTATTAAATACAGTTTTTTTATGACCCAAATTCCACCTCTTTTGTAGAATGACCCTGGTGTGATGCTCAGCTGTTCACAAGTTTTTGGGCCATGTGGAGTATGCCATACATTGTTTTACAGCGTTTAACTGCGCTGTCATATTTTCCTGCAGTATACGCAATCAGGATGAAAGGCAGYGGCTGGGTTCTTTGTAGCCCCGCCCACAACCAGCAGCACTGCCTGGAATGCCATTGGTTCAGGATCATCCAGCAGCTGGAAGTGAAATCTGATTGGTTCCGAATCCCGGAACGACTGGATCATCACCATCATCATCATCTGCTTGCTTGTCTGTCCTTAGGGCTTTTGGTGAAAACTTTTTTTTTATTTTTTTTTATGTACATGTAGTCCTTATTTGTTTGCGCAGAGCGGATAAAGGTTTCCAGCGGGAGGACGTTCTCAGGGGTGTGCTGCTCTGTGACTGTTTGAACAATGTCACCAGCGTTCTGTTGTACAGTCAATTCACCGGATTAGCGAGTTGTCACCATCCTGCGTGATTTCTCGGACACGACCTGTTCGTGTTTGGAGGAGCAACAAGCTCCTGTTGGAGGTGTAAACACGCTGTGCGGGTGCTATGTGCAATCAGCTAGAGGAGCCGCCACACTGCTGTCTTCTCACTACAGGGAAATGCATCCAGTGGATCTGCACAGTTCTGTTTCAATAGCCGCAGAGGAGATTACCGCGCGTGCTGGATAATAATCCGTTTAATGTTTAATGATATTAGCTGGATATAATAATAATAATACAATATAGCTTAGGTTAGGAATGGGAACTCAGGTGACGGGGAGGAAGAGAATCCCGAATCGGGAGAAAGTGTCGGCGGAGGATGATGCTCTGAGCCAGATAGCTCGGGAGGTAAGTGGAATGAAATGACACGTAGACTGATGATGTGATGTTAAACAGGGGAACACTGCGCAAAAAATCTCCGAATTCAGTACACGCGTCTCTACTAAACCCACTCCGGGTGAAGATTGCGGCTTTCCCCTTATAAACCCACGGCGTTTTTTGTTCGCTCTCAGCCTCCATATCTCACATAAACCCGAGACTGGGACAAATGCGCTGAGCCTGACTCGTTCTAGTCTCCCCCCCCCTCCCTCATTTTTTTCTTTTAATGCATATGATAAAAGAGTATGAAGAGCTTTTGTGTTGATGGATTGGACAAAAACACGCTGTTCTTCACAGTATCGCATCAAAGGGCGCTGTTGTTGGCGTGACCCACATGACGCGCGCGCCGCGCGCGCGCTTAAGGGTGATTTCCCTATTAAATGTAATGAAACGTTTCAATTGTTAATCTCATGAGCTTAAAGGCATTCTGCGTATAATAAAATGGGCCTAAAAGGGATCGCCGGAAACGCATTGAAAACATTGAAAAGAATGAAACCACATTTTAAAAGAAGCTGCGAGACTGCTGACGTCAGACGCCGCCTGCGTCACACCCGGCCGTCACGTGCTGTTCGCTACGTTTCTGCAGGCTGAGTGATATCATATCAGCGTGCTAGGCTAAAGTGTACAATTGCTGCTTGTGCCTGATGTTACACAGATAAAGACAGAATTCTGAAATATTGCTATCTGTTCGGCTTTTTAAAAAGTCTACTTAAAAAAAACTGATTTATGGTGTAATGCAGTTTAATTTCTTATGAGTATTACAGAGATGAMATAATTTTAGGACGTTGTGGCAGATTGACTTGCACCGCCGCCGCCTCACAGCTCTAGGGTCTCCTGCTTTGGTCCTGAGTGAATAAATGTTTCCACATGTCTGTTACACCATGACCAGGGAGAACGCGATCGTTGCACGCTCGGGAACTGAGCCCATGTCCACTTGAAAAGTCGGCACWKTATGGAGGACTCCGGCACTGATCGAATCAGATATGAAAGCAGTTGTACCTGAGAATGCAAGTAGATCGTTGTTTGATGTGACRTCAGTGTCTTCTCCGAAATCTCAGTGTGTGCACCAAAAGCATCCTCTAACCTTCTTTGGCATTTGAAATCCAGTAGGTTACATTACGGCTAATTATAGGTCTCATTCCTTAAAACATCTAATGCATCCTTCCCTGATCTTGTCTTATTCTGTTTCTTGAGTGCTTTGTCTGCGTTATCCGTTAATTCCACACACTTTTTTTGTTGAAACATTCCTTTTCAGTACCACTTAGCATCTAGGTAGAGTTCTGCAGGACCTATCCAGCCATGGTTGATCAAGTAGGAAAGCACGTGAGAGTGTTGCTCTTGACATTTTTCAGAAATTCCAAAAACATTAGGCACAGCACAAACGTTACCTTACTTTTTCTCTTCTTCGCTGGTGTTTAGTGGTGGCTCGTAAAAAGTTGGGGCATAGAGTGGAAATACACAAGTAAACCCCAGTACAGAGAAGTAAAACACGGTGAACGCTGGTCAGTGGGAAAGTGGATAGGAAGGAGCAATTGTTTCTGCGCACAATACAGTATAAATCAATCATGTCTAATGTTCTTCTTGGACTCCCATACAACTTTACAGTTTTAGTGATCATGTACCCAGTGTATCCTCAGATTTCTGCTCTTGGCTGATGTGAATGAAATCGTATGTGGTCTGCTTCTGTTGTATCTAACTCATGTTTTTTTGTTCTAAAAATGTACATGAATTGGAAATAAATCCCTGGCAAGTACAGTATCTACATGACATTATGCACTGTTGCCTCATGATTGGTTGACTGGATAGTTGTTCCTAATATAGTATCTGGTGGTGAACGTAAATAAGGAGACTAGTGATTATGGAATGAAAAAAGCTCTCACTTCCCACAAAGCTTTAACATCTCTGTTTTTGTAGAAAATACTTTAATGCAAGTTAATGATATGAATGAAAGTTGTTTTTTTTCTATTTGGCTTCTTTCATGTATTATATCTCACATCATCAAGTTTGCACTTACATGGGAACATGCTGATGTTGCGCATGATTCTGCTGACATGCTGTGACCTTTAAAGTTAATGGTCTACATCTGGAACGCATTTCCTCAGTGCCAAATCCACAAAGGGATTTTTCGCCTTAGAGAACACTGTAACATTGTGCTATAGTTGGTCTTAGTTGACATTAACCTGGCTTTAGATGGCTATATGGAAGAAAACACTATAAGAACAAGAACACTATAGAAAAGATTGAATTACCRGTGGCTTCAAGGCCACTGGTGTTGTGTGTCCTCATAAAACTCTAGAGCTCAAGTCTCCTAGACCTTCTAGAGCTCTGCTCCTCATGACCATTCCCAGAGGAAAAGTTAAAACAAAGAATGCTTTTAGGTATTCAGTGAAGCTGTGCAAAAATCTGTTACCTCGTCATTTTTCTTAGATTCAGGACAGAAGTCAGGACAGAAGTGCAGGTTAAAATATGTAATTTTGGAAATTCAAGACATGACCAATCAGCAGGGAGGTTTTTTTTTTTAATGTTGCTTTTATCATTTGTTTGTTGGTGTGCTTGTTGTGTGAAACATGACATGCTAGTAACTGGTATAACTGGTAACATGATACCTATGGCAATTACTTTACTTCAATTACTTTATATTCATAATATCACAACTAATTGTCCTTGTCCTCTCTTTGGGGATTCCCACATTTTTACACACCCTTATTTGAATTACTTTGAATTCCTTCAATTCCTTTCAACTATCTGCTGTTGGTGGTGTCCATAGGAGTTAGCTGTTATAGCAAAACACAACGATGCAGCAGCACTTCAGTCATTCATTTTGTCTGGTTCGCTCACATTTTGCTCAAATAGTCATAAAGCTTCAACTTTCATGCTGAAGCCAACAGTCAGCCCAACCTCCTCTTCAAGCTGCATTAGCATTAGTACCTGTTGTTGATGAGAAAAGAGTTTGTAGAAATAGTTAAACTGTTAAAGCTAAATTAAATTGATCAGTTTTAATGTAATCAGAGATATTAATATAAACAGAGATATAATAAAAATGTTGTAATGTTGAGTATCTCACACCTTGTTTAGGCTAAATTGTATAGTTTGTATAGTATAGTTTTCATATACAGTACATTCCCTGTTCGGTAATCGGAAAGTCAATCACAGATGAGAAGATAAAGATTACAGTAAGTTTTGTCTTAAAACGGCTCCAATTCACTTATAACCACTTTAGCGCTGTTATTTCAGAGGTGAAAATATTAAGCAATCCCAGAAAAAATACTCAGTTTACTTTACTGTTTAATATCTATTGGTGCAAGTGTTTGTTTATGTTAAGCAAGTAGCTTATTAATAGCTTATTTTAAAGTAACTGTTCATAATATCACTTTGCTCAACATTTTAATTTCACATATGGTATAGGTTAACTTCAGGCAGATATCTATGTACTGGAAAAGTTTTAAATGAAACTGTTCAGGCAGTTTTGTGTAATGCTGTGACATAATCCTGCACACAAACCTGCTCATAACTTCACTTTTACTCAACATTTTGATTTAATTTATGGCACAAGTTTAACTTCTAGGAAAAAGCCTGGAAAGACATACATACAGATTAGACATACAGACAGCATTTTTCAGTACTGGTTTGGGGTCCTCCAATGTATGAAAAAAAAGATATAATTAAAAGAGAGAGGTTTGATAAAAGTACATACAAAACCATTTTTTAAAATTTATGTAGATTACATACTGGAACTTTGAGCTTTTGAACATCATTGGTGTCCTTGCTTGCTTGTTTTCTATGAGTTAAGAGCCAAACTATACCCTGGACATTACAGCTTATCGTTGAGATCATCATTGTAACTGTTCTCGCAAGGCAGCGTTTCAGTCCAAGTTGTGATGTTAGCACAAACAAAACTCACAGACTTCTCATGGGAATGAGGAAAATACAGCACCAGCCCACACTTTCGCACCAGAACAGCTAAGCATGTCTTTTTAATATGAGCATATTAATGTGTCTTAGGGTGGACTTTTTCTTACATAGATGACAAACAAGCTACTCTATAGCCAAAAACAAACCATGACTTCATATATTAATTATATATGATTATTACGGAATGCACAGTCTTAGGGAGAAAACCAGAATCACTTCAATACTTTGAAGTCTTCCCAACCKTTCAAAGATTTATGACGAACTGTACTAGAGAGAAGAAAATGACTGTAGCTGTTAAACAGTTTTATATTCGGCTGTAGTAAATGTATTATATGTGTTATGTACTATACATGACATGTATTTTCACTTAATCATTTATAGAAAAAAAAAGTTTTGATAAAATGCTCATTGCTTGTTAGCTACATTATCATTGGAGATCAAAATAAAATAAAAAGCCAAACATCAAACATGACCATGACAAACAAATAATGTAACAGTTGCTTACCCATTAAGATTCACTTGAATCCTTGCTTGCAATTGTGGTAAATTGACCAATTCTGCGATAACATTAATGGGGCTTTCACACTAAGCCCTTAGGACTCAAGGACCGAAGGACCCAAGCCCAAAGGTGATCCCCAAAGTTTGATACATACAGTGGAACCTCRGATTGTGAGTAACGTGGTTTATGAGAGTTCTGCAAACCGAGCAAAGATGTTTAATATTTTTTTATTCGGAAACCGAGCAAGTATTAGTTTACGAGCACCGAGTACCATGCATCACACATGCGACTCTTATTTTGACATCGAGCGTCACTCTCTCACCTCTTCCCCTCCTGTGGAACGAATAATTTGAGTTTTCATTATTTCTTATGGGAAATGATGATTTGGTTTACGAGTTTTGTAAACACTCCCGGAACGAATTATGCTCATAATCCAAGGTTCCACTGTATGTTTTTGTAATATGAACACTACAGTGTGTATCATATCTGGGCATCATACCTTAGTCACAGTACGGCATACTCGGGCACAGCAATAAATAATATGTAAATGGCAACCCTACCTGAACACTGCTGACTGGAAGTGGACTGCTGTATTGGAGAGTGTAAATACACAAGTGTACTGCAGAAGCGTCCAGACAAAAATAATACTAATAAGAACGGCGAACATGATAGGGAACTGGGGTCGGGGGGAGCAATTGTAGGCATACTATGAATCAATCCTGCATAAAGGTAAATATTAACAGATAAATCGTATTGCATTGGAAAAGTGGGTGGTTTTAGGAAAATAATCAACCATATGGGGGTGTCACGTGGCCTGACACGAAGCAAATTGTAACCATCTCAAGTTAAAACATTTATTCATGGTTTGATGAAAGCTGAGGAACTGAAGTTGGTTTGTTTGGCTTAAGCATGGCAAATACTCCAGCCAATTTAGTTTAATTTCAGGATTCCCAGATGTTTATGCTAGGAATATATCTTGGTTAGGCTCATGCAGCCACTGGAAATTGCAGTGTTTGCAGCAATGCTTACAATACACACTCATTTTATTTTTCGCTTTTACTCCAAGCTAAAGTCACAGCTTCTTGAATGCAGTCTGGTCATTCAGAAATAGTCTGAAGTCCAAACAGAGAGACTTTCACTCTGCTGTGTTTATACTGGACTTGGCTTCCTGGCTTATGCAGCAGATTCGAAACATGGCTGGAGGTAGCTGGAACTTTTCAGTAGTTTATAACCCCCTTCAGCCATGTTTACTGCATTGCAGACAGATGAGACCAGCTGCAGGATTTCTTCCAAATGTTTGTGTTTAGTTTGAAGAGGAGACCGATGCATGTGGAAACAGTTTGCAAGTGACCAAATATTTTTTTTCCATAGTTACAGAGCTATAGTTATTGATTTACAACCTGGAGAACGTCAGAGAACACTGCTGCATATCACTGAAAAGTACACAAAAATAGCGGTATTCTTTTATCTGTTGCCAAACGTAGTCTATTGTCATAAAAATCTGGAATATATGTTAATTTTGCAGGTGTTCTTAACTCTGAGATATTAACTGACATCCTGAAAGTCCTACCTCCTTCGCCTCATCCAACATTAGAGAGCTCTCGTCTCTCAGTTTTTCTCACTGAAATGTACATTGACATGGGCCTCATTTACTGTCAAGAATTTTTTTATGTGAAATAAAATCTATAATTGGATACTTTGTTACCTACATTGGACAAGTATGTAATTACCATTAGTTAATTATGTACTGGGGAAGCCCAATTTTGTAGCTCTGTTAATGGCCCAAATATGTAGAAATGTAGAAACTGCGTCTAAGAGTCTCATCACTGTGTACCGTGTGTCACAAACTGGTTGTAATGGCTTGTGTTGGTAGCCATTGGGCTGAAGTAAGGCGGGCATAGACGCAGAGGGGTAGTGTGAAAACATAAAGTCCTTTTATTTGAGCAAAACATAAACTTCAAAACAAAGGATGTTGGCTTACTGATTGGAGCACGACACACAACATTAACCAAATGACAGACAGACTAATACTTAACACATACAGACTGACTAAACATGGAGACCTAGCCTACTAGCTGTTATGCACACTAGCTGCTAAGCTAGTTGCTAGCTAATCAGACTAGTTGCTAACAGACTAGTAGCCAGAGGTCTAAGGGTAAACAGACTGGGTACACAGCAGACTAGGTAGGGGACAGATTAAGAACTAGCAGGTTAGTGGCTAAGCAGGTTAGTATCTAAACAGAGTAAGATCTAAGCAGACGCGGAGACTAGACAAACTACACAGACTAAGAACTAGGCAGGTTAGTATCACCATGTTAGTAGTAAAACAGACTAAGAACTAAACATTCAACAATGGTACTTACACAGGGAAAACCAAACAGACTAAAATACAAACTAATACATTTAACAAAGACAGCTCCACAAAACATATGCCAACTTAACTAAAACAGCACATAACCAAACTAAAGGACCGGAAAGGAAAGCCCAACTGACAATAATAATGCTCGACCCAGTTTCCCAGAACAAACAGCTATTTATAGAATGTCTAATTAGCCACCTCGGTTCAGGTGAGACCTCATCACCTGACCGAGGTGCCTTCTGGGAAACTGAGTCTACAAACAAAAACTACAAAACTAAACATGGTGCCCTCTGGTGGTGTACCCTCACACCGTGCTTGACGTCTTGTTCTGTTTTATGCTCTCATTCACGAGGAATTTCATCACAAGTCCCGCTTTGCCTTGAACGCTCCTTGTGATAATTGTAAAAGACTGCTAAAATTACACTGTCCAAAATCTTCTTAATACACACAGTTTTGTGTGTAATAACAATCTAGATGAGTTAGCTAGTGGAACACTTGGATAAAGGCGTTCATGTAGCAGGGGATTATGTAGAGCAGACATCACTAAATGGCATACTGTGGTCTTTAATATACAGTACCAGTAATGTAGCACTTTTTCCCTCGAGAAGGGCGTGGCTATACGCGTCACTCAGCAGAGTCAATCAGCATGTTTAGCGTGCATGGACAGATTATATAGAAGAAACAGAAACGAAAGTGCGACAAAGCAATGGCTTACTCCGAAAAAAGGAACATAGACTACGAACTGATCAAAAAAATTTATTGTATGAACTGATCAATGTATGTTTTATTCTTCCTGTGGGAAGTTTGAAACCAGTTTGTCTCCACTATAAGACAAAACTTGGGTTGTTTGAGAAAACATACCCACAGCGTTCTAGTGCCAGGGCATGTAGAATACCTGTAGTGAGASCCTGGTGAGAGTCCTCTCACATTCATCTACAGCTCATCAGCCTGGAAATTAAAGTGATTATAAATAAATAAATGAAAAGCACTAAAGATTCATTAAARGATATCTGTATTCCTTAAAAATAGGGAAAAATACAAGGCTGTCAAAGTTCAAATTGTGCACGTTTMACTGACAATCAATATTATTGAAATGCTATAGAAATTTAAATAGATTATTTATATAGASTTATAACAATGAATGCTTATAGAGTGAGCGATAGAAAGAGAGATCTGTATTCTAACACAAGCATGAAATTCAGATCTCAACTCAAAGAAAAAAGATTTTTTTAAAAAGGTGGTTTGACGTGAACACCCCTCCCAAAATAGTACTGTAACACTGTAATGAAGGTAACTATTTTTTCATCCCCACTAAAAAAAGAAAAAAAAAAAGGACATTAGATTATGTTAACTACAACTGAGCTTAACCAGCAGGTGACACCGACACTGACTCAGTGACTTAGTCAGTGTTACTGTTCACCAGTGTGTGAGAGTGGACATTTTGAAACACCCAGGCTCGTGTAAATTACAGCTTTGCAGTTGTGGGACCATGGCGTGGCTGTGCAGAAAGAGAAATAGTAGTGTGTCATTTTCTAAATTTAACATTAGCCTTAGTCACACATGTTGAGCTCAGTGGAACATTTGACCAAATTCACATTCGTTGCTTGTTCCTCCTCTCTCATTTCCTTAGTTGTGATTGTGTGGCAGTGAAAACATAGCCAAACGTGATAGAGCAAGGCATTATGGTAAATATGTTCTTTAAACAGGCAAAGACTGACTAAGCAATAAGTGTGCAAATGGGAAGAGGGCAGGCACGAGAACAAATAGTGGTGAGGGAGAAAGAAAATGGGCATAAGCCTGGYCTCACTGCAGCAGAAGAAGTTTGCCAAGTCTCTACCCACTGACCTGGATCATTAAGCCTCCAGACAGCGTTAACTTCCTGTGCTGACTGTCAGTCAAGTAAACACTTTAATGTCCACTGTACAGCTGGCAGGTCAGGCTTTAATCTGACGTCTTATAAGCTTTTAACGTATTTCTCCATTAGGTTGTTACAGCTAGAACAGTGGCTTACAGAGGGAATATTTTTTAACAATGTTTTCTTACTCATATTATATGTTCATGTATTCATTTCCTTGCTCACATAAAGTAATTTTGTGGTCTGTTGCGTGTATGTGTGTGTGTGTGTGTGTGAGATTGGGGGTTGTTAGGATAAGCTTTAAGCTGCTGCTTAGTACTTGGTAAATGGAGATGGAAAGGAGGAAGTGATGCATCATGGGACCTTACAGCATTTTAAGAGTGGATTACGCCTTTGCATGTGGGTGGGGTTGTGTGTGTGTGTGTGTGTGTGAGCGAGAGAGGGAGAATCTCTGAGTTCTCTCCTAGCACCAAGCAGAACTTTCAGCAGCCTTACTGTATGCTAAATTTCTTCGGACCTAATCATCATACACACTCAGTTTCAACTAGCTAATACCTATATTCCTTGAACAATTTATTATATATACTTACCATTTAGGTCACTCTGTAGATACGGACCTCCTGATGGTAGCCCGAAATTGAATATATAACGCAGACATTGTAATAAGGGATTAAGCGAAGTGAAACCTATATGTAGACTCACTGAGTCCCTCTAGTGGCTGTCTGTAATACAATTTTAAACCCAGCCCATTTCCAAGTTAGCCAATGGAAACTTTCACTAATTTAATTTCACAAATTTACGTTTTAGGCAAAAGTAATATACGGTATTATATTTGTGAGTTTCTTTAACTTTTATATCACCCCAGTAGTTTTTGTTTATAATAACTACATTTCCTTTTATATGATTTATATGATGATATTTAAAAGGATGCAGCTTTTTTTCCTTACCAACTCTAATSTACAAATGAACAAAATAATCTCATGTGACAACAAAAAACACAACAGATTTCACACTGTAGTCATTTGTCCTTAAAAGGTTAATCATTATTCAGCAAGCAGGTGGGGGAAAARAATAAAGCACTCTTCCTACATACGCAGTCATTAATAGAGTAATTAGCAGCCAGGTCTTACTAATGAAATGGTTAAGATTAGTACATGATCAAGACAAATGACAACCTCCGGAAGAGCAGAAGAATAAGAAAGGACATGAGCCAGGACATCAGGGTTATGAGGCCATGTCCAAACATTTTCATATTTACAGTTTTTTCCGGTGAGAAGGATGTTTACAAATGAAGAGATTTCTAATCATCCCTGAAGTTGGCATCCTAGCAAATTCCGCTTGTTTAATGATTCCAGTCGACATAAAGAAAACCCCAAGAGCAACAGCATGTCAAAGCATATCGCTTTAATGGAAGAGTGAGGAGTGGCTTCTGTCCAAAAAACAAAACGTGGCTTGCACCTGAAACAATATCCTTTGGACTGAGGAGACCAAGGTGGAGATGTTGGGTCATCASGATTAGCAAACCCCAAGCACAAGGTATCACTATAAATGCACCGTGACAGCTGTCAAGTAGTGATGGAGGGGTGATGAACTGGGCTTGTTTTGCCGCTGCAGGGCCTGGGACATTAAGACAAAGATAAGCTCTACTTAATAATGTAACAAAATGTTCCCACTTGAAATGCTGCAGTGGGATCTTAAGAAAGCTGTGCACCAAAACGTTCACTGTATCTCATTGTTGCTACAGTACAGGAGGTTGTACATGTTTTTATGACTGTTGGTYTCATTTATCATTTCTTTTGGAAATTTTATTTGTTTATTTACTTTGGTGAGGACCACGTCATCAAGTCGTCATTTACGTCATCATTATAAAAACRTCGTTTTTAACCCATACTTCCGTTACAARCACGATTTATTAAGTMATGTTAACGAGCTAGCAAATGTTAGCTCATAGACTATATGTACTCCGCAAACTCCGGCTCCAAAAAGGTTTGAAACTAAACAATGGAAAAATTATGAGGTCATATTATCCACTGATGTACAATATACAGTCACTGATTGTTGTGTACGCAGTGATGACAACGCTGCCTTTTCCTTCCTCTATTAATGGAAAGAGAGCTACATAGAACAAACACCGGACAGATATTATTTGGATGTTGGATCATTTGCAGCCAGAAATGACACTGATATGCTGTAGCGGGGGTGTTGCATCTAGTCAGTTGATCTTTTTAGATGTACAGTATACTGTAAGTAGATGCAATAGCTTTTAATGTACAGTCGTGGCCAAAAGTTTTGAGGATGACACAAATATTAGTTTTCACAAAGTTTGCTGCTAAACTGCTTTTAGATCTT
>QMIH01000907.1:123129-139720 GCA_003987875.1 Clarias batrachus
TCAACATTCTCACCAAGACAATTACTGAAATGATCTCAGCAGGTCCTTTAATGACAGCAATGAAATGCAGTGGAAAGTTTTTTTGGTTGATTAAGTTAATTTTCATGACAAAGAAGGACTATGCAATTCATCTGTAGTCATATACATTCTGGAGTATATGAAAAGTGCAATTATAAAAACTTAAGCAGCAACTTTTCCAATTTCCAATATTTATGTAATTCTCAAAACTTTTGGCCACGACTGTACAAATTGCTATTTAGCCTCCATTCCTTTATTGGTGTCAATTTCATATCACAGGATCATTTTTAGTTGAATATTTTCACCACATCAATGCCACTGCATTCCCTACATCAACCTCCGTCATAATATGAGTTATATTGAACTAACACTATGAACAAAACTACACTCTCTATAATATTGGAGTAAATATACTGGTCAGCCATAACAATAAAACCATTAACATTAAAACCGCCTAGGTTTTGGGTTCCCCTTGTTCCACTGCAGCAGCTCCACACGACCTCTTCTGGTGTGTATTGCTGTGGTGTCTGGTACCAGGATGCTGGCAGTGGATCCCTTGCGCGGTTTCATCTGCATCAGAAGTGTTTTCTGTCATATCCCATGGGTGCTTGATCAGAATGGGATCTGGGGTTTGGACTTTGCGTGCCCTCCCCATGTTTGGTGGGTTTCCACCGGGTACTCCGGTTTCCTTCCACAGTCCAAAGACATGCAGGTTAGGCTAATTGGCGTGCCCAAATCCTGAAGGACTTTTCTGACTCTCATTTTTCAGCAAGTGGTTGGCTCTCATTTTCAGTCCCGTTCCTGACCAGTTTCAGAGAAATGTTTTTTTTTTTTTTTTGTTAAGCTACACAGTGATCTATGAATCATTCAAGCATTAACAACATTTGCCTTAAGGCAAGAACTGGTGAGAAACAGGTGCAGATGATGGCAGATGATCAGGCAGGTGATTAGTATACAGTACAGCTGATGCTGAATGCTGAGTGGTTGGAACAGACGAGACAGGAAATGAGGTAGCTGTTGAGGTTGGTACATAAACAACCAATTCTTTTCTTCCATTTAATCTACATTATTTAATATTTTGTAATATGATGGAATGAGGGGTGGCTCAAGATCTTTGCACAGTACTCTATTTCAAGGAAACCAAGTAAACCACATACTACCACTAATGTATTGCTTGTGGGCACAAATAAAAATATTAACTGTGGGAGCTGGTGGAATTGTTCAGACTTTCTCTCAGATTTGGCAGGATATGGTCAGAATTCCTTTAGGATTAAAAAAAGAAAGAAAGAAAGAAAGAAAGCAGTGCCAGACCCAAACTCCTAACATGCTCTCTGAACAGTTAAACTGGATCGCAGTTTATTGAATGTTCTGCTGCGTTCCATTATATGCGTCCTTAAAATTATCCCAATTGTATTTGAGTATATGCGAGAGATTATCATGGTTGAATGGATTTTATTTCCAGCCCTGTGCTTATGTCAACAGTCCTCACTATCTCAGAGATAATTTACTGCAGTCAGGAAAGAATGAAAAATGATCAAGTTTGCCAAAATAAATGTTAAACTCAAGGTTTCAGCGCTATAAATTGTGTTCTGGAAGCTAGGTCTTTCAGGATAAACATTACCTCACCAACACAAGCATGGTGAAGTGTTAGCTGTATGTGAAGCAGAATCACAAGACGACTGAGCTCATTATTTATATGGGTGATAATTATACTAATGCTCTAGTGAAATGGTTTTGAGCTAGACAACGTGTTTACATAACCCATGATATTCCATTAACAGCCCAACTGGAATAAAAATGCATCATGTCAGCACCTTTATTCGGACAATTGAACCTGATCTGGCCTGATTGGAGTGAAATTAAATTTCAGAATAATCTACTCAGTAGGTAAATATTTGCCATGTATCCATTTGAGCTGATTGTTTCTCTATTTTTTTTTTCTTTATTTCCATCAATGTGGAACTTAGTATCAGGCATCAGAATAAAACCTCAGATGAATAACAACATACAGTATAGCTTTTTTTCACCATGCCATTATTTATTTAACAAAAAATGAAGCCAAGAAGGACAAAACATGTAATACTAAGTACTATCATGTTTCAATAGCTTGTAGATCCACCTTTAGCAGCAATAATTAATCATTTCCTGTATGACTTTATCAGTCTCTCACATCATTAAGGAGGAATTTTGGCCCAATCTCCTTTACAACATTGCTTCAGTTCATTGAGGTTTTTGGGCATTCGTTTATGCACAGCCATCTTAAGGTCGCACCACAGCATTTCAATTGGGTTGAGGTCTGGACTTTGACTAGGCCATTCCAAAACCTTGATTCTTTTATTTTTCAGATATTCTGATTCACTGGTGTGCTTCAAAACAAGGTCCTGTGGCTGCAAAACAAATAATCACCCTTTCTCCACAATGCTTCACAGTGGGTATGAGGTTTTTCTGCTGAAAATCTGTTTGGTTTTCCCCAAACATGGCACCAAATGCCAATAACTCTGCTTTGGCCTCATTTGTCCATATAACATTATTCCAGAATGCAGTTTTGTGAACCTCAGTCGTGCTTCCATCTACTGGTTTAGACAGAAAAGCTGTCAGCCTTCATCCCTTCTTTTAGCAGCCCTTCCAAACAAACCACACTTATTGAGTCTTCTTCTAATTGTGCTTTCATGGACATGAACATTTAACATACTCAGTTTGGGGTCTGAGATGTAGCTCTTGTTTTTATTTTTTGTTTTTCTCTGTGCAATCACAGACTGAACTCCTGGTCCCAGTTTGACTTGAACATCCCTCGTATCTCTACCCCAGTTTAGGGTCTGAGATGTAGCTCTTGTTTTTATTTTTTATTTTTTGTATTTCTCTGAGCATTGCGCAGATTGAAATCCCAGTCCCAGTTTAACTTGAACGCCCCTTGTATCTCCCCAATAACACACTGTTCATTCATTTAACTTAAATATTTTGGTGAACAGTGCAGTCTGTGTGAAAATCTTCTCCAATACAGAGCTACTGTAATAGACATGTAGAGAAGACATGGGTGTATTAATGTCTGTTAGATGTTTTTGCACTCCCTATTTTAACAAGACGACAGATTAATGCTCACTGTAGAACAGGCTTTTAACGCATCATTCTGAGCTCTGATCAGGCATAACTTCACTGGGAGTCAGAGGAGTGTGGGCGTTTTGCACAAGAAAAAAAACATCTTGACATATATTGGAAAGTGCACTGTGTTTATTCTGCCTGTATGCAGGATTTCTTTATAGAGGAATAGTCAGAATTGCTTAGACCCCAAAGGGTCACAATAGTACAGTAGGGTATAATGTACCCACATAATGYACATCATTGATGAGGACSAACTCATCACAATGAGTTATATATATGAATTATATGATACATTGAAACATACAATGTGAGAAATTTGGAAATGCTAGTCAGACTGAGAAAAATCCTGGTGAGCAAGGCATTACAGGGCCTGACAGAAAAGAGCAACAAATGTCTAAACAAATACAAAATCCATATTTACCAGCCCTTTTTAGTCTCTCTACCAGCTTGCCTGGTCGCATTTATCTCTGAAATGTGTTGTTTATAACTCTAACTAGCTAGCTGTCACATCGTTCTTCAGCTAGCAGCTTAGCTGCTTACTGGCACGAAATAGCAGATCCTGCTAATGTTGACTTGCTTTCTGAATCATCTTTTGCTCACACATAAAAGAACTGAAAATGAATAAAAATGTCAGACTAATTTTAAGGATTTTAATTCAGAACCTTTTAGTTTTGAACAGTGAAACCCATTAGCTTTGTCTATTATTAGCATTAGCTTTCAAATCAGTCTGAGTGGATTTTTACATGTTAGGCTGAGGATATGATGCTCTGCTTTATTTTGCTTTATTTTGAAACTAGCGATAGAGATCGTGGCTTTATTGTTTTGCACCAAAAAGCATTTTGGGCTGGTTATCCATCAACGCAGTTCTGCTACACTCGCATTTAAGAGAGGATGTTCCCAGCTGCACTGTGAGTGTTTGCTTAACCAATCTGACTGTTATTCCAACCTGCCAGGGMAAAAACATACAATTAGCTTACAATGCATGGTTAAAAATAATGCCATTGGGTTACTTACTGTACCATGCTCACTTTTTTTAGGTGAGTTATATAAAACAAGCAAACTGGTTTCAGCTCCAACTACAGACTTTGGAATGTTTCAAAGTGCCGAGAGTTTCCAGAGCCACAGAGAGGCACTACATTTTACTACATTTTACCTTCATTTATCCCTGTGGAACAAGGAGCATGGGGCTTATTAAGAATTTCCTTATAAAAAAAAAAAGAAAAACTCCTTTACGAGATGATATCAAAGCTATTTGAAGGTAGAAACGTGGCCTCGTTACTAACTTTCCTAATTAGAAGGAGTGTATTTTAAGCTGTGCTAAAGGCTTTAGAAGGACAGATGGAAGAAAAGGAATTAATACGCTGCCCTGAGAGTGGGTGGTGTTTCAGAATTTGCTGTGCTTGGGTTGGTCTAACCACCTCAACCAGTTAGACTACTGCTAATATTGGAAACACTTTTATACATGCACAGGATTATCATTATAATTACCATACACTAATCCCTACAAGGAGATTAAATTTGTATAATGTAGTGCTGCCCATTTTTCATGTTAACATATAAATACAAGATTTCAGTAACAGTCCTTCTGAATAGAACATGTTCTTTTGTTTTACATTTATACTGTCTTGCCTATCATTGTTTTATACTCCTGTGCTATTATGCAGACATGGTTTCATAAAGACATCTGTATTGACCATATGCATATCATATACCATATATATAGTACCGGGTTTGACCCACGGATGGCCCCACAAACACAGACACGAGGCGAGGTCTTACAGAAAAAAGGGCTAATTTTATTAGGAGAGGGTTAAAAGGAGGGAGAAAGGGAAAGAGTGCACATGCARGTCTGGAGGCAGTGCCCYGCTGGCATGCGGGTACTGTACAGGCTGCTGAGCAGTGGAGATGGCCAGAGAGGGCTTGTGTGGGCAGCGTCTCCTGCAAGCTTCCTCGAACAAATCAAGTGAGATGGCAATAGGAAGAAATCTTGAATAGAAACCAGACTCAACACGGGACCCATCCTCATTTGGGTGATAACGGATAACAGGAATTATTGTGCAGTCATACTATTACAGTATATACTATTATATACATACAGTAAGCTGCCTTCAAGTTCAATATAACATGCTGTAACTATATGTCTTATGGTTAATAAGTTAATATGTAGTCCAGTTCTCTATGTAGGAAATTCCAGGCCTGAACTATTGAGTAACTGCAGTCACAATTCCTCAGAGAACAGATGTATGCATCAGTCGAGSCCAAGGACCGCCTTCATGGTAAAGTTGTTGGTCCATACAGTATGTTGGTTTCTCTTCTGTCATTAAGCATGATACGATTCATGTAATTAGTTGTTGTAAATCATACACAAAACAATTTGCACAAATCATCAAATCACCATAACATTAAGACCCAAAACATTAAGCAGTGTTGTGTGTTCCCCTTTTGCCACTGGGGTGGCTCTGGCCCCTGGCAGAATGGCTCCACAGGACCTTCAGTCTGTGCTCTGATGTCTGGCACCAGGACACTTGGGTGCTGTGGGTTGCAGGATCGGATCTCAGTGAGTCTTGTTTGTCTAGCACATCCCATGAGTGTTCAATTGGATTGGGTTCTGGGGAATTTGAAGGGTGGATCAATGGCCTTGGGCTCTTTGCCTACTGGTTGTAGTGCACTGGGTGTTGGGATGTCTTTCTTTCGTGGAGAACATTGATTATTTTCGGCAGTTTCGGCTGCATTGGGTTTATTTGTTGGACAGACTCGTGGGCGTCATGATCTTGTCTTCCGTTTACTCGTGTATACTGTATATAAGTAAGTACAGTGGAACCTTGGATTACGAGCATAATTCATTCCGGAAGTGGGCTCGTATTCCAAAACACTCTTAAACTAAATCATCATTTCCCATAAGAAATAATGAAAACTCAAATTATTCGTTCCACAGCCCCCAAAAATAAATACATAAAAATAATTAATACAATCTATTAGGGATGCACCGATACCACTTTTTTGGAATACGAGTACAAGTACTTGCATTTCAGTACTCGCCGATACCGATACCAAGTACTTAATAAAAACATGATTTTTAACAATTTCGCTGGGCACAATTTGCAGTCCGCCTTTGTTTTGTCGTCTTCATTCACTTTTAAATAATTCCACACGGCTGACATGTCTCGTTTCGCCTCGCCTTCTCCCCGCTCTGAGCTGCATCCGGGGCCTGGGGGCGGGCACTCGGCGCTTGTGATTAACCCCTTACACGCCGCTCAAACATAGACATTTCTCAGACCGTGTAATCGGTCACTGGTATCGGGGGACTTTTAACGAGTATGACTACTTTAGAAAAAGTGGTATCGAGGCCGATACCAGATACCGGTATCGGTGCATCCCTACAATCTATAAAATGAAAATAAAACAAATGAATCTGCACTTTACCTTTAAAAAAAGTACAAATAAATTCTGACAGAGAAGTGTTTCCGTTCGTGTGCACAGGCGCCGTGTGTGTGTGTGTGTGTGTGTGTGTGTGTGTGTGTGTGTGTGTGTGTGTGAGTGTGGAATTAGCCCCTTCCCTAACCTCGTTTTACACAGTAACACTCCTCCTCCCTTTCCCCACCTCACTTTTGAAGTTTCACAACAAGCACATAAACACAGCGGAAACACCGTTTTAACGGAAAAAAAGCGAGACTGGCACGAGCGCATACTAAAGGAATCACTGCTGTAAAGTAAAAAAAAACAAAAAAACGAATGAACCAGCACCTTACCTTTGAAAAGAATTGCGACAGAGCAGAGTTTCTGTGTGTTTGTGAAGCCGTGGGGGGAGGGAGGGAGGGTGGAGGGGGCGGGGAGGTGAGAGTGTGACGCTCGGTGTCAAAATAAGAGTCGCATGTGTGAAGCATGATACTCGGCGCTCGTAAACTAATACTTGCTCGGTTTCCGAATAAAAAATTATTAAAAATCTTTGCTCAGTTTGCGGAACACTCATAAACCACGTTACTCGCAATCCAAGGTTCCACTGTATATGTAAGTAAGTCCCCGAATATTYGAGTTATGAATTTCTGCAGATACGAACGGCCCGTGGATCTACGAACATTCGTAGTTGTKAACAAATCGCTAAATTAGCTTATGTGTATTATACAAAAAATAGACACCAGTTCACCATATTGCGTGTTTGTGTAAATGAATGTATAAAATGTTTAAAGTCCGTTATATTGTATGTGTGTAAGGGGACTGGGGCTCAGTGGTAGGTGTTTCGCCTGGTGATTTGGCCTGGGTTTGATCCCCAGCCGGTCCCAATCCTGGATAAAATGGGAGGGTTTCGTCAACCTGTGCCAAGTTTTTGTGTGGCCCGGATAGTCCGCTGTGGAAACCCCTTGCCAGGAGCAGCCGAATTATGTTGTATGACTTATGTTACATGTGTGTGCGTGTGGTGGTGCTGGAGAAATGAGTCGGCCTCACCGGTTTCAATGAATCAATGGGTTCAATGATAGAAAATGGCTKTCTTGTAAGGCTGGGGCTCMAACAGCCAATTTTCCAATCAGTCTAATCAGTGTACAAATTTCTTGTCTGATTGGGATTTCCTATTTTTTCTAGAACATTTTTTGTGTTATCTTTTGTTTATTTGCTTTATTTATTTATTCATTAATTGATTCAGTCATCTTCTATACCGCTTATCCTTTACTGGGACATGGGGATGCCTGGAGACTTTGGGCAAAAGACTCCAATCCATCGTAAAAGCCAATCCATCGTAGGGCACACACGCACTGCGGGCAATTTAGGAACACCAATTAGTGGCTGCAAGGCCACAGKGCTAACCACTACGCCACCCTGCCACGAATGTGCAACTGACAAAAAAATGAGAAACCAAAAAAAAACAATCAAAATACCTAAGCTTTCTGACAAAATAGTAATGGTAATGATTTCCGTTAACAAGTAATACAGTACAATGMTAAGCACTGCAGCCAGTGCCCACACCGAACATGAGAGTTTATGAGAACCATACTTGTTAGCATACAAAAAGCATTTTTGTAACTTTAATGAAGTTCAGTTATATACATATAGTAAAACATGGACTATTATATAACTTCTCCCCATAACTGCACAAAGTTACAGGACTTTCTCCAGGTTACTGGGTTGAGCTTTTTTGTACAAATAAAATACAAATGAAAATGAAAATTCAACAGGAAGCTTAAAGTTTACATGCTTCCCCCGAGACTCAAGTTTCTTGGACTGTTGCACATGAACTACAAGGGGGTAGGAAAAAAGCGGATATGCACATGATTAGCTAGTGCTGCTATGATTGACATAAGACTGTAAAAGTGCACATTTTCTCCCTGAGACCTCATGGCTATAAATGGCTGTAGTAAGATTTGAATGTGTGATCTCTAGGAGCACATGTGCGATTGGCACAGAATCGGTTCTATYCGAGGCGGATTGGCTGATCACCAGTCACGCTGAAAATCGTCCGATTACAGTCACCGGATCATCACTCACTCACTCATCATCTATACCRCTTAATCCTGTATTCAGGGTCATGGGGGGCCTGGAGCCTATCCCACATGGCAGGGTACACCCWGGACAGGGTGCCAATCCATCGCAGGGCACAGACACTCACTCATTCACACCACGGGCAATTTGGGAACGCCAGTTAGCCTAACCTAAATTAGCCTGACATTTTCTACCTAACCTACATGTCTTTGGACTGTGGGAGGAAACCRGAGTACCCAGAGGAAACCCACCAAGCACGGGGAGAACATGCAAACTCCATTCACACAGAGACGGGGATCGAACCGGGACCCTGGCGGTGCAAGGCGACAGTGCTAACCACTACACCACCGTGCCACCCTGATCATCAATCAATGCTGACATTTTCTACCTGTAGCACTAATACTTTCCTGTAGTCCTCGAACTGGATACCAGTGCCAAAACTGCTTTCAGCACCAAAACTGCTTTTCATTACACCTCTAATGATCCCTAGTCTCTGTGACAGAAATGAGTGCCAGCTTGTATTTAGCGCAATCYCTTTMGGAAGCAAGGAAACTCGAAATATAACTCGTGTAGCTACACAGTGAAAAGGAACAACTGCAGATGTTTCCCCTTTTCCTACTGGCAGCACATAAATGATGAGCTGTAGTTCTGAACAGGGAAATGATCCATGGCAGCTTAAAGGATTTGTGAGATCTTTATCCTGCTACAAGCCTGAACATAATAATATGTCGGTATAAGTTGTGGCAGTTCTTTTGTGGTACTGATACTGTAAGTGCACTGGGATGGCACCTAAACAGTAAATATCAAAGTACACATACACAGTATGGCTACTTATGATATTAAAAAATTATTAAAATGCAATGTCTCTATCCACAATAACTCATTTTATGGATAACGTATTGCCTTACGAATGACTCATAGGGTTTTTAAAAAAAAAAAAATTTTAATGAGCCGGGCACACTCATGTGGTTGTGCTTAGGCCATAACAGGTTTCACTACATGAAGACTGAGGCAATTGTCACATATCTTCCAAACTTGTGACTCTGCTCTGACCTTATTTACCCTTTTGGYTCTTTTATTTGCRTCAGTTTGTAAGGTTTTAATCACTTCTGTGTGAGCATGCTCAGTTTCCGCATACGCTTCAGGTCTATGCTTTAAACAGTGGGCTTATTTGAGCCAAAGCCTTCTGTGGAAAGAAATAAGGGATCAAGC
Organism: Clarias batrachus; assembly: GCA_003987875.1. Lineage (NCBI taxonomy): Eukaryota > Metazoa > Chordata > Actinopteri > Siluriformes > Clariidae > Clarias > Clarias batrachus. The sequence continues at coordinate 132,931 of QMIH01000907.1, forward strand.
AGTTAAACCATAAATAGGTCGTTCTGGCATTCACATGCTTTTGTCTTATGAGTTATAGTCTGCTTGCGCTTGTTTTTCTGCCTTAGAAAGTTCTTCCTGCATGAGGGACTGCCATGCTACAGTGCYTACTGAAAAAAAGCAGACCTACCTCGACATGTTGTTGGCACGATGGTCAAGAGATTGGAAAGACTGACAGAAGATTGTAGTAATGTTTTTATTTCACACTAATCACTTATCGCGTCTCTCTCTTTCCGTTTCCCTTTTATAGAATCTCCGTCACCACCGTAGGCATTTCACAATGCATTATTACAGTAATTAGCTTCTATTTATACAGAATAAAACAATGCATATGATTTCACTGTAAATACCTGAAGGCTACTTATGTAATCGTGGTTCTAGGACCGAATGTAAGCTTTTAAAATAGTATTCCCATTTTGCACATTTCTTTCGAAGTGCTAACAGACAAGTCTTTACTTCATGACTGTGACCTCACATGTGCAGGGTATAAAAGGCCCCCTGCTACAGTATATTCAACTCAAATGACCCATGTGGCTTTGGCAGTCTTCCACTCAGTGGTAAAACTTCCTCTTGTTCCGGATCACAAGGGCGATTTCCGCCTATTTTCTTTCTGGACCTTCGTGTATCAAAGGTCAGAAGGGTTTGTAACACGTCCCGATGCTGCCCCTCGTCAGACAATAACATTCAGCACTCATAAACAAATACCATAATTTACTAAAAGGTTCAGTCTATAAAAACTGATCTTGAACTCTGTGAATTATATTGAACTGAAAAAGACATCTCTTGACTAATCCACAAAGTACACAAACTGTCAGTGAATGTGTTCGAGAGCCCTTTTTTTTATGGCGAACTGGAGCACATTCTGACCTGCAAGAGCTGATAGATTGATAGGTTTATTGGCATACTGCAACATCAGCATCTTCAACTGCTGGATTTGGCTGTAGTGTGACTTTTTGAAATTTCCACACAGATGCAGACAAAGTGAAAGCTACTTTATTTACCATGCTTCATGCTTCATGCTTTTTTTTTTTTTGCAAAAATAGTGAGAGAGCTTGCACACTATTAAAGATGATCTATCTAAAAAAAAAAAAAAAAAAAAAACGTTCTTGGTCATTTTAGATACTGAAACGGTTCTCCAGGGTACATCTACAAAAACACAAAATGAAAAATAAAACATTCCATGCTATTAGTTCTTTTTAAATTTGTGTATTGGTAATTATTGGCTTATTTTCACAAACAGAGAAATTAAGGAGGTGGAACGGTGGCGTAGTGGTTAGCGCTCTGACCTCGCACCTCCAGGGTTGAGGGTCCGATTCATGCCCTGGGTCTGTGTGTGCGGAGTTTGCACGTTCTCCCCGTGCTTTGAGGGTTTCCTTCAGGTAGTCCGGTTTTCCACAGTTTAGATTAGGCTAACTTACGTCCTCAAAGTGCCCATTGTGGTTGTGGCCGTTGATGGGCAAGCAGTATAGAAGATAAAAGAATGAATGAAATTAGGAGTGAGAGGTATGGAAAATTCGTTATTGCATTAGTATTTCAACTGACACACTTTGGGAGAGCTCTGAGAATATTAACTTAATTAAAGGAATAGCATATATGGCATCTTTAAGGGTTATGACTCAATCTGTCCATTGTGTGAAGGACAAGGCTGACATGTACATTTCTGGGGACATATCCATAATGTCATGGGATGTGGTCTGCAGTTCAAAAGTATCTCCATTCATCTAGCACAGTAGAACTTGTCTGATCTCATGGGCAGCGGGTTTGTAGGGCCAGTCTGTAACATCAACGACAGGTAGAACCTATAGTAGGTAGGTCTGTTCTGACAGAACCGGCTTGTCAGAAACACAGGTGGCATATAGTGTCCTCTACACCAGTGACAATATTTGGAATGCATGTAGTTTTTTTATTCTTTATAAGTCTTGCACCACTGATCTGTCTCAGTGCATGAACCCTCATGCAGTCTCTGTTGGCGCACAGGACAATGTCATTTTTTACCATACATGTCGAAAATGAACAGAACCAGCTCCTTTTTTTTTTTTCCAGACCGCAATCTTGCTGTGAACTGGTTCTCTCATTCCCGTCCATTTCTCAAAACCTGCTGGTATGTGAACTGTCTGGTCTTTACTGCCTCGGGTGTCAGTGTTTGTGTGTATGTTCTTCATCGTTCTTCACAAACCTGACCAGGACAAAATGTTCATTGAAGAATGAATAAGAAACCTTTGTGGAAAAGATTGGTGATCGTTCATCTGGACGGGAAGTATCGTAGACTGTGCTTGGGGGAAAAAATAGCAGCCCTCATCTTAAACAGAATCACTGCTGAGATCACATGAGCACGGTGTTTGTTTGTTCTCAGTAGACTGTGTGTATGTTTAAGACAACACACATCTCTGCTATGTCCAGCTTAAACAAACTGTAATCTAAGATCTAACCGTATTTTATATAATGGTGTGTGTATTTTATTGATGTCGGTTCCAAATGAGCTGGCTGTTTGTGCTGATTTGATTGGAATGGTTATTGGAATTCTTCTGAGAAGTGTGTTAGTGTTAATAGTGAATAATGCGAATAGTAATCACTGATCATTTTCCTAATTTAATATACTTCCCTGACATAAAAGTTCATTTTCTGTGATAATAGAGGAGGACAACTGCTGGACCACTGTCCTCCTGGACTGGAGCTATAGGGCTCTTTTTATTTTTTTATATCCCCACACAGTAGCACATATGTGAGTGCAAGTGGTAATTGCTTCCATGATCACCAAAATGGCAGCTTTCCAAAAATGCCCTTTATGTTGTTCTTACAGTTAAAAAAAATGTGATAAAGTTGCCTTGCAGCTGCCCTTCAAAGGTTAAAAAAAATGTAATGGGCTTGTCCTATCATCCTGAGATTGCAAGTTCAAATACCAAAGATGCCACAGCCGGTTGTGGCTGGAAGACTAAGGGAAAAAATGTGACCGTGCCCTCGGTGAGAGAGGGAGGGGTGGCATATTTTCTCTCAAGTGTCAATCCGAGCAATATGAAACAATCATGGGCATCTACAGTATGAGCTCATGCAGGCGGAAGTGGGCGGATAACGATTTCCTCAGAGTGTGTTACTCTTCCAATATGTGGTATAAAACACAATAAAATAAAACGATAAAATACAAGCATCATGAACATCTGTGCATGTCCAAAGTGACATTTTAATAAACAAGCTAACCATGTATACAAATTATTAACAAAAGAACAGCTGATAGATTGATCATGTCTGACACAACACTGCCGTGTCACTGTTCATTGCTTCAATGGAAAAAGTTTAGCTTGTTATTCAATTTTTCAGAAATGCACTTTTTTTTTTTTTTTTGAGTTACAGCTGTGAAAATAGCTACTATTGTTCCGTTCTTTCTTTGGAAATTTGTGAATGAAAAAGTAGAAAAAACAAAWTTTTTTTAAAAACTTTATTTACATTTTATTTACAGGAACATGCAAGATAATATTTAATTTGACCTGGTTACTTATTATTATACTGGACCCTTGGTTTCTGCTTATTCTAGATACTGATCAGAACAGACATCCTCCAAGAAAGAAACAATCCAACTCAAAATGTTCTCCAAACCTTTATCTGGATTTCAGGAAACCTTCCAATGTCTATAGTTGGAATATTCATACATGAGGGGGCGTTCAAGTCGAACCGAACTTTCTTGTGAATCAATGTGTAAAACTGATTGACATTTACAAAAGATTTCCCAAGAGATCCCATGAGGCCAGCGTTTCAAACGTGAAATCCCAATCATGGCTCCGACTACTGAGAACACTTTCTACCTTTGAAGTATCCAAGCACTAGTGAAGCCTAGGATAAGTGCATTAGTGTAGCAGTCTTCTGTTATTCAGCACAGTCAAAAGTCCCGGCTTGACTTGAATGCTGCTCATAAGTGAAATTTAATTGAAGTGCTTTTTCAGTATTTTAAGAAGACATAAGATACAGCGAAATCCTCGGCACATCTGATCAAATATTAGTCAAGCGTTTCAAGCTTTCATGACTTTTAAGTATTAGTGTGATTGAACCATTTTAAAGTCGGTGGAAATAAGTTACTAAGCGTGCTACATCATTACTTATCTATACAGAGGACTTAATTAAAATAATATATACAGAGGCATTTGATGAATTGCCTTCATTTGTCATCCATTCATTCGTTTATCCTCATCAGGGTTGCAGTGTTTCTTAGTAGTCTATCCTGGATAGCAATGAATGTGAGACAGGAGGACACCCTATACTATATGGGATGGGAATCAGATTACATTGCTGTTATACAGTAACTGTATTCATTAAATCAATCCATTATGTGTAATCTTAATAATAAAAGATTGCATTACTGTTACTCTGATTTCTGTATGTAATTAAGTGTATAATGGGTTTTATCAGTTTGTTTCATCTATCAGATGCATCTATGCAGTACAATGAGCACCATGATGAGATTAAGGAAATCAACTTTGGTTTAATCAGAAAACCTGTGAATGGTCTGAGCACYGGATTGGATTAAAGTATAAAAAAAGAATCTTCTCGAAGCATGCCCAGGAGTTCATTTTAATGTGGGTGTTACGAATCAGACGTGCTTTCAGGCCAGCTGGATATTTGCTTGCTGCTTCCATTCTCAGTGACAATGGTAAATATCTGGTTGGTGTTTTCAGCTTTTGCTTCATGAAGCATATGAGTTAACTGCTATGACGTATTGGTATGCAGGAAACGGTATGCAGTTACAAGAGGTGTGATTGTACACAGAGAAGAACTCTGGAGTTTGGAGTTTTTTCTTTTTTTCTATGTGCCCTGATTATTTATTTCTGTTTCTTTTCCTTTTTTTCGTCTGTACTTAATACATTGTCGATGGTCTGTTAATGTAAACCTCTGAAGCAAATTCTTCAAAAGTAAATCGTAAATTGCTTGGGCAATAAATCAGATTCTAGTTCTAGTTCTAGATTCTGCTTTTTAGAAGGGTATATGTTTTAGGTTGGATTTTTTTTTAACTAGTCCTGATTTATGATCTTTTTTCCTCTTTTTTTTTTTTTTGCCAGGCGGAGGCGAGACTGGCAGCCAAGCGGGCGGCTCGGGCAGAAGCTCGCGAGATCCGCTTAAAGGAGCTGGAGAGGCAACAGAAAGAGGTGAGGATGTTATCAACTAGACTAAAATGAAAAAATACTATCTCTGTTTTTACTGCTACTTCTACTGTACCATTACTACTACAAGTGTTACAAGGAGAAGTCACAAGTAATACAGTACTACAAAGAAAACTAGGAAACAAACCAGTGGTTATCTTCCATTGCTTAGAAAAGCATCCCCCAAAGGTTCCTGGCCTCCTACTGTATATTTGAAACCTTGACACCTACAGTATGACACCTACTGTATTTGTAAGATGTGGAGCTTTAAAAAAAAGGCCGGACTAAGACAAACTAAATATATGTATTTTTGTTTTTAACCTTATAGAGCAAGACATGTTAGAACATCTACTTACTGTATAACTAGACCTTTCCAACCCTGTGGTAGTGTGTTCCTGTACACACAGCTTCGGGTTTTCTGGAACATTCTCCAAACTAAAGCTTGTACCAAGTACAGTCACGCCTGGTTTAAAGCCCATTAAAAGGTCCTAAAGTAGATTAGTAGGTCGTGGTGCTTGGGAGAGCGAGCATGAACTCTCCCCGGTTAGTATTACAGACTTGTGAATAAAGAGCTCTGTGTATGCAGAGTTGTTTTCCAGGGTTTAAAGTTGTTGACTGCAGGTAGATTTTGTCAGTGGGATCGGTACATGCATAGCGCCTGGTCTATTTTCCTAAGGTAAGTCTAAGAATGACTCAACTCCGTACTGTATATCTTGGAAAATATTATTTATAGTTTTTAACATAACATATGTTTTTAAAATTTGTGCTAAATTTAAAGGAAAACGTAAGTTGAAGTGTTTTGCCACAGATAGACATACAGCTGGTGCAGATACCTGATGACAGGCCTAACAACAGAATGATAATGAAACGATTAATGTTGTGTGATGCATTATATCACAAGCTCTGATCAGTGGTTTAATAAGGACGATGCTTGTTTTGAGTTTGTAATACTCTCCTTGCTTCATGCCATGTGCCATGTCTTAGCAAATAACTGATTAGTTTGAACCATTTCATTAAAAAAAAAAAAAAAGCATTAACCTACAGTAGCTATAATTTTGACTTTAGATTCTCCTCCATTTGGAAAAAAACAGGATCATCACCTCATTGCACCTTGTTTGTCTGTGACTCTCTTTCACCAATCAGCCATAACATCAACACCACGTCACATTAACACATTAACCACATTAACAGTGATTATCAATTATGTACCAGTAAACTGGTGACAGAATCATGTTACCCATGCCTGCGGGGGYCAAAGGYCAACCCRTCCGGTCCAGTCCCACAGAAAAGATAATGCAGCACAAATCGCTGGAAAAGTCATTCCTGTCTACAAGAGAAATACACCAGAGCACTCCAGCCGCATCCAAAGGCAAAGAACCCAAGGCTGCCGACCTTGCGGCCAAACTCCCCAGATCCCAACTCGATCAAGCAACTGTGGGATGATCCTGCCGAATCACAGAGGCCCCATCCCACAAACCATAGGACCCAAAGGATCCACTGCCCATGTGACACAAGGTCGCTTCTGATTTCTATCACCTGGCTCCTGGTCTTTGGCAGAAGAACGGCCCTGATTGAATCACATTTCTAACCAATTAGCGATGGGACTCCCCAGTAATGACCCGATATGATATTGCAGTATCACAGTA
>QMIH01000907.1:139909-150033 GCA_003987875.1 Clarias batrachus
TGTGACACCCCCCCCCCCACCCAACTTATCCCCCTTATGTCACAACTGAGCTCATAAACACACACATACACCGATATAATCAGTTATATCTGAGGCTGATCAGTCATGGCTGATTAAGCTTAAAACCAGCCAAGTCCAGTCACTATCGGTCAAAGCCCAGTCTGTAAAGAAATCTGTAAAAACAAAAACAAAAAAAACCTAACAAACAACCAAAAAAAAGTGGCGATACATAAATTGCCACACAAAAGAATCTTGATTCATAACTCAACAGATTTTTGTTCCCAATCTCTATAACCTACAGTATAACCAATCATAGATGAGACTGAATTCTTGCAACCAGTCGTGACACATAAGACGTAATCTTTCGGGAAAAATAGGCTGCACTAACTGAGTTAAAAAAAAAAATTCTTCTTCTTCTACTTCATTTTCTTCCGTTAAATTTCCAGCAGATTAAATGCYWCACAGCAAGCAGAACCACTTTGCACAAGTCAAAACAAAGTGATTAAATGCTTTGATCTTATTGGATCAGCTTTCATGTAAAGAAGTTGGAATCTCTAATTAGAATCTTTTTAAACTGATTAAAGAAATATTGTACATGTACAGGAGTTGTAGCTGGTGTCATCCCCAGCTTCACTTTTTTCATGCCATTGTGATGACGGTTTTTGTAGAAAAAAAAATCGAAACTAAACTAAAATATCTAAAATAATCTAGCTTTTCTTAACCAGAAATCTGATGCAGATGTCAAAATAATATCTTATAGTAGCTTAGCCCTGCTATGGTGMCTTATTTATATCATACATGCACATACCATGCATACATAGAGTAGGATGCACATACAGTACAGTGCATGCTTCCAGCTGAGAGGCTTCTTTTCCAAGCTTAAAACAGATGGCAAAATCTAATAAGTTTACAGCAGGAGTAAAAACCTTCCAATGGCTTCTTCTTAAGGGCTGAAGATAAAGTASAGTACAGTACATGACTGTTATTTTCTCACTGGCTCTGTGTTGCCTTTGGCCATTCACTAATATACACATGACCTTCTTTTTCTCTCTGCATGATTGTTTCTGCTCCCGCATCTTGGCCTTTCTTTTAGATTTATCAAGCTCAAAGGGTAAGTTCTGTTCTCCAACTCAAAAATTACCCACGATATTTGAAGCTTAATCAGATATTGTGAGTTAAGAAGATATTTTTTGAGGATGCCATAAGAAATAGTATTACAAATGAAAGAAAGTTAGCATATTCCATGATTTTACCAAGTGAAAAGAGAATTAAATACGATGAGACGGTTTCCAAAGCTGAATATGTTTGTAATTTAATTCCGCCCACATGATGCTCCACCTTTCATCGTCGTCCATATTCTTTTCCCATTTCTCTTCTCTTCCTGTGTGCAAACAGAAATATTATGGGCTGGACAGCAAATGGGGCCATATTGAGCAGTGGATGGTATGGCATGTAAAAAAAAAAGTGTCATGCAACATCGACATTAGTGTTAGCAGAAATATCAGATAATAAGCAGAGCTTTGTCTTGTAAATGTAATTATTTAAAGAACGCTGCATGATTATGATATAATTAGATTTACAGTATAATGCTGCATGCAATGTGCTTAAAAATGTGTTTAATATCTTAATCAAAGGAGGAGTTTGGGGGGGAATATCACCTAATTAACAAGAAGAAGTCACATGACTCACATTATAGCTGTTATAGCTGTTAACCCTCAACCTTGTGCATGACGGATTAAGAGATTAAGGCATGCCCAGTATGGTCACTGTGTCCCGTGATTAATCTTTTCATGTGAAAGTTTCTTCACTCTTGCCCTTTGACCTGCAACTTTGCTGTTGCCTTTCTTTCTTTTCCTGCTGCACTTGTCAGGAGGACAGCGAGCGGTACTCACGCCACTCACGGAGACACACGTCGGTGTGTACAATTTCCACTCTGCATTGCTTTCATCTGCCATTCAAAAGCAAAAATGCAGTGACATCTGGTTTATCTTGTGAGAAAATGGGCATGTTAAGAKATATTTTATAGGCTGAAAAATGTACTCAACTCAACTTTTACAGACATTTGGTGAGAAATAAAGCATGATATGGCATGCATTCCTGCTATTACTTAAATTAAAGCAAACAATTTAACGAAGATCTTTTATTATTATGATTATTATTATTGTGTAATAAAATAATTAGTTGTATATGTAGATTTTAAGTACTATAGTCAGTAGTAAGTACTGTAGTAAGGTCTTTTTTATGAGTGACGGGACGTTCAAGTCAAACAATGAATGAATGAAGTCATAAAACTGATTTATCATTTACAGATCTCAAGCCCAGTACGTTGATGAGGCTCTTCTCTGCAGTGAAACATTTGAATGGCGCAAACATTTTAAAGCAGGCTTTGCATCCTGAATCCTCCGCAGTCGCTCCTGTGAAAATTTAGCAAGTGGACCATCCAAATTCAGCAAGTGGACCATCCACTGATCCTTGAAGATCAATGGATAACTCAGTTGGGAGTTATTGCCACATCCTCCATACAGTCCTGATCTTGCTCCAAGCATTTCCACATATTTGGGCCATTAAAGGAGGTGCTGGGTTTCAAACATGAAGCAGTCGGTCCGATCATGGCTTCAGTGTACTGAGAAAACGTTCTACCTTGATGGTCTCCAAGCACTAGTGAAACACTGGGATAAATGCGATTAGTGAAAAATAGAATATGTTTTTACATAATTGTGTTTGGTTATTCTGAACAATCAAAAGTCCCGGTTTGACTTGAATCTCGTATGTACAGGGGGGGGGTGAAAATTAACTAGACAATATTTAATGGCTATAGAACATTGGCGACATAATTTTCATGCAGGATGGTGCACCACCCCATTTTGCTCCTACTTTGCGTGCGTGTTTAGACCAGCATTGTCCAGGACGTTGGCTTGGATGACGCAGACGTCATGAATGTCCTCGAAGAAGTCCAGATCTCACTCAAAGTGATTTTTTTTTTCCTGTGGGGCTACGCAAAGGAGGAGGTGTACAGGACAAAGCCTCGCACACTGGAGGACTTCTCAGCAATATCCCAAACGACTTCCTTCAGAAGATTCCATTCCTGCATTCCATCCCCGGCCGTTTGAGGAAACTGGTTGACGCCACCGGTGCCTACTTTGAAATTTAAAGATTTGCTTTCACTTTCCAATGTAATAAAGTACATGTACATTTTGTTTGAATAAATATGTCTTAAAAATAAGAATTGTATTACCAATTTTTAATACCTAGTTACTTTAATACCCTGTATACTGTAATTCTGGACTTTTTCCTACAATTTGGGTACCAAGTCTTAAAAAAAAACGCAACGTGGCAGACTAGACTTTTTTTAATCACTGGTTTTCTTGAACAACCTCAAAACAACAGTTGTGTATCAGAGGAAAGAGTATTTTTTCCCCTACACTGCCTCACACCTCACAAGTTATAATACCAAGACCATGAAGTGTTTTAGCGCTGCTTGTTCATGATGCCAAAGTGCTGCATGTTCTATATTTACAAAGCATTTGAAATGTGTATTCCTCTCTCCTTTGCTTAGATCTCAGATGATGAGGAGCGGCTGTCTGTTGGAAGTCGGGGGAGTTTGAGGGTTAGTATCACTAAAAACKTCTATAACTTTTTGATATTACAGATTTCACATTATGATAAGCATACATCCAGACAAGCAAACATTTTTAAGATGCTTTGGCTCCTAAACCCAAAATCTTTAGAAGCCAATTCTATTAAACTCTATTGTACAAATCCAGGGGATCCCATGGCCATTACATGATAACTTTCACCGGTAGCCTCAGTGGACAAGCTTCAAACGTTTAGTTATTGAGCTTAAACAAGGGAAAAAAAATGTAAAATTAAAATAATCAGAAAGAACTACCTAGTTAAGTGTTAAATCAGTCTCTCCTGTTGTTTTGCAGTTCACTTTACCAACAGCTTGCCTGCATGTGCACCCATGTACATTCATTACTTGTTGGYRGAGCATGAGAGCACAGGAGTGCACACGCGATACTATAGACGGACTGCGTTCAATAACAAGAACATTTGATAAATGTTCATGAGGGTATAACAGTGCGGTGAAATGTCTAATGTTCCCAAACACCCTCGTTATTAAACACAGCCCTGCTGTATTATCCCGTGAGCAGCTGTACTGTATATATTGTAGGATTAATATTATATATTATAGGATATTATAGGATTAATGGCCATTGCTGTTGTGTGTGTGTTTTTACTGGTGCCATGAGTGGTGTAATGGGTAACGGTTAATCTATTCTCTGTACTGATTTCTTCCCATGGTTAGGCAAAACACAAATTAATTACGGTTTATCCATCATAGTGCAAAATACAGTTTGGACAGCGCTGCTAAGTGAAAAATCCTAATGTGTTTTTTGGCATTTGGTCTCTTGCACATAAACTGTGTTAGCTCAATTATGGTTGCCAGATCACACCAACAAACCCTTAATACTGTGCTGACACTCTGTCCATCCCAGTATTATACCCACCAAGTCTTAGCCTTAACTGGACACTTCAAGCACTAAATATACTTACAATATGTAACTCTGAATATTTCCCAGTAAGAGAAGAAGGTCACTGCTTACTTCTTAGTAATTATTTAATTTTTACATGTGCATATATGTTTTTGCCATATATGTTTGCCTATTTTTATCATGAATGTTTTTACATAAAGCTCTTAGTTTATTTTATTCAGCTAACCCGCTTCTGTCGGTCATAATAACTTGCATTCATCTTCCTCTCTGACAAAAGCGCAGTTACAGAAGTGGTACAATGGCACTAGTTTCACATTCCGGTAACACAGCAAATAGTCGTYTAACAGAAGACTCTGATAACAGGCAACGGTTCAGCTCCAACCATCGTACTCTAATTAAAGCGTAAAGTACTTACAGTAAAATACAGTAAAGTAAACGTACTAGGTACAAGGAAGAGTTTGTGCTTTGAATCTTAAATATATCGTTGCTATTGAACCAAGAAACATCTGCAAACATCTAATGAACACTAATTCTAATGATCTCTTAAAGGGCACCTATTATGCAAACATTACTTTTTAGTCATTTTTAGTCATAGTGTGTTAAAAAAATGCTGTTTTTTTTTTTTTTTTTACCTTTTCCACTTTTCTATTAGCCATTTCCCTCTAATGTGACCTCATTTATGAAGAGAATCTCTCCCAGCCCTGCYCAGCTTTGCCTGTCTTTGACAGGGTGTGGCTTTAGAGTAGCTCATTTACATAAACACTGAAAAAGTTAAAGTTGAAAAAGTAGTAAAATAGAGGCTGTTTAAGTTATTAAAAAAAGATGTATTATCTAAGGGGTATTTCAGCTAGAACATTAACAACCAGCTCTCAGACCCATGTAAGGAGAACGAAATGGTTAAATAAGGGACCTTGTAAATGTTATTTAGCATAATAACAGTGCCATAGAGGTAAACTTGCTGCACACTAATAGGTAACTGGTGGTTAGAAATGGYGATAGGACATTTTTTTTCCACCTGGTATAATGTTGTAGGTTGTAAATATACAAATATGTTGGACTGTGTAGAGAGACTATATGGTACTAACTAGATTATAGTGACTATAGTGACGTGGCTTATAGTGAAGGGTGTATAAATTAGAGACTAATATAGTTCATAAAAATAAATAACAAATTATAATTAAAATAAAAATCTCATAGAGATGCTTCAAAATAAATARTTTCACTGCTCGGAGCTAGTTTCATAGCTTTWCAAATCTATAGCTATGCAAAAGATTTTCTTCTCTTTTACTTTATCTYCTGCATTCATCTCTCTCATTTACATATCTTGTGCCACTTGCTTGACCTAGGGAACTTACTCTGACCTCTGCGGCAGCACCGGCAGCCTGCCTTCATCTCGAATTCAGAATGGCCGGGTCTGTGTCAGTCATTGCCTATTCTGSTTTTTTTTTTCTGCACATGCATGTCTGTCTTACAGATTCTGTTCCTTGCAAATTCCTGTTATTTTATGAGTACAGCATGTGTTTTCTTGCTCCCATTATATTTTGCTTCCTTGTCTTCTTTAAGTCATTTTTACCTCAGTCCAGTGTATCAGCCTACAAGCAAATAATAATGGATACAGTACTGAGCAAAAGGCTTAATTTACCCTTCATGTCTTTATATTTGCTTCCAAAGAGCCAGACTGGCTTGTATTTTTAATATAGTCTTGAGGAATAGTTCTCTGGACCTTCTGAACAACATTTTTGGCTCACAAGCTTTTTGCAAGATTTATTTTTCTTATTTTTTGTAGAGGATTTTTTGTCTGTTAAGCCACAAGTGATCTACTGTATGAATGGATCAAGAATAACTAACTTAAGACACGAAACCGTGAGAAACAGGTGCCAGATGATCGGGCAGATGATTAGTATACTGGTGATGCTGAATGCTGAATGGTTGGAACAGACGAGATGGGAAATGAGGTTGCTGCTGAGGTTGTTACATAAACAAAAAATCTTTTTTTTTTGCAAACATTGATAAGAAATAGGAAGTATTGTTTATTTCTTATAGTTGAACCTGTGCACTATTAACCCTGACACACAATTTGCATGCCCTGCTGTGATTCGTTCACCCCTGCACTGTAAGCTATTTATCCACGTCTCTTTCGGTTAATTTGTCTGTAGCCTCTTTACTCYAAGTGGCATGATTTATGTAGCATTCTGACCCATATCCTAGGCAGCTCATCACAGCAGACTTTGGATTAGTCTGATACCTCACTGCAAGGMCTGGCCACTTAATGTTTATTTCATAATACTTTGCTTTTTAAGCTTTKCTGAGAGTRACACGGTTGTTATTATAYGAGTGAATTGAGAGATGATCTTAGCATAAATTRTACCAGAGATCCTTGGATGCTGATGTTATTTCTTCCAGATGCATCATGAAATCCGCCTACATTGCATTAGTCCATTAAAATCTAGTGTAATGGAAAGCAGTCACATGTGCACATGTGGTTATGGTTTTTGCTGTTAAAAAATTTTTTGCTGTTAATCTTCAGTTATTTATTCTTGAGAATGTCCTCTTTTTAACCCATCTATCTTCRTAGCATGTTCTACCAACAAGTTCTATCACTGCTTGCCTTCTGATACACTGAGTTAACCTTTTTATCAGTCATACCTACCTTGTGCCATATTAAAACGCATTGTAGACAGTACCAGCTTAACCATATACTGTAGAGCATTTTGACAGATGCAAGCCTTTCTAGATGTTCCACAAATGGCGATCAGTTCCATTTCCATTGTAASCTATGCACAGAATGGAAGAGGGAAAGGGCAGTAATGCTTATATAATGTATAATGTATAATGGCTTTCACAAATGCACATGCACCATTTCCAAGGTGACCTTGTCTGCCCTGCGAAGACTGAGCCAGGTTTTTAAGGTRTATTTGAAATGGACAGTAYGTTGAAACCTGAAATGTTCTTTACTAGTTCTCCAACTTGATTGGACACAAATGCATGTCTCAAACCATTTAAAATGAACATATAGATTATATGATGGATAATTTGACTAAATTTTATGGATAAAAAGTCAGTTTGTACAGTAGCTTGTAAATGTAAAACTATGAGTTTAAACAGAAGGTGGTTTGATCTAATAAACCGGCGACCCAGTGTATCTCTGTTATGTTATACTTCAGTAATCTCAGTTCTGACTTCCTTTCTCGTAACACCTTATGTTACCTTCTGGTGACATCTGCCTTTCTTTCCCTCTCCCGTATCCGCTTTCTCTTTTCTGGCCATCCAGCCTACAGACTATGGGGGATTTTTGGGCTCTGGTTCGAGAGCCTCATCACGAGCAAGTTCAGCTCGCGCCAGCCCAGTGGTGAGCTTCCATCTCCAGTTAACGTTTCTTGAAGTTGAAGTCTCCCCACCTGTAGACTTAACATTCTTCATATATACAGTACCGGTCAAAAGTTTGGACACAAGTTTGGATATGTTTTCTAAATTCTAGAATGATACTGGCATTAAGTGATTAAGGTTAAGGCATCGCACAACTGATTGCAAGGTCGCAGGTTCAAAACCCAGCACCAGTAAGCTGCCACTAAATTCATCTGCTCATATGTATAACAAGATAAAACTCCTGCATATTTTTAAGTTTTAAGTTTTTATTTTTAAGTTTTTATCAGTGTAGAAAGAAATARAAATCAGGAAATACCATGGAATTAGGAGATGSATCACAACTTTTGACAGGTAGCGTGTGTGTACTGTATGTATGTATATATGGGGAATAGCATAACAAATACTGTTCACAAAATATCTGAGAATTTGGCAGTGCAATCGGACCTCCAACAACTTCAGATGCCAATAAGAAACAATCCTACAGGTATATGGAGCTAAAACTGGATTTCTGTTTTCAATCTTAAAAACTCATCTTACATTGCTTGTCTTCTTAGGTGGAAGAGAGATCAGACTTCCTGGAAAAGGTTAGTTGTCTTTATAAGCTACTTTCATGCAGTATAACAGTAGACACAATGCATAGTGTAATCAATATTTTGTTCCATTTTATTGTAATTATAACTGTTYCTATGTTTTGTAGGGATCAAGGACRGCATCTACTCTTTCTGCTGCCACTTTGGCCTCACTAGGTGGGGGCTTTTCTCGGAGAGGCAGCTGTGATACCTCCGTATCGGTTGATACAGAGGCCTCCATACGAGAAATAAAGGTGATTTTTAAAGTTACTCTTCCAAAAAAAAAAAAAAAAGCTGCATTATGTGTTGTGTATTTGTGTTTGTAGTTGTGCATGTGTGCATATGGGAACATTTTGTTTACCCTGTCCCCAGGGTTTTATGGCTTTTTTCTCACTGATGGCTTAGATCCCAAAAGTCTCTAGACACTGTTCAAAGACCTTTTATTTGTTACTTTGATGTGCCGAAAGATTTGAATCTATTTGCATGGCTTTTGAATATATTTGTGCAGTACGCCTGTCTATGTCTACTTTTATGACATTTTGTCCATTGCGTGCACACTGGTTCAAAATAATTTTAAGACGATTTTCAAAAGTACCTGATGTGTGCCCAAAAGTAAACAAAGCCTACAATGTTTGTACTGTATGGGGAACTTACAGGACTCTCTGGTTGAGGCTGAGGAGAAGTATCGGAAGGCCATGGTGTCTAACGCTCAGCTGGATAATGAGAAGTCCAACCTGATGTACCAGGTGGACACACTGCGAGACACACTGATGGAGCTGGAGGAGCTGCTTTATGAGACACGCAGGGAGTGTGAAGACAAAACAAAAGTATGTTGTATTGAGCCATATACTGTATTTCAATATATAATAAACGAAATAAGGACAACTTATGTATTTTTCGCATGATGAGGTTATGATTCCTAGCATGAGTTCTGTAAATATTAGAGTTGCAGGAAAATAATCAAATTCATATACCGTCCCAAGAGGGAAGTAAAAGTGCCCATGTGTTGCCCAGTCCCATGTTTTTGTTGCTCGGAATCCTGACTCACGAGGCCAGAAAAAGGCAGCCAACATAAAAAGTACAAAGAGCTAGTCAGTTGAGTGCCTTAATACAGACAAAAACAAGTTTATAGATTATAAACAGCATAGGGGCAGTGTTTTGGCTCTTAAGTCTAAAAGTTGGTTCTTGAGCTCTTTTGTTCTATGCCCGCATTGCATGTAAAATAAATAATGATTTGTGCATGGTTTGAGATTTTTCATGCGACTCTGCGACGTGACTATGTGCTGTGCTAGCGTAAGTGTTATATTATATGTTGAACATACTGTAGCTGTCAGTGGTTCCTTTCCTGATTCTAAAATGATCACAAATATCTTGATGAAGCAAAAAAGGCATAATCTCAAGGAAAACAGCTTTAAGAAAACAAATGTTCTTATCCTTGCGGCCCAGACTACTGGTTTCTCCCTTTTTTTCAAACTGAGGTCAGATTTTAACATACAGTACTGCATTCAGGCTTAAACTTCTCTTTTCTGTTAGGAGTGTGATCGAGAGCGGCATGCTCACAGTGTCCTGAAGTTCCAGTTTGATGAGATGAAGGAGACGTTAAAACAGAGTGAGGAATTGCTAAAGGTAACCATTTTCTTACACAAAGCAAACAATAATGCTTTAAATTTTGTGTGTGTGTGTGTGTGTGTGT
>QMIH01000907.1:150670-173033 GCA_003987875.1 Clarias batrachus
AAGATTTTTAATATATTTTGACTTGGAAAACGAACAAATCTTGGTTTACGAGTACCGAGTATCACTGTGAGAGTTTTACTGTATAAGACAAGAAGAGGGAGAGGGGAGGAGCTAATTCCACACACACACACACACACACACACACACACACACACACACACACACACAGCGCCTGCGCTCACAAACGGAAACGCTTATCAGTCGTGATTTATTTTTACTTTTTTTTAAGGGGGCAGTTTAATTTGTTTTATTTTTACTTTATATTTTATATGAATTATTTTTATGTATTTATTTTTTTGGGCTGTGGAAGGAAATATCTGAGTTTTCATTATTTCTTATGGGAAAATATGATTTGGTTTACAATTGTTTTGATATACGAGCCCACTTTTGTAATCCGATGTTCCACTGTATACAGTATATAGACATATTGTATGGTATTTCAGCAAGTGTCCTTGTGGTTCCTCTGCTGTTGAGGGTAATACGTTTACTAAAACATGTATATATAACAATACAGGTAAATGAAAGGTATATTTATTTTGTTATTATGGATTAATTTAGTGACACTGTAGGCTTTTTTTGCAGGAGGTGCCTGTTTAAGGTCTGGCCACAGCATCTCAATGGGGTTTAATCAAGACATTGAACTTCACTTTAAAATCTTAAATGTTTTCTTGTTGAGCTTCTCAGAGGTGGGAGAAGCCACACCATTAAACAGTAATACCACCACCATGTTTGACTGGTGTAATGCTTTAATTGAGGAATTTAAAACGGATGTGACTTTTCCCTTGTTTTTACTTTCAAATCATGAGTCTGCAGGACATCTAACAGAACATACTGTATCCCAAAGGGTTACTAAAGGCCAATGTTTTCTTGCAAATAAGCAGGGACATGACATGAGACTTTGTTTCTTTTAGTTTGCAGTGGTTTTCACCTTGCAGTTCCCCCAACTGTTATTGCCAGATTATTTTATTATGGTTGAGCAGCTAATGTTTTTGAGGTGAGCAAGGCCTCAGGTTATGGGTTATGTTGTGGCCTCCTGCATGATTCTTTGATGCACTCTTTGATGCATTCTGGTAAGATTTACCACTGTCCCAAGTTTTATTTTATTCAAAAATAATGATATTTCTGTGGTTCCAAAAATCTGACAAATCCTTCGGAGAGGAACTTTATAGTAGAGTAGAGCAACTTTTGATCTTAATTTGAGACATGCCATACCTAGGGTCACTTTTGTTTCTACCTGAACTGTTTTAATCGCCATGTTTGTAGCTCTTGCTTACATTTTATTATTTTTCTTTCCTGTAGTTGTTGTTTTGCCTTTTTCCTCTTTTGTCTCACCTTTCTTCTTTTCACCTCTTTTTTTTCCGGCTGCTGTTCAGGATACACAACAGTTGCGCTCGAAGCAAGAGAGCTATGTTAGCGAAATCTCTGATCTACAGGAAACTCTGGAATGGAAGGAGAAAAAAATTGGGGTACTTTTAACTTACAGACATTTCTGATTATGTTCCTTTGACAATAAAGGTGTCCAGTGGTAATATTAGTCATTTGTGAGCATAGACTTGTATTCGTAAGCTGCGCTGAAGAAAAACATTTCAAGCATCTCACCCAAGCAGTTTGACTTCCTYCTTCACATCACTATTAGTTTGGTCAACTATACTGTACAGCATGTCAACTACTGAAAACAGAACCTCAGGTGATGTTATAGGGCCTGACATGAAGCAGAGTTCTTGTAACCATACCGCAGTTTTTTTTATTCTTTGGTTTGGTGTCATGTGACATACTGTAGTGTCTAATTTTGTATTATTTACAGTACGTATTAAAAAGGTCATTTTATACTCCTAAGTCCGTTCATGCTATGAAACATACCTTATAACAGCTACAAATATTTGATCCCTCTTGAGGCTCTCCTTTCTTGATGGTAATAAAATAAATAAAAATTATTAGCTTTAACTGAGAAATAGCAAAACTCTATGTTCTAATGATCTAATGATGTTACAGCTTTAATCCTGACCACTTCAAAGCACTGTAAAAATTGCAAAATGTATGTCTCCAAATTATACATAAGGAGTCAGCCCAAAAAATGTATACACACTTCAGGAAAAGAAAAACAGTATGATGTCTATTATATTAATATACTATTATCATAATATTATCATATAATGTGGCACAGTGGCTTACTGGTTAGCACTGTCGCTTTGTCCCTCCAGGTCCTGGATCCGATTTCCGTGTCGGGTCTGTGTGTATGGAGTTTGCATGTTCTACCCGTGCTTGGTGGGTTTCCTCCGGGTTCTTCGGTTTCCTCCCATATTCCAGAAACATGCAGATTAGGCTAATTTCCATTTTAGTGCATGTGAATGTTGACCGGAGGTCCTACCACAGTTGTACAAATGGGAATTTATACAAAGGTCACCATTGGCCTCTATGGTCCCTAGTTGGACTACAGAGGTTCCTAGATGGATGGATGGATGGATGGATGGATGGATGGATGGATTATCATATATAAGTATTAAAATATTGATACAAGTTTTTCCTGAAGTGTGTTTACATTTTTTGGCTGACTCTATATCTATATAGTTTGAATATGAAACTAACTGAACAACTGAAACTATTGGCTGAACCATACTGTTATAGAAGATTGACTTTTTGACCAGGATTCTTTGTGTCCTTTTCTCATTTATACTGTAAACTCTAATATAACTTACTTTAGCTTCGGTGTAAATTCTGTGCTCTCAGTATTCCTTATTCCTACGTCACCTTGCTTTCTTTTCTTTTTCTTTTTCTGCTCACTTCTTGCTGCTGGCCTTTTATAGGCCTTAGAGAGACAAAAGGAATATTCAGACATAATCCAAGATGAACGTGATGCACTGAGGCATGAGGTTTTCCGGCTCAGGGATGCTCTAAAGGTAGAGCAATTTTGAATATGGGAACAGCTGTCAGGCCTTTGTCTGCGTATTTAATCTGGAAAATAAGAAAATCTTYCTACTTTCTCAGAAACATGGTATATCTCTTGGATCTGAGGCGACAACAAATGGCGAGACAGGAAGCAACATGACTAATGGACCTGAGCGCATAGAATCGGCTCAAGACACACCGACTATGAGTGCTGACAGTATTTTAGGTAAGTCCATGTTATTTCAGACACTAGCTTCTGCAATAATAAATATAACTGACTGCTTTGCAATGAACAAATGATTCCAATGGTTAAAAGTCTGATTTATTGTCACTTAATTTATTTTTTAGAAATTAGAGTGTACTGCAGAATAAAATGTGATTTAGTGTGCTTTAATCGTGCAATTTTTTTGTCTGCAGAGTATGAATCCTGTGCTGAGTTAACCAGTTGCTTCATGTTTGTTTAGTTGTGTTGATTAACTAATAAATTAGTGACTCTTTCAGCCTTTTTAATTGTATTTTCTCTGAAAAGCAAAAGAAAGCTGGCATCTCTCCTTTTCCTTCTTCACTGACCCATCCCAGTGATTGGCTTCCCTGTTTATCTACACCAATCAGAAAAAAAAAAATGTTTTCATGCRCTCCTTCATATTTTGCTAATGATGTTCCAGAGAGACCTTCAAAGGATCAAGTGGCTGAAATGGACATCACATGCATGGAAGAAAAATTCCATGCAGGAGTAAGAAGAGCTAAAGATATGGATTCCAGTGCAAGAGCATCGTGCAGTGATGTACCGATTCAAGGGGMTCACAAAGTTCCCAAAATAAATGAATTTAAACGCAGTCAGTCAGTTTGTCTTGAACATGCTCCAGATGAAACACTTCAAGAAAGTGTGGTTGCTCAAATTGAAGGCATTATAAATGTGGTAAAATATGTGAACAAACAAAACCTGGTAGTGGAAAAACCTTGGATAGAGGAGAACACGAATGCAACTSAAGTCCCAGAAAGACCTCTGACTCAAGAAGTAAATGAAGCACTTGCATCATTCCAATTTATGAGTCATGCAAACCAATCTGATGAACAAACCTTTGAGAAAATGGAGCTACCTGGAACCACCAAAAGCTATCAAGATTCCAGAAAACCCACTCCCACCACAGATGTAGAGCTCATCAGCACCAGAAGCCAGGATCACTCTGTAAGCAGTGAGCAGGAGTCTGGAACAGAGCTGGAACTTGAACCAGGGGATCTTCAAAATTGCTTGCTTATCATCCCTGTGGAGGAAAAAGGCATTGCTTCATTTTTAGACAGTTGCCAAGAAGCTTTGGCACTGGACGTTGAAGGCATAGATACAGCCAGAGTTGAGGGTCAGGGGGAGATGAGCCCAGCTGGAGCTGACACAAAACACAACACTATGAGGCTTAGGAACAAAGGAGGACAGGAATGCTCTGTATCCTAATTTTATGCAGCCAAATAATAAAAAAAGTGTTTAAAAGTGAAATATACCCCACCAAGGAGTTTAAAATTATAAATAGAGCATACCTGATACTCGACATAATATCTGGTAGCAAAAGGGTTTGCTCCATTATAAAACTCGGTCGGTAGATTCTCAGACTTTCTCAGACTAATTTTTTATGATTATTAACAGTACGACAGCACATAAGCACATAMTTAGATCTGTCCTGTATACTGTATAAGCAGCCACATCTGGAAGGATAAGAACAGCAAGGACAATTCTATTGGTTTTGCTGTACCCTGAAGCCATTTGGGTTTGAAATTGAAACATTTTTATGAGAGTAAARATTTAGGTTTAATTTCTTCATACAGTAATTTCATATTGATGTGTTTGATTGATTAAATAGTTAATATCTCTGAAAGGCTATTCTTGGTTTTGAATACTGAATACTGTATTTTTGTTAAAAATAATAAACCAGCTCCCTACTGTATGGGGGAGAAATCCATTTTGAAAATAAGAAAATAGAGTAAACTGAGCAGAGAATGCATATGCATTAGACTTAGCCAATACAACAATTTTAGTGTCCTGACAAAGCCAGGAACCATTGGTGTWCTACAGTTACAACCTGACCTGATTGCTCAAGGAAAWCAACAGCAGGTGATGCCAGATACACTATGAGAATTATGATTAAAAAAAACTCCCAAATAACAGTCACTGACATCACCAATACCCTCCATAGAGCAGGGGTGAAGGTATCACAGTCCACAATTTGAAAAACACAAGATTTGTAAGTCATTTGTAAACATATAGAGGCCACATCACAAGATCCAAACCACCATGAGCAGTAAGAATCAGAAGGCTAGTTTGGAATTTGGAATGAAATACAGAAATGAGCCAAATAACCTCTGGAACYAGAATTAACTTCTGCCAAAGTGATGGAAAAGCCAATGTGTAGTGAAAGAAAGCCTCTGCTCCTGTTTCAAAACATACAGWAGTCAGCTCATTATAGAGGTCATGTCACGGCTCTCTATGGAACAGGCTCACTAATTATTAGCCTGATGTGGTTATTATAAGCAAGGGGTATCTGACCACATATTATTAGGCCTTGCTGTTCTAATACTTTTGAAAGGGGCTATAAATATATCTTAGAGTAAAATTACTTTTAGTTCTCTTATACTGCACCTTTTTTCTAACTGATTTTCTAATTATGGAGCATTTAAAATTAGCCCATTTGATTMAATGAAATCATTCAATTAAAAACTGGCAGTTCATGTGCTTTGTATATCTTTAGAAAAGATATGTAATAGTTGTGACATTGTATTTGTATYATTCTACTATATGAATCGACTGAACAAAAACAACAGCTCTGAAGGAGCTTATTTTTATTATATTATTAAAAGAAAAATATATTTTATAATAATAATAATAATAGTAATAATAATAATAATAAAGTGAAGCAAAATAAATGTGTTTCCTTAYGGTTACATTTTTACTAAATGTTTTATTGTTTAATTTAATGCAAGAAGACCCTTAMAATGTCCAAAGGATGAGTATACAGGAACTCTCCACTGCTTCAGAATTAAATCATTCTGGCTCTCTGAAACAAAAGGTTATAACCAATATCTAAATCAGAATTTCAGTATTATGTTATATATTAAAATTTGCTAATAAATACAATGATAAATTTAATTACTTTTTTCACCTTGCACTTCAAAGCTTAATACTTACTATATATACTTTATACTTAAGCTGCTCAGTCTTTTGGAAGTAAACCTAACCTACTTTTTTGTTTATGTTTATGTATGATTACTTTATGAATGCATCCACTAAGTCAAATGTATGATTTTTTCCAATAAACAAACATTTCCAGGGAAATTACTGGAACAGTAAAAATATTGTCTTTGAGTATATAGTAAGAACATACATGTTGATTTTCTACACTGTGATCCTCTACACTACAGTAAACAATTAAATCATTAACATTTTATACTAGTTTATTTTAAAAGTGTGACATGAATTAATACCATTCATAATAGCAGTAATTATAATTAGAGCGTGAAAACATTTTATTCACTACATTTTATTAAAACCAATGCAAGTATAGTTTGTTTAAAAAAATGAATATCACAGAAATATTTGTAATTTAATAAAATAAACTGTAATTTGCGTATATTCTAGATTAGAATAAACTCGGTTTTCATTTTGATCATTATGACTTACAGCGCAAGAAATCCAGCAAATTGCAAAATATTAGAATTTTAATTTAAATGATAATTTAAGTAAATTACTATTGGATGCAGTGCCGGTCCCACGTCTGGATAAAATGGGAGGATTGCGTCAGGAATCTGGAAAATCAGGAAAATGGATGGATTGCATCAGAAGCACATTACTGTAAGGACTGTCTGTATGCGGAGAGCTGTATCAGATCATATTCATGAAAAAGTTTAGTAGGAATAGTTGCACAAGCAACAGTGATGACCGCAGCCTTAACAAGAATGTCGAACAAAGTTMATTCAAGACTTTGAGAGATCTTCACAAGTGGAATGAGGATGGAGACAGTGCGTCAAGAGCCACAATGCACAGACGTCTTCAGGAAACAGGCTACAACTGTTGAAAAAAAATTTTTTTTTTCAAATTGTAAATTGTACATTTTATTTTAGAAAATCATGGTTCAAGAGCCTGGAAGAAGAGTGGAATGGCTCAGAATCCAAGTTGCTTGAAGTCCACTGAGATTTTATGTATTGCACCATGCCACATGATTGGCTGATTGGGTAAATGCATGAATGTACAAGTATTGTTAATAAAGTGGACAGTGAGTGAATTTTTTTTTGGTTATTTCAACTTGGTAACATTTGATTTAAAACTTCTTTCTACCTAAACCTTTCTTCTTTTACAGTATATTCTTAAAGGAGAATATGTAACAAATTGACTGATATTATGCTTTTAATGCACGTAAAATAATAAATCAAATATTAGTCATGTTAATGGTGGCACGATGGTGTAGTGGTTAGCACTGTCAACTTGCACCTCCAGGGTCCAGGTTCGATTCCTACAGGGTCTGTGTGCATGGAGTTTGCATGCYCCGGGTACCGGTTTCCWCCCACAGTCCAAAGACATGCAGATTTGGCTAATTGGCGTTCCCAAATTGCCCATAGTGTGTGAATGAGTGAGTGATGTGTGCCCTGTAATGCATTGGCACCCTGTCCAGGGTGTACCTCACCTTGTGCCCAAAGCCTCCTGRGATAGGTTCCAGGCCCTATATACAGGACAAAGCGGGATAGAAGATAAAGATAAGACAAAAATGTTAATGAGACAGTTAAATGGTCCATTTTAAAATGGCATCCAAAGTGCATCATGGTTCTCATTGTCATTTGTATGTTTAATTTTCCAGAGATCAGACTGAGGAAGCTAGTGGATGAAAGGGAGAGTTTGCTTGAACAGGTACAGTAAGTTACATCATTTTTTTTCACAAATGCTGGGACATTCTGTGCTCATTTAGCTAATCCCTGGTGTGYGTGGGTGTATGTGGGTGTGCAGGTTAAAAAGCTGAAAGCAGCTGTGGAACAAAACCAGAGGAATGGCACAAATGAAGCAGTAAGTCCACATGAAGATGACCTCCAGAACAGCATAGACTCACATATCATCGAYTTGCAGAGTAAGATATGTTAATTATACCTGCTTTCATTTTTGTATTTAATACRTCTACTAATTCAAATCTGTGTTTTTGTACTGTATGTCACATTGAATATTAAAGAGACTGCATTGTAACACATACAAAAATGAATACAAAAGTGAAACAGCAGATTTTGAAATTTAAATGGCTTCACAAACTTCTTTACATTCTGTGCAGATTAAACATCTATATCCAAACACAAAATATTCATGAGCCAAATCAAATCTTTAACAGTTTTAATAAAATACGCTGGATTTAAACTGTGGGGACAAGAAGCTTAGTTACTGTACAGTAGCTGTGCTTTGCTAACRTTATCTGATAATACTGGCTGGGTGACATTACCTGAGAACTACTGCACAGTATCACTGGTCGACTCAGTTGCTGTATAGATGGGGTCTGAGATATACTGTAGATCAAGCAGAACTTGAGTGACAAGAGTTTTTTGTTTACCCATGTAGTTTTCTTGTCAGTTATTGATGTTCTTTGCAGCTAAGCTACATCGGATGCAGGAGTGGAGGGAGACTATCACAGGACTATGTATCTTTACTTATTCATTTTTTCATTGTATTTTATTTTTAGTTTTTATTTTAATTTATTTACTTACTTATTTATTTAAAAACTAGCTGCAAAATATGACCATTACGTGATCATTTCAGTCACCATCTGSATCACTGACTAAAATGCCTGAAAGATTACAGCATTAGTTCATGACTRTGAATAAGACATTCATTTGGAGTGGTTATGTTTTGCTTGTGTGTGGCATTTCCCATTACAGTATTTGACTAATGCCATGAACGATGAACAAATAAAAAAAATATATTTTTAAAAATTATTATTATTATTATTATTGAATTGGGAAATAAATGCATTTTTTTTTTTCTGTCCAGTCATTCTGTTGACTGGCCATATTGCCACTTCACTTATCTGATCAAAGTTGAGTGATTTTTAAGATTTTTAATATACAAACATCAATAAGCGACGCGGTGGCTTAGTGGTTAGCACTGACGCCTTGGACCTCCAGGGTCCGGATACGATTCCCGCCTTGGGTGTGTTTGCGTGGAGTTTGCACGTTCTCCTCCTCGGGGTAGTCCAGTTTTCTCCCAGATTTCTAAGACATGCAGATTAGGTTAATCAGCGTTCCCAAATTGCCCATAGTGTGTGTGTGCCCTGTGATGGATTGGCACCATGTACAGGGTGTACCCCACCTTGCCCCCAGGGCCCGCGACCCTGTACAGGATAARCAGTATAGAAGATGAATTAATTAAACATACCCCAATCAGCCACAAACACTGATTATCTTGTTACAGTAACACCTGTCAGGACGTGGAATATGGTAGCAAGTGAATGTGTTGGCAACGACATAGGCCAAATTGTGATAGATAGATGACTAAGTAAGAGCATCTCCAAAAGATCTGTTTTGATGGCACAAGAGAGATCTGCACAATATACTGTAGGTAGGTGGTTTTAATGTTAYGGCTGATGGTGTACTATACTGTATATTCAGTATAAAAAATCTCCGCATTTGTTGATCTTTCAACATTTTGCTACAGTGGTGTTTGAATGCTTGGTCTAAGCTGCTTTATTAAGCTTGGGATAAGACTACTGTCTACCAGTTGATGACCCAGGCTGTACCATACAGCAAAAGTGTTTCAGCTATTATTTAATTTCTAAAAATACAGTATGGACCCAGTATATTTATTTATTTGTTTGTTTGTTTGTTTGTTTTAATGTTTTTTTACACACGATATGAACAAGTTGTAAATGGTTGTACATCCATATATACAGTACATATACTGTACAATGTACGAGGAAATCCATGTTCCATGAAGGACCTTTTTATCACCAGCTTTAATCATGTAAACCATTTTTACGCATACCATTAGTACTTTTACTTTTTAATGATATCACTGATGGGGGAAGAGCTCTTGGGGGAAGTGCAGTTATTTCACAGGAGAATCACCTAAAAATGAGTTACCAGAGAAGTATATACTGTAGATTTGTCACTTACATGTGTGTCCTGGTGGTCTTAAATGGACTGTATGGAATAAATCAGACATTTTATAACCCAGTGTGTATGCAGATGCCACTGAACTGCTCTTTCAGTTTTGTCTAAATTTCATGAATTTTTTTTTCCAAAGCGATTTACAAATGAGACAAAAGAGCCAGTAATGATGGTGTCTCAGTATTCATTTTCACTTAAATTAATATGACTAGACCAAGAGCTTGTACTTTGCTGTACTGAATATTACGTTATGCTGCTATGTTGTTTATGTGTCATGTTACAGTCAGCATTCATTAAATGTTATTGTCTTACTTCTTCAATACAGGAGATGCAAATAGGCAAATCAGCGACTTGAAGTTTAAGCTGGTGAAGTCCGAGCAGGAAGTTGCAGCTCTAGAACAAAATGTGGGTCGCAGGAATGAGTAAAAGAAAACCTTAACAATGAGTGATTAAACACAGTAATTATTAATTATAGAATTTTAGATTCATTTCATTTTTTTTTTTTTTTTTTTTTTTTTTTTTTTTACTCCTCAGATCGCTCGACTGGAGGGGCAGGTGGGACGCTACAAGACAGCATCTGAAGCAGCTGAGAAAGTGGAGGATGAGCTGAAAGTGGAGAAACGTAAACTGCAGAGAGAGGTACTGTGTGAACAGGAGCACACTGATAATCAATAAACTCATTACTGATGGGTCAGCACAGCACTTTAGTCATGGTAGTCGTGCATTGACTCTTCACGCTAATTTGTGAAGCTAAGTGGTTCAGTCAGTCATCTGTCAAGAACAGAAGACTTCTGTTTCCACTGGGAATTCTGTAAACTTAATATTATACATCAAAGCAGGCATGGGCGTTAGCATAAAAGCTAGTAGAGAATGCTTAGTCAGCATTGTTAGACATTGTGAGTTACAGAATCTAACGAGTTTAAGCTGTTCGCATTCGTGCTTCTGGTCAGAGAATGAGTTCAAACCCAAACCAGAGAACCACAGCCACTTGTGTCCAAGAGACGAGAGAGCAGCAATAATCAGTCATGCACGTCTGAGCTCTCCTGCTACGTATGAGCAGAAGTTCAACAAATATGCGCTTGGCTGTCGGCTGGCACAATGGAAATGTATTCATCCTATCGTCCGGAGATCACAAATTCAAATCCTGACAATACCACAGCCRTCTGTGGTCAGGAGTCCAAGACAGGCAAATTGTCCGTGCTCTTAGGGAGGGAGGGCTGGCGTCCTCAGTCTCTGCTATCAATCAGWGCAGCTCCAGGCTGTGAGCTCATACATGTGGTAGTGAACAGATTGTGCTTTCGTCKGTGCACACTGTCCCCTGGTGTTGCATGTGCCAAGGTTTCTAAAGACGCATGTTGGCCTTTACCCTTCCTGGGTTGCTAGCTGTCATTGTTTAAATGATGCACATGAGACACATTGCACATGATAACTGACACTGTTGTTAGGACTACCCAGCTGTACTTTACTGCGCAAACTTTAGAGTGCTTGGAATTTAAATCAGGTATAAGGATGGCCACTCAAATGTAATTAATACTACAATAGGCACCATACGCACTGATTTGGGTATTTCATAGCAGTATGTTCAAGCAGTTTACAATTTGTTCTCTATGACTATGATGAAATGTTGCTTTTTGCTTTGCTTGTGGTTTTACTGAATGTAAATTTTGAGAYGTTGAATATGCAGCTGAGAATTACCATTCAGTTACTTTTGCTGAAGCCCATTCGATCAGCCACAACATTTTACCACGGACATGTGACGTGAATAATCCTGTTTAAAAACTACTGTATATACCAGCGAACTGCTGACAGGATCATGGGCAATCATCTAAGGCTCACTCGTGCCCACGGGGACGAAAGGCCAGCATTCAGTCCGATTTCACAAAAAAGCCAACACAACACAAATCACCAAAAAAGTCCATTCTGGCCAGTAGCAGGCAAAGAGTTCAAGGCYGCCAACTCAGCCTCCAAAATTCCCAGACCTCAGTCTATTCGAGCACTCAAGCCTGKTTCATGAAGGCCCCCTACAACACCCAAACGATCCTCCTTTTCACCCCAGTGCCAGACTCCACAGCACACCTTTAGAGGTCACTTGAAATCATGCTCTGAGGGGCCAGAGATGCCCAGGTGGCACAAGGGGAACACACAGATTATTGAGCTTAATGTTT
Organism: Clarias batrachus; assembly: GCA_003987875.1. Classification (NCBI taxonomy): domain Eukaryota; kingdom Metazoa; phylum Chordata; class Actinopteri; order Siluriformes; family Clariidae; genus Clarias; species Clarias batrachus. Next base: position 162,844 of record QMIH01000907.1, read on the forward strand.
TGCACTGTAATGACCGGTATATGTTCCTGACTTAACTTCCTAACACTAGATTGATTTGCTCTTGCATTTTGCTTTCTTCCCATCTCTAGCTGAGATCAGCTCTGGACCGTATCGATGAATTAGAGGCCAGCAACTGCCACCTGTCCAAAAGAGTGGAGAAAATGAAGGCCAACCGGAACGCGATGCTTGCTCAGCAGTGATGTCTGCTCRGTCTTCATTGACAACCAGAAAAACCGCTTTCATTGGCGTCAGTAGCGTCTGCACCCGCTGTCCTCTTTTCAATTTACAGTTCAACATGAATTTATCCACACTTACATGACATGCGATGCTCAAGTACACATTCCAGGAGCCATACAACATCATTTTAAACAGGGAAACTGATGGCCCACATTTCGACTTCGGTATATGGATATAAATGTGGGAAAGGATTGAAATAAATCCTGACATTCTAACGAACAGAAAACATTTTTTCAAGCGAAATCATGCTGTGCTTTGGACTTTTTTTTTTACCTTACTGGAGTGTGATTTTTGGCTATTGTAGTGTCCCTAGTATTCAACAAAGTGATCATTTATAGACATCAGCATATTAGATTTTGGCGCCATCTAGTGGATCATGCACTTTATCACAAATGCTGCCATCTGGTGGTGTGGGGAATCATTCATTCTGCTGCAAGGAGAATTGAAACGGGTCCACAGATATTTGGGTTCTCAAGGAAGGCAATTACAGTTATCTGGGTTAATCCATATGTTCTGTTTACTATACACTTACAATGATGCTGGTGCATGGAGGGTTTTGGATGGTTTTTGGATTGGTTAAATGTTCTAACTATCTAAAGATACAGTCAATTTTGAAAGGGAAACTGCCAGTTATAGAGATATACATAGAACTTTAAGGGACAAACCAACTCTTACCAGTTGATTATCTTTTTTAGGGAAATCTATTTCCTGATATACACTTATGACTATTTTATAATGAACACCTATTATGCTATAATCAAATCAGTCAATCTGGATATTGTCGTTCCATCTTTCTCATCAACATGGTGCTTTTAGTGCTTCCAGCCACAGAACTGTAGCTGATCGGATTTTTGTTTTATTAATTACTTTTATTCATTTGCCAGATTCTCTGTAAATTATAGAGAGCGTAAAAGTGTCAACTTCCCAGGAAATCAGCAATATCTGAAATACATTAAAAGGAAAAGGAACGTATTATGCATAATTCACTTTTTAGTCATTTAGARACACTCATATGGGTCATAAATGAGCCCATTTTGTGTTGGCTGTGGTTTAAACAAGCCAGTAGGATTTCCCCCTATTGTGACTTCATATGTGAACCCCTCCCCAGACTTGCTGGTCACGGATGGGGCGTGGTTCAGCAATAGCTCATTTACATAGACACCATTTAGAAGAGAAGTGAAATAAAGGGAATTTGAGATATAAAAATATATCAGGGATATTTCAGTTGGAGCATTACCAGACAATCTTTCAGATCTGTGTTGAAGATATATGGAAATATGGAATGTTTAAACCAGCTCATCTGGTACCAACAGCCATGCTACAATCAGGGTGTCTAAGATCACATTTTCTCCATTTTGACTATTAATGTGAACATGAACTGATGCTTATGACTCATGTATGCATTATTTTATTTGTTGCACTTACCCATGATTGACGGATTTGATAAATGCATGGGTGTGTAGGTGTTCCTAATAAAGTGGACAGATAATGTTTTTAGTTTTATTTTAAAATACTTATAAATAGACACATAAAAGCCCAGTGAATGTGATCATGTTAGATCCCCCTGAATAAGAGGGACGAATTAAAACAATGTAATTTTACCAATCTAATTTACTTTTATATAACAACATTTTTCAGCTTATTTTTTCAAAAGAATAAGTGTTATTTTAACAGAACATTAGGGTTAATCTTTTTTCTTTCTTTCACATAGCTTGTTGCTGGCTTCAGAGACTTTGCGCTTCCTCTAAAAAAGGAGGAAACACTGAGCACTAAACTGAACATCACCAGCATCTCCTCTCAGGAGGTGCAGGAACTTACAGCATACGACATTCAATCTGTGTTTGAATGTTGAAGTCTGATCAAATGTGTATATGTGTGTGTTGATCAATGTGGCTTTAAGGCCTGTTTCTTTATATATAGTGCACAATTGGATTTTGTTTGTTTGTTTGTTTGTTTGTTTGTTTGTTTTTACAGCACAGTACACATTATCTGTGATGCATTTACTGGTGCGTAAAAGATAAACAAGGTCTAGTTGTAAAAGGCTGAGTCCACTAACTTTATTATTATTATTATTGTTAATATTTTCAATTACAAGGAATGTTCAAGTCAAACCAGGACTTTTGATTGTGCAGAATATCAGAACAAATTTATGAGAATAAAAACAACATTTATTTCTCTGCTACACTAATGCACTTATCCCAGTATGCTGGAGACATATTTGGACTGCCTGCGTCATGTCCGAAACACTGGCCTCCCAGGAACTCCTTTAATAACCCAAACATGTGGAAATGATTTGGAGCGAGGTCAGGACTGTACCGGGGATATGGCGATAACTCTCAGCCGAGTTCCTGTAATGTGCAAGTTGTGTTCATGAATGATTGTGTGTTCAGTTCCCACAGAAAGATGAGTCTCTTCTGCAAGTTGTCGCTTCCCTCGCGGAAATGCATGTGGGAAATATGCATTGAAACTATTTTAAATGTTTTACTGCAGCTACGAGTCTCATCACTGTACTGTACTTGAAGTCTTCTAGAAATGTCAATCGGTTTTATGTCTTCGTTTACAGGAAAATCCTGGTTTGACTTGAACATGTCTCGTGCGATTATATAGCAATATTTTTTTTAAATACCATAAAGAAACAGCAATAGACCCACATCCCACCCTGACCACATCCCATCCACAGGTAACAATGTGGACAAAACTAATAAATTGTTCTTCAGTCATTCATTTATTCATTCGATTATCTTCACTAACTATTTCGCTTGGTTGTGGTGGTTCCAGACAACTGGGTATGTGGGAAGGAATACACCCTGGATAAGACCAGATTAAATTTAGCTCGCAGTATGTTGAGAGTATTACAACACGTCAAGACCGTGATTTATCCACACAATGGAAAAACCTATCACATCCAGTAGGCCTGTCCATGTTTTGGAATTTCCCAGTTCATATTATTACTGCAATAATAATTAACACATTGTATAATCTTCACTTCTATTTATCATCGTGTGTTGTTTTAAAATCGAAAACGAGAAGGATGTTTAGACATATCACACATTTATGCTCACATTTCTGCTTGTTAATTTTGGACCCTTTCTGTTTAAACCTGTTCTTCCTAGTGGACTCAGGCTTTTAGTCTACATGCAGTTAAACAATTTTAGCTATACTGTTATTTAATTCCGTAAAAGTATTTTCGGAACACTTTCTTTCTGCCTTCGGCATTTGACTTTGTGCTTCTACGTGTACTTCATGACATTCCATGATCATAGAAGACCAGATACAAAGAACTAGAAAGGCTGATAAGACTGTGAGCCAGACACTAAAGTAAAGTTAGCATAGAGTTGGCTCAGTTTAAGCTCCAGCACCAGTAACTGGCTTGGGGCTAATGCGCTTAAGCATCAAGCATTCAGTGTAACTTTTGGAATGAATAACCCTAAACATAAAAATAAAATCCATACCAGTAAAGAAAGACATCACATGTTTGGCCAAATTCTTATGCACACTTTTATAAACATGAAGGTTTATATGTAAAACACAGCAATGTTTGGCAACTTAATTAAGGGAGCATATATTTTTTTTCTGTTTATGTATGTTTTCTTTAATATTGCTGAGTGTGATCTGTTCTGTAGTAAGAAGGTCTGCCTCAGCAAGACGTAGACAGGCACAGAACTCTCACGTGGATATCACCAGCTTATAACATCAGTAGAGTTTGGAATGTATTCAAAAAATAAATACAGTAAGTGATTAAAATTGCAATAATGCTTAGAATTTCTGAATTAAACTTTGTGTTGTATTAAGCAACATCATATGTGAAGCCTGTATTCCTAAAGCTTAGGTTGCCTGTAATTCTTTGGAATTTGGTGGGAGAAGAGGAATAAGGAAAGATTTATCTACAGTGGTGGCCAAAAGTATTAAGACAACATGTGGCAATGCATTATGCAGTATTTCTCCCTGTGCACAAAACAGGTGACGCCAATAATTCATTCTAGCAATTAGTTCTAGCAAACTAGCAAAAAACGGACTATGTGAGAAGGCATTTACTTTCGCTCCTGGAGCAGTTGCCTGGGTCATCTCCTGACTTATACCCGATAGAAAACTGTTGGACAATGTGGTGGGCAGTGGTGAAGAATGAAGAAGCATTCGAAGAAACCATCTTCTGTAAAAGATCTACAGGAAGCAATCAAGCAGGCATGATTAAGCGAGCCCTAAAAAAAAAAGATTTTTTTTTAGGGCTCAGAGTTTTCATACAGTATGTCTTTTTGACTCTATGCCAAGCCGAATCCAGCAGGTTTTACTTCATACTAAATAATTATTGTTGTATTATAATTGATTCTTATTATCTTGATTGTCATTTTTTAAATAAAAAAAAATAAAAGTCATTAAATCATAAAATTTCACTTTTGTCTCAATACTTTTGGCCATCCAATCAAACTCTTACTCCAGAGTACCCATAAAAGTCCCCCCGCCCAAGACATGCATGATCGGCTAAGTGACATTTCCAAATTGCCCATAGTGTGTGATTGAACGTCTCGTGTCCCGAGTCCCCTGGAATAGGAGTCAGGCTTCAATCACCATTGAGCATGATAAGTCATATAGACATTACACATATTCCCTTACACTGTGTCCATTTTCTTAGCTGCTGTATCAAGGATTTTGGTAAATTTGCTCCAAGTATGCTCATTGGTTCCTATTCAGATGTAGTAAATCGCAAATGTACTTGCGTAATTAGCATTTGCATTTTTAGTAATTAATCAGCGTATGTTTTTAGAACTACAAAGATTTAGAACTACAGTACAGTAATCAAGCATTATGTATACAGGCTTTGCAGAAAATGTGTCTGGTTCTTTGGCTATGCTGCAACTGTCACTTTATAGACGGACATTGTCTTCATCAGAAAGCTGAACATATGCTTCACTTACAAATCTCTGTACAGGAACTCGGTGCTTTTTACTTGAGTTACATACAGTAATGGCTGCTCAGAATGATAAAGTGTAATTAAACACATTTAGCCAACAATTTATGTCATGGCGTCTTATTATTTATTTTCTATCACAAAACATTCTTGAAGCTGCAAAAATTGTTAAAGCTATTGTATATGTAAAAAGTATTTTTTTCTTTTCCATTTTTGATGAACCAATTCAGGGATAAAGTTAAGATGCAGACACTACAAACCATTACATACCGTAAAATAGGAGCATTTACAATAGATAGACAAGTTTAATTTCATTCTTCCTATTTTAGAAAAAAAAAATCCTTTCATGTCTTAACTGAAGCAGAATGCAGTGTTCTTTTTCCTTAAATCATGCATTTGCACCGACCAATGCAGAAGAACAAATAGCATTGCTTGCCAACTATCCGTTTTATTTGWCACTTCACCGTAGACTTGTTTAATCATCTTTCTTTATTTTTAATTATTCCTTTGGACCATTAAATAAATCTACTTAATTGTTTAATTACTGAACTGTACATACAGCGCTTTGATGAATTGTGTTTCGTTTCATTACCTCAAAACATTCTCCATTTTTTCTTTTTCCTTGACAACAAGCAAGGTTCCATATTTCATGTAAGAAAATTGAAAAAGTGTGAGGCTGGTGGGAGGAGTAACAGGCTGTCAATCATGTCAAGAAAATGCAACAGTTTCATTTAACTGCCTTATTTATATTTATATTTCATTTGTTTCATTTTATTTTGATTTGCAGAGTTCCTATACAAAAAAGCTTATCAGGTCTGCAAACAAAGCAAGAAGTAAAAACTCACTGGTTTTGAGTAAATATAGATATAAAATATAGGTATGTTTGGGGGAGGGGGGGGTGGTCATAAAGCTCTTACTCTTAGTGATGAGCCACATGTCAAAGGTGATTTAAAAAACTGTGACATGTTAAATCACCCTGTGCCTAAAAAAAGGCGTATATACTGTAAAGGGCATATAAAAGTACAAATCTCACGTTTTCCATATTTTTTTTTTATTCCACAGCTTATTAAATGCTTTCAGTACCTAGACAACACATTCTGATCCAAAAATATCCATATACACTGTCATGCAATTTTATTTCYTTTATTGTACAGTGCACATGTTTACAAGGCTACAGTTCCTTACAATATTCAATTATAATTTACTGTCAATTTCGATTTACTTTGTCGGCTGTTGCAAGAAAAGTGTAACAGCAAAAAAAATGACCTAAATTTTAGCACACATGCCTATTGAAACAAACCATTAATCAATATGCCTTGGGGCTAGTACAGTACAGTATGTTCTCCAGAACACTGAATGTGTTAATCAGTTACAAATTTACACCTTAGGCCTGATCTGRTTTGCAGTCTTGCAAATTGTAATAGCTAATGTATTAATTAATTCCAATTCTTATTGTACCTGATTCACAGAAGCATAACGGGTCTTTTAGGTCATTTACCAGAGGTCATTTATCAGTTATCAGTAGTCACAGCTGTTGCTGGATCAAAGAACAAGAGCCAAAGAAACAGACCAGGGCTTGACTTCTGCGATGAGAGGCATTGGATCATTGAAGCGGTTTGGCAGGAAGGATTGAATAACTGTGCCGTTAGAAGTAGGTGATACAAGGCGTGGTAAGAGAAGGCTCAAACTCTGTGCTTTTGTCTTTGCCCTTCAAGCAATGTTTGTTGTCAGCAGAGGCTTCAGATCAGACTGTCCATCTTGGGCCTTGGGTGCAGCGTTCTAATAGACCCTAGACTGGTGACTGTAGAGTCTGCATGGCAGTATGTGGAGTCTGTGTGTCCTAGAGTACCTACAAACACATTAAATAAAAGTCTGTTTATAAATAAAAGCTTGAAACAAAAAAGAATAATATTGGTATTTCCATTYATTTATTACAGTTCCCAATTACATTAGTTGACTCACTCACCACTGTGTCAATGGGGCTGCACTAACCTCAGCCAGATGTGTGGTAATCTACATCACATGTTCTTTGATCATTATGCATTTATCGTTGACCTGGTGTTTTACTGTTTTTATGACCCAAGACCTTGCCGAGTAACGTCTAACAACTTAACTCTTTCATTACCAGCTCSCCCACGATTATTACATATATTTTTTCAATTTTACTTTTAGATGGCGCAAGAATGCTACACCTGGTCTGGTTTGCAGGACTAAGCTGGAGAATTTTTTCACGTAYACTTGTTAAAGGTCTGCATTTTTTTGCCATGATCAAAAGAAATGGACCCCAGTGTAGTCTGATATTGTAGCCCAGCTGCCTAAAAGTTCAATGTGTGTGCGATCTCTGAGAGCTTTTTTACCCATCATGGTTGTAGGGACCTTTCAGCAGAGTTGGACATAGCCAATCACAAGGCTCTCCTGTCCATCATCAAGTCATGGAATCTGTGGCACAGCATGGCAGTGGTTTGCAAAACTGAACCGCTGTTCATTCCAGGTGAGTTGAAAATCCAAGATCAACACTTTATGGAATGTTTAAACTAATCTGTCTAGAATCAACAATCATGTTCTGGTCAATATGTAATAATAATTCTAGTCCAAATCAAGTCTTGAATCTTCAAAGTTGAAGTCCCAGCCCTATGCCCATACACACAGTACAGTTAAATTTAAAAGTTTACATACTGTACACCTAGGTTGAAATCATAAAAAAAAAAATCTGAAGTAATCCAGACATTTACAGTACAGTTTTGTTTACAGATATATTTATTTTTTACATCGTATATACAGTATATGATCCACAATGTCACAGTTTCATTATGTCAAGTGTTTGCATACACTCAGTTGACTGTATTTTTAGACAGCTTTAAGAATTTGGGAAAATTATGTCACRGCATTAGAAGCTTCTGATACAATAACTGACATAATTTGAGTCAGTTGGGTTGTGTTTCTGGATGTATCTTAAGGCCTACCTTGAAACTCAGTTCCTCTTTATTTGACGTTTTATAAAAATCAAAAATTTGTGTCCCTCCGCAAGTTTTGTTCATCCTTGTGAATTCCAAATGCCAGAAGGTACCACACTTATCTGTACACTTAGTACACTGGTACAGTATAAACAGTGATGTGAAAAGTACAAAGCAATCCCAGAGCAACAGCAAAGGACATTGTAAAGACACTGAAGGAACAAGTACACAAATATCTATATCCACAGTACAATGAGACAGATATTGTGTAAAATGACCATTGTTATGTGGAGGAGCCGAAAAACACCATCGCAACCATGAGGCATGGGGTAGAAGTATCATGTTGTGGACATGCTTTGCTCAGGGAGAGACTGGTGAACATTACAAAATAGATCACATCAGGTAGAAGGAAGATTACAGCGTCTTGCAAAAGTATTCATACCCCTTGAACTTTTACCCATTTGTCATGTTACACCCACAAACATAATGTATTTTATTGGGATTTTATGTGATAGGTCAATACAAAGTGACATATAGTTGAAGGAAAATGATAAATGGTTTTCTTTTTTTTCTTTTCTTTTTTTCTTTTTTTTTTTTTACAAATAAATATCTGAAAAGTATAGTGTGCATTTGTATTCACCCCCCTCAGTTAATACTTTGTAGAACCACCTTTCTGAACTTTCACCTTTCACCTGCAAATCTGAGACTGAAATTTTTGCCCATCTGTATTTGCAAAATTGCTCAAGCTCAGTCAGATCAGATGGAGAGCGTCCATGAACAGCAATTTTCAAGTCTTGTCAAGTCTTGGRTTTAGGTCTTGATGTTGACTGAGCAATTCTAACAGATGATTATGTATTGTTCCAAACTATTCTATTGTAGCTCTGGCTGTATGCTTTGGGTAGTTGTCATGCATCTTTCTGAAATGCACACCATGTCTGGGTAATCATGAAACTTATGTGACTTATTGTTCACAAGTTCACTCACTCATCGCCTATACCGCTTAATCCTGTGTTCAGGGCCGCGGGGGGGGGCTGGAGCCTATCCAAGGGGATTTAGGGCACAAGGAACGTCCTGGACAGGGTGCCAATCCACTGCAGGGCACACACACACACACTCACACACTACGACCAATTTGGGAATGCCAATTAGTCTTTGGACTGTGGGAGTACCTGGATGAAACCCGCCAAAACTCCATGCACACAGAGATGGGAATCGAACCCAGACGTGCAAGCCGACAGTGCTAACCACTACACCACCATGCCATCTGTTTACAAGTTACAGTTGACAAATACTGTACAGTATATGTCAAGTCAGGAATCACAGCTAAAGTGTCATTCTGATATTTTGATGTGAACATTACCACAAGATATTGACTTGTAAAGTGTTTTTTTGTATTATACTGTATAATGTTYGTATGATTTCTTACAGTTATGTACGTGCTACATGAAGACATAATGACTGATTGGGTTTGAACAATCATTTGTAAATATTTTCCTAATAAAAGCTGTTGGTGAGTTACTGTATTTAGATTGTCTGATTAGCTGATAAAATTGATTATCATTCTGATAAACGTTCAGTATATTATTGGACATGACTTAGAAGCCCGTGCACATGCAGGAGTTTGAAGAAATCCTTACAAAGTGACCTACAATCAAATATGAGGACTGGACACACACATGTCCCACAACTTAAGATATTAAAAATAGGCCTAAAGACCTGCATTCATATCCAAATGTTTACTGTATGTAAAGCAAGGTCATGTGAATGCATGACGTCTGGGTCCTAGCAATCCTTCTGGTGCTATGGTTACACTCTGTACGGCACAATCCTGAGCCCTACAGTATATACTGCATGAAAAAATTCAAAATGAACAATGGCACTCTTGCCTGCTAAACCCCATACAAAGTCAGATGTGATACTCTTTTCTGATACTTTTCTATTGTGTCAGGTATTGTTTTTTTTCCCCAAGAATTTGTGCTACATTTGTATTTCTGTGACTGGATAAGCTATTATTTGACTATATATATATATATATATATATATATGAGCTCCAGTGGCACAGGGAAGTTAGGCAGAAAATACTGGCAGACAAT
>QMIH01000907.1:186239-200725 GCA_003987875.1 Clarias batrachus
TTGATTTCGGTTTCCAGTTTTACACACTCCACCCAGGTAAGGATAAGCCCCGTTTATGACCCCCATGTGGAAAACAGAACCACGACTAAGCAGCTGAAGGAGAAATCATCCCAGAAGAATCATTCCAGAGCTACTGTGCTTCCTGAAAGGCCGAAGAATTTGAATTTACTTAACATCTGGGCAGTTAAAGTGGTTAAAGGACTATGGATGGGCGTGGCATCTTCTGACATGCTAAATTCATATCTTCAGAAAGCCAAGAAGAAATATACTGMTATCAACCAATACAATGTGACCTACACAGGACACTTGAAGAATGAGACAAACCAGAAGAAGCTCCTKTGCCAGCTAAAGAATAAACCKCTCAGGACACTGACTGGGAATGAGGACCCCTTTGCCAGTCTTGGATGGCAGAAGCTGGTACCTCGTCAACCTCTGGAACAGGCCACTGGTGGCCCCTACAAGACATGTGCTGTTGTTTCCTCTGCTGGTGCAATTCTCAAATCTTCCCTTGGGAGGGAAATTGGTAAGTGGCTAGTAGGCTRTAARTAAGGTTGAAGGGTCGCACAGATACTGTAGCACTTTTTCTGTTAAATAAAGTCGTATTGGTTGATATGTTTATTATTTAAAGCTAACCCTAGCTRATAATTATTCCAGCAATAGAAACTAATACTATTTAGCAGTCGTATTCCATGTGGTTTATATGTCATTTAAGGTAACAAATCTACTCTGAGAAAATTAAAATACATTTTTTTAACACCCTGTATGTCACTTGCTTCATGTTTTTTTTAAGTGTTGATTAACCTTATTGTAATGTATTTTAGATATCARKRAAGGATATATTATTACTGACCAACATGYCYATACAGTATGCATTTTACATTCTAATCAAGCAATAAATAAATGTATATCAGTGTATGAATACAGAATACACTTTCTGGATAAAAGAAAAAGTTGCCATTTCAGAAGGGTCAAATATATCAAGATAAGAAAACAACTAAGGAACAACTTTGAAATGACTGAAGTTGGGCTAAGAGTGCTTCTACATAAAAAATCTGAAAGGCTTGTACTAAAGCATCGTTTTCATGAAAGCAAAATAGTGGGAACAAATCATGAATAGAGACCACTTAAACGTTGCAATGTTGAAACATTAAAGTTGCAGTTGAACATTTGMATTGTAAAAAATCAATCACAGCTATGTTTAATAGACAAAGTAAGATGATTTCCACACAGTCATTGTGACCAGAACTTACAGGATTAGGACTGAGCAGCTGTGTGGCTATAAGAAAACAACTTGTTAAAAAGGTCATGTGGTCTGATGAGGTTGACCCCATTCTAGAACAATGAGAGCATGAGGGCCATTCACTATTTTACATAATTCTTCATGGTCCCATTCTTTAACAGTTAGTTAGTTAGTAGTGGATTATGGCCACATCATCAGGCAGGAAAAATCTATTGATGTGATAACCTGGTCATTCAGTACATTTAGATACATTTATCAACTGACTTCTTTTTATTGGCACTTAACGTTTCTGAGTCTAGACCTGACCAACAGAAGCAACCGCAGTTTGAAGCACAAGWAGTTTTAACCCAAATTGAAGCTTGCAAGTGACTTGGCAGTACTGTATGCACATTTAGAAAAGTTTAACATTAGTTCAGTTTTACTGGACGGGTTTTACTTAGATTAWGTTTCATCTGATGAGCAGCCATCCAAGATGAAATATCTGCCTGACATACTGAGATATGGGTGGAATAATTTCACTGCATATCATACTATGTATGACTGTGTATATGACAAATTAGAATTTTGAATTTGAAACCTGAGAGTCTGAGGGAGGAAAGGAGAGAATGAGTTGTTTGTCATCTGCATAAAAAATGGTATGAAAAGCTGTGTGAGGATATGACCACATCAAAAGACTGGGTATAGGGGAAGAACAGAAGAGGACTCAGTACTGAGCCTTGTGGGACACCAGTGGTTCAGTACTATTTCATCATGTACAGCAAGTTAGAACAAAGAGAGAATTTTAAATTCTGTGTGAAACTGCTACAGAGATGTTTCACCTGATTCGACAAGCTTACAGCAATCCTGCAATGAGTCGTTTGAATTGCAACAAGAGCGGAAGAACACTGAAAGACAAAGAGAGATCAGAAATATCTTCAACGAGCTCAACTCATGTCRAAACCCTTCTTCTATTTTTGGATGATCATTGTCAGAGAACAGTCCACCACATTGCTGCTATTGTTGATGTGTCATACAGAACAGTCTAAGCAATCTTCATTGAAACATGCGCCGTGTTGCTGCCTCTGTGAAACATTTTGTTACCTCTTGTGTACATATATATGCTAGTTTAATATGCTATAGTAATTGGGCTTATTTTGGGCTTATTTATGAAGCTAATAAATGAATGAATGAGTGATTGTTTCAATAGATTCTCATGATGCAGTGCTTCGGTTCAATGCTGCTCCTACTGAGGGCTATGGGAATGATGTGGGCAACAAGACCACCATACGCATCATCAACTCACAGGTAGACCTCTATTTACMATACCTGTCTCTTACATACACATATACACTTGCTCCCCAGCACAGAGAATAAGGATGGAACATAAAAAATTAACTAAACATAGTATATTTTTATATTTCACAGATTATGTCTGACCCACACCATATGTTTGCTAAGAGTCATCTTTATAAGAATATTACACTTGTGGCATGGGACCCTAGTCCATATTTTGGCAACCTTGAAAATGTGAGTAAGAACCAAAAGATAACCATCTGTCAATATGTCAAACACCAGTCAATCTTTTGCCTGGCAAATCCAGATTTATATTATGTATTTTCACTTCTAATTCATAACTATATCCAAAATCATCCAAAATCACTAGCATTAAACACAACTATGGTTGGATATTAAAATGTATTTGCAATTTAAARAAKCTTTCACAATATGCTAATCAGAAGTAAGGAAACGGGAAAATGATACAGCTGGTTCCCCACCATACCCTCATCCCAAGTTCTTAAAATATTCCCATAAAATTCCAGATCTGTTATCACTTTCTATGTCTCTTGGGATTTTCACAGTGGTACAAGAGGCCAGACCAAGACCTGTTCACAGCATTTACTGAACACAGGAAGAAATATCCATCACAGCCCTTCTATATCCTGCACCCAGACTACCTCTGGAACCTGTGGAACATTCTCCAGAGGAACACAGAAGAAAACATCCAACCCAATCCGCCCTCTTCTGGGTTTATAGGTTAGACGCACATCTACACAGAATAACATAATAATGGTTTCCACAGGTGTAAAAAAAAAAATTTCTTTAACCCTTTTGGAGTCTTACTCTGATGACCTCACCAGAATGATGACTTCAGCCAGTAGAAAGATTCTGAAAATCTGTGAGAATCTAAAATACTCTCTCAACATATATATTACTTTATCCTGTATACAAGGTTGTGATGGGTCCGAGGAGACTTGGGCATATGGTGGGGTACACCCAATCCATTGTAGGGCACATGCACACAGACTACAGGCAATTTTAGAAATCCAATCTGCATGTCTTTGAACTGAAACCCAGCAAGCACAGGGAGAACCTGCAAACTCCATACACACAGACCAGAGACAGGCAACAAACCCAGACAACGAACCATTCAGTACATTCTGGTCATCAGCCTCCATTTTATTGCCACATAATGTTCATGTCCAACCCCAGAACATAACACTGCCTCCAGAGGCTTTTACAGTGGGCACTATGCATGATATGGGTGTGCATGATATTGCTTCATGCGGTTCCCTTCTTACCCTGGAATAGGGTCAATCTGGACTCAACAGACCACATGACCTTCTTCAAATGCCCTAAAGTCTAATCTCCATGCTCCCTAACTAATTGAAACCCTTTTTTCTGATTAGCCTCAATAACAAGTGGTTTTCTTATTACTTTCTGTTTCTGTTGCATACAGAGTGTGGAAATGCTCTTAAATGCATTTAAGTGATCCCTGATCACGGTCATTCATGATTTCATTACTTCATTGAAGTTAATGTTACACCTCCAGCCCAGGTTTTTAATAATGTGTTAACCTAATTCCTGCAATTTTAGCAAAATTATTTTCTTTGTTAATTTTCTTTGCGTTTTTCTTTTTGCCCTTCTGAAAATTTTTAAACTATTAATTATGTTACAATTTATTATTATTAATTTCTAGCACATATATCAATATATTAAATCAATTTATTCACTTATTAATTTCAATGCACACATTAATATATAAAAATACCAAAGATCTATAAATTCTTGCCATGTGAAAAGAATATTCATCTCAAAATCTAACCAATAAAAAGTGGAATATTAACAATAATCCAAAATCCAATGTCTGTCATCCACTACAGCTAATTCGGAAATGCCAATCAGGCTACATGTACACAATGTACACAGGGCTGGGCAGAGATTTGAACCTCAAACGCTGGAGGTGCAAGGAGACACCGCTAACCACTCAGCCACTTTGCTACCTCATTAACGCTAGCCAAAAATCCAAATGCTAACACCATTATTGCTGCCCAGTTTGCTATGAAGCTGCGTTGGCCTTTGATGAGATTGCTTTGCTCTGATGACAGCTGCAGGGTCATGGCTGCAATCCTGTTCAATCCTTCCAGGGTTTTATATGATTATATAAGATTCTCTGGGTTCTTTCTCCATTTTCAGTACATGAAGTATATTGTTTCTGGCTGAAAATAAGTTGAACAAGCATGTATGTATGTGTGTATAAATCTGTGAGCAGATGGCACAGTAAACAAAATGAGATTTCCTCTTTCTTTGGATTAATACTGTATCAGAAAATAAGATGCTTCCAACAGGCTTGCAATTGTTCCTTCACAAAATAATGACAAGTATTTTAATTTTCTTTTGTTCCAGGCATCATTCTGATGATGAGCATTTGTGAGAAAGTTGATGTCTACGAGTTCATCCCATCCATAAGACATTCAAGTCTGTGTCACTACTATGATCGGTACAAGGACTAYGCCTGCACCTTAGGAGCGTATCACCCGCTGTTTTATGAGAAGCTCTTCATCAGAAAAATTTGCACTGCTTCTTTGGATGAACTTATGACAAAGGGCAAAGTCACACTTCCAGGGTTTAGCCAGATCACCTGCTYGGGACAAGAAGTGTAATAAAGAGAGCAGCATAAATCCAGAGGGCCTATAAAATAAACATGTAAACAGATATGGCCAAATCGAAAAATGAAAGTGCCCGAAAAGTTTTGTTCTGAAAGGATTATTTTGGTGTATTTATACTTTTCTTGAGTATTATATGAAAGTGGAAACCTTTCCAAAAAACATTCAAAAATGTACACTTCTTACATTTTTACTTAAACCTTTAAATGAAGGTTTCTTCTTCTCATCAGGCCAATGACTACAGTATGTGGTATATCATTTAAGTGTGCTCAGTTTATCATCTAATCATTGCAGTTTAGCAATCACATTAATTTCTTCTTCTTTGTCTTTCGGCTGATCACTTTTAGGGGTCGCCGTAGCAAATCATCTGCCTCCATCCCACCCTATGCTCTGCATCCGCTACTATCACACCAACTAACTTCATGTCCTCTCTCACTGCATCCATAAACCTCCCCTTTGGTCTTCCTCTAGACCTCCTGCCTGGCACTTCCAATCTCAACATCTTTCTACCGATATAATTACAACCTCTCCACTGAACATGTCCTAACCACCTCAGTCTGGCCTCTCTGACTTTGTCTCCGAAACATCTCACATGGGTTGTCCCTCTGATTAACTCATTTTTCTATCCTATCCAACCCTTGTCACTCCCAAAGACAACCTCAACATCTTCATCTCTGCTACTGTACCTCCAGCTCTGCCTCCTGTCTTTTCTTCAGTGCCACTGTCTCTAAGCCGTAGAGCATCGCTKGTCTCGCCACTGTCTTGTACACTTTTCCTTTCATTCTCGCTGATACTCTTTTATCACACAAGACACCTGATACTTTTCTCCACCCATTCCAACCTGTAATCCATAATTCATTGCATCCAATCAAATTCATCAATATAGAGAAAAACTCAACCTGCAATGGCAATTCTTTGCAGGTTTTGACCTTCTCATGTTACATACTGTAGAACCCTATTCAGAAAAAATAGACAGATTTAGCATTAACTATATTATGTAGCATGAGAAGGAAACCACCATACTGCAGTTTGGAGCTTGAGTTTAAGCACCTTGTGCTTATATTAGCTGATTACATTGAAATAAGGTAGCCTGTTTTTTGCTAATGCCAGGTTAGATTAGACTTTTTGGTGATATGTGTTTACTTTTAATCAAGATTTGTAAACATCATCAGTACTTTCAATTAATTATAATTTCTCAGTATTTTTGTCCACGCCATGTGACTGGAAGCTGCTGTAGGACAAAAATGGGGGATAATTAATGTCTGCTGCTATATAATTAGCCGTTTGACAACACAAAACAGGCAAGACAGGCCCAGAGAACAAAATCTAGGAAATGTACAAAGAGGTTCTCATTTGTTCATATTTCATTAGTATTCGGATTAGGATCATAGTAAACCTAACCCCCAAATATTGTAAATATAAATTCTAAATGGGATTTCAGTCTTTTACAGGGGACACAGTCAATATGTTTGCATGATGGTGTGTTATTAACAAAATCAGACTAGTACACCCAGATAATGTAGTTGGGAGTCGATCTTCTCCTGTGCGTATAGTGAATTAGACACAGAAATCGGCTTAGGCGCTCTGGACATGATCCACAGTTCCCACCCCGGAACAGCGGAAGAAGCTTATAGCAATATAGCAGTGCCTCTGCTTTGGATAACACTATAAACACAGGGCAAAGTGTGCAGATCATTTGTACTAAAAGTGAAACCTGCAGCCGTATGTAATGTATTGATGTAGTGTTGTCCATGTTTTCACGACTCAACATGATACCGGTTTGTTTAGCTATTTTTTTGGTCTGTGATGTACTGTAATAAATAAACTGAGAATGCACAGCTAATAAGCTAAAAGGGAAAATATTGTCACCTATCATATCGGAGTTGAACATACATGAATTTATGTATAATGGGACAATGACAGTAATCCAATTAAAAGGCATGGTCGAGCTATAATCATCGTATACTGTTCATGCAAACATACTGGCTGATTCACACACTCGTTCTCACTTAGAAACAACTTAAAGTCTCCAGTCCACTTACTGACATGTTTTTTGAACATGGAAGGAGACCATACTGTAGAACCTGCAGGAACCCAACACAGGCACAGGGAGAACAAATACTTATGCCCTCAATTACAGAATGGGTGTAAACCACTACATGTGACCTGTCATGCTAATGTATGAACAGTATATAAAGAATGCACCTTCATTTATATATAGTATAGCCATTTCAAAAGTGCAAACCTTATTTCAAGGAAGCAGTTGCTCAGGGTTGTACATTATGTTTTTTTTATTATTATTTACTAAATTTTGCCCAATATTGCGATTTAAGTAAAGTAAATTAAGCATATACTGTACTGCAAGCATTTTTTTTTTTATCCACCCTGCAAAATATTTTTTTTAAGTTTAGGGTATTTAGCTTGTATTATTGACCACATTTTGAAGATCAACCGCTTTTGTTAAAACAATTCATGATTTAATGGTATATTAAAGTTTTCAGTTCAAGTTCAGCTTTCTGCACTTAATCAAAATTTTCATTGTACGTCTTTCTCAGTTCCTGCCTTGCTATTTGCTAGGAGTCATGAGTTTTTTTCCCCTTAATTGCACTTTCCTGGAGCAACCCGAATATGTGGTTAAAATGATCATGTAATTTTTGACATTTATTTCCTTAACATAAAGCACAAATGTGGACCCGATTTCATTTTCTGTGGTTTTATTAAATCTTTCCAGAGTAAAAACAAATGATTAAAAAGTTCCACAATCAAAATGGATTCACCGTATGCACGTCTGAAATGTGCATCACTAGACACCCAGAATAATATAAAGGACTAGATTTATTTACCAGAAATACTCATATGCTAATTTGAATATTATGATTAATAATAATCATAGTTGACATTGGCTCCATGTCTGACGGCGCTGGCATCCTGCCCTGCCAATGCGGCATTCTCATCATAGTGATGCTGCCGACCCTGATCGTTAGCTTTGGCACGGTCCATCCAGTAAGCCAGATCTGTCTCAAGCCTCTGTAGATAGGAAGCAAAATGTCAGTTGCTGCTGTAGGCGATTAAAAAATGTTTACTTATTCAGTTATGCAAGTTCCATTGTTTCATGAACTCTTTAAGGAAGGCTCTTAGTCGAAATTATCCTAGTTTTCTTCTGTCAATTAATCAGTCAATTACCTCATCTACATTTAAAAAATTGACTATAGAACATCCACTGCCCATTCAAATAAATAAATAAATAAATATTTATTTATTTAAAAAAAAAACAGTTATTTGAAGATTATTTCACACTTTCACAAATTTGAGTCCTGGGATATGCCCATGCCATCAAGGAATATATTGAACAATAATCCACCAAAAATGGAGCATTAATTGAAATCAGCTTTTAATGATCACATTCTGATTGATCATCAATTAGAATTGACAATATAACAGCACTGAGGAGGTGAGGATTATCAGGATTGGAATTCCTGAGTTTTGCGTTGGACTGCCAGATATCAGTTTTTACTCTGAAAAACAAAAAATTTCCTTTTTTTGGGGATATTCATTAGATTTGTTTTTCCGTTTTAAACAAAGTGAAAGTTGAACGATTTGATTGAACTCACAGCCTCATCGTAACCCATGTGCATAAACTGCTGGATCCACTGCTGGACGTCTGGACGGCTGCGGTCCCACAGGTTTCTCCGAGGTCTCCGCATAGCTGACAGGAATTCCTTAGCTGTTCCCTGTGGGATCACAATTTCGTCTGCAGATCTGCGCTGGACTGTGAAATGAATATTGAGAGCTGCAKTCACTGGTTCTCTTCGACAGGTGTTTTTTATTTATTTATTTATTTATAGACTTTCTAGCTTGATCAGACTGTTTGTTAGCTCAATCTCACAGCAAGACCTGGAGAGCATGGCAAATAATATGAAAACAAAATGTATTCCAAAATGAATGCATTTATCAAGCACAGATAAATCACTGCATATACAGTATGTGTAGGACAAATCCACCCTAAATCATTTAAATCTTATTTTTGGTGTTATAATTAAACATAAAAGTGATCTTTAATGCATTTCCAGATTTATTTATTAATCACTTTTTAAGGTGACCATTTAAATGCTGCTCAACTACATCCTGATAGTGGTGTCCACGCTATTTATATTTATACCTAACGAGGCAGATGCAGGAGTGCTTTTGTCCTAAAACTACAGTACAATTATCTTTTAGATAACAGACAAAGCTTCTTCAGATGCTTTGCATAACTGTACTGCATTCTGGGTTCAAAGTTTGTTGACGTCATTACTTCTGTATTTGATTTAAGATTAGGATTGAATTACTTAGAACATGTACCTTACAGCACAGTAAATAGATTTTTTCATTCCCATGTCTCTGTTAGAAAGCTGGAGACAGGACACAGGGAAAAGAAGCTCTTGCTTGGTTGCTTTTAGGAGCTAACACGTAAACCTGACTGATATCACTTASAGTATATTGGAGATCAGTGAAATACTGTTCTCCTTTTAAACACCACTATAAAACTGTGCTAGCAATTTGATAGTATGGTAGCACACAGCCACTGATTTCTCACCTTTGTTAAGTATTTTATTTTTAGTTAAGGCTCAATTTAGTGGCCTGCATCATGCAGAAAAAAAACGTTGAAATTGAGAACTCAGGATTGGGACTGAACGGGTGTGTGCCTGTAAGAAAATCACTTGTTAGAGAAACTACTTGGGTAATAGAGCTAGACAGCGTGACGACTGGAGCAATGGAAAAAGGCTGTGTGGCTCCGGATTGAAGCATTTCCAGAATAATGAGCATGTCAGTGTAAGAAGAGAAGCGCATGTACCGATGCACTCATCATGTTCATCATGTCATGTCAGCTGATGACCAGAATGTTCTGATCTGACCAGGGCGTGCCATCAATGCATCTTTCCTCCCTGATGGTACGGGTTTCTTCCTGGACTCAGTGTTTCTGGGTGCATGAGGAATCATTTTCACACAAGAATTGACACCACTATTGTGCACCGTAGTCAAAGCTAAAGGCGACCTCATTATAATACTAGACCATATAAGAGATTATATAATATAATGCACATTTTTCATGATTCAATATAAACACATTTCATAGTTTCAGGGTGGATTCCKCACAGTTTCTCTCAGTTGCTTCACTTCATTTCTCAAATCAGAAGTGAAAATGAACGAACTTCACATCATCTAGTCATTTATGCATAAAAGCTATTTCTCTCTCTCTCTTTTTAACAAAGTGCAAATGTTTTTTGCTCTTTCATGCAAATGAGTAGGTACAGCTGTCTGCTGTTTCCTACATTGTCAGTCGCTGGAGTAATGTTGATAAAAATGTATTATACAGTTGAATAGCATCAGGTCATTGTATACTATACATCATTACGTGCAAAATGGTTGAACTAGTCGTCATAATCTGACATTTCAATATCATCTAGGCATTTCTATTAGACATCTGTTTTTTTTTTTTTTTTCTCCTGTAAGATTTACTGTGTTGTAAATTGGACATGAATCTTGACTTCACCAATGCAACGTAACATTTAAAGCGTTTTTATCAACTATGAACCAGCTCTCGAAAATACCTGGCTGCCATGCATGCAGTTCTACTATTCCTGATTTTCCTGTCTGTCAGGCCACATGATCTCTTCACATCACAATGCAGCATTGTACTGTAAGAATCTTTTCCAAAGAAATCATTTCAGTTCTGATCTGAGAAATGTACTGAATGCGACTAAGAAAATCAGTAACTGTAGTGGCTGAGCAGTGTACTGTACATACAGTATCAGCACGATCTTTTTGGCTATATATGCCCGAAGTGGCTGTCGACACATTACCATTTCTTTTCTTCAGTATCTTGCTCAGTGTACTTTCACCTGATCCACCTGGAACAAACAATTACACTGTTGTTCAGTCATGTAATAGAATCTCCGAGTTGTTTCCTACTAGTGCATTGCGGTTGCAAATGACCCTGCCACCTAGTATGATCATCCAAAAATAGGCATTTGTTCAAGTTAGTGATTATTCTTATATCAAGGAGTGATATATGGTTACAGTAGTTTAAGTCTCATAAAGTTGTATTGTATATCGTAGATGACCAGATTCATCATCAGGTATTGCTGCTTTTACCATTAGGTATGATGCTGATGACCAAAATTCTGTAATATTAATATCTCAGAAACTTTACTTTACATTAATTCCCACCCACTGCAGCTTTCATCTTTTACATGGAACCGGTGAGACTAAAAATGGATAATGCATTCCATGTAAACACATTCTTTTCAAGTGACAGAAGCCTTTCTCTACATGTAAGGTACAATATGAGGAAATGCACAACAGCACAAAGTAAATGGATATTTCAACACAGCAGAATGTTTTGCTATCCAGACCTCTAGGATTTTTTTYCCCCCCCTAGAAGCATGGAAAGTTTATTCCAATCCCAACAACAGGGTTTAGAGATGCTGTACAGTACTTTAGGTCTGTAATGGTCCTGCTAAATCTGTGCTGATGCAGTAAGTCTCACTGGATGATCTTTTATGGTAATGATACTACACAGTTTGTAAAAAAAAAAAAAAAACAGCCAGGTTTCAAGTGGTCATTTAAATCCTAACCCACTCTTTCTGCATAACCCTGATAGTGTACACTGAACTGGAAATGGGAACAAATGAAAAAGCATTACAGCAGAGGAAAAAAACGACTTAAAAGAGGAAATCAAATTGAGCAAGGGATTATCTTAGAGGTATTAACAAACCCGAGGTGTTGCAGAGGATGAAGATGATGAGAAAGAGCAGAGCCTTTATATAAACGCCGTCGAGCTTCATGTCTTGGGTCTTGTAGCTTTGCTGGACCTTGTGTGGTGTGAGCTAAAGTATACTACTGTATACTAAGTTCTATACTATGGGCTATAGGAAGACTAGCCCTCAGGACAAAGGGGCGAACATTCCTATTAGAATGAAACCTGCCCCTGCCCGTGAAGGAATGCAGCTAAAAGCTTCTGGAGCCCTCCAACTTTGGGCTGTAATATGCTCAGTGCCATTTTATTAGGAACATCTGTAGTACTGTAATGCCGTTATCTAGTCAGATAAATCATGTGGCAGTAGTCCAGAGCAAAGAATCATACAGATAGCGAGCTTCAGCTGTCCACATAAAACATCAGAGTGGGGAAAAGTCTGATCTCTGTGATTTTGTCCATGGCGTGGTTGTCGGTACCAGATGGGCTGGTTTGAGTGTTAACAGTATTAAAAGTGGATGCACATGAGTGTAAAATCTGTTAACACTGCGCTGTTATTTCAGGATTTTTTTATTTTTTGACAGACAGAGAGAGAGAGAGAGAGAGAGAGAGAAAAGGACTTCAGGGGAATAGCTGTTCATAATGTAAGAGCTATAACATGTGTTGGATATTTAAAATAGTTATGCTGTACAGCRTAATGTGTGCAAGCATTATCAATAAYAATTCAGTGGCAGAAATGGAGAGAGCTGCTGTAAGCACACGTGGATAGCCTGAGGCTGAAAGAGAGAAGCTTCTCCACAGTGTTATTTCAGCCTTCCAGCTACATTCTTTACAACACGATAGGGTTTACACACAATATCAAGCGCTACAACACGCACAAGCAGGATAAATGCATCATTTATTAATGAAAAATGTGTTTAAACTGACCAAATGGAAGCAGGGGAGAAAATGCTCTGCTCTTTTACAGTGTAAAATCAACTGCAGAGAYTGAGACATGCAGCAACATTTCTCATATATTTTTATTGCATGCTTGACAGTGTCTGAAATAAAACGATCAACTCTTTAGTGTTTACAGTACAGTACAATTTGCCTCCATTATCTAGTGCTGAAAAAAAAAGTGACTGGAAAGACATTTTAACAATCTTAAAGAGATCTTCAGGATAGGTAGCAGGGATAGACGGCATTAATGTTGTTGCACAGAGGGAAAAAAAATCCCTGTCATCACTCCTCAGGATCTGGGGAATCATAGCCCAGACGACTAGCCGAGGGGAAATGAGCCCAGAAGGTTCTGGCCAGCTCGTCGATTTTTTCATAGCCAGCATGATTGCGCAGCTCTTCGATCCAGCCGAAGAAGTCTGAAGAGGTCAGTGCCCAGTTTGGCATGTCCCGCTTTTCCCTGGACTCAGCTGAGAATCAATCAGATAACTAATGATTACTGTTCAAATGAATAGGCAAAACTATGTAATAGGTTTTTTTTGTTCTTTTCTGATTGTATTATCGTGCCGGTACAAAATGTAAATGTTWGAYGTGAGAAAAGAAAGCAGCGGTCACAGTTGAGCGGGGAACAGGTGTGTGTGGTGGCAGAAGACGCAGGTGTGACAGTCAGAGTTCTCAGATTGCAGGATGCTCAGTAAAATGTAGTAGCTTTGTTCCTTATACAGTAAAACCACAAAACAAAGTGTCGCCAAAGGCTTGTCTCRCCAAATATTGACTTTGTTTCATTATTTACGGTTTATTGCACTTTCTCGACTTTCTTTCTCGATCTCATGCGAGTGAGTGAGCATGCGCTAAYGTGCAGTTATTAACATGCATTTTATCACCATTTCTGAAATCATGTATCKTTTGTGTTGTACCATGTGATCACCACCGAGTTGTCGGGTTTGGGTATGTAATTGTGACAAATGTTTCATTTTTTTTTCTCCCTAATAAAATGTGTGGCTGTTGAATATGGTGGAACGTTCAATATTGCATATTATTATTMTCGTTGTTAAGGCTGTACAGAGTTGAACGGATTATACAGTACAGTACATTGTTTTCGAAGATTCATGCATTTTATAGTGAATGCTCACCTTGGCTTTCTTCAGCACCTGAAATGACAAGATTTAAACCAGAGTGAATACAAATCAATCAGCTTAAACCAAATAAACTTTGGCCGGATGATCCAGATAACAGTACTCAAAAGTACTTTTTCAAACACCAGTAGTTTCTGTCCACATGCTAAATACAGTAGCATTTATTTACTTACAAAWTTACTGAAATTATTATTTAAATAAAATATTTATTCATATAATTTGTATTAGAGCGATTTATTAAAGTTGCTGTGGATGCCATATTAGAAAATTCATGTTTTATGAAGGTTTAACTCTGATGTTGCGGTCCCTGGAGTTATGGCCCATGATTATGAAAGCATTGATGGGAATAAAGACACTTTAATCATCAAAAAGAATGATATTTATTATCCGATGGAATAATATCCGATGGCATAATATTCAGAATTATTCAGAATTCAGAACACATTTCTGGTCCGAAAATCATTATATTATGAGGATGACCCAGTACAGGAGAAGGGAAAAAATCTTTAGTGAGT
>QMIH01000907.1:200824-239140 GCA_003987875.1 Clarias batrachus
AAAAAACCCACAACTGTTTCTTGCACACAGCAGATTTTTCACTTCCTCCTGTTATTTATTTTTTTAATTTGCCTTTAGCATTCTTCTCCCTCTTTCATCTATTACTTGCCTACTTTTATTGTACTCTCTCTCTCTCTCTCTCTCTCCCTCCATTGGGCTAGTTCTTACACTCTAATTTCATCATCATCATCCAGTATGTAACGGCACAAAAAAGTAAAAATGAAAAACAACGGGTGTCCCCAAGGACTGAATAAGAAAATCTTTTTTCTATTTTCGTTCTACTGAAACTTTTCTTTTTCTAGTTTTGGCTTTATAAAGAGGACTATTTCCGTTTAGAGTTATGCATCTTTATATATATATATCTTATCTTTATATGCATAATAATATATATATAAAGATGCATAATATATATATTAATTTTGAAACTAGGAAAGTGATGAAGAATGAGACCCCCAACACTGTAAAAGTGTGATAACAGGCTKCTTACACATCTCAACAAATACAACATCATGTATGAAAAATCAATCTTGTTTTGAGTCATGGGAGAAAAAAAAATAAGGAAAGAAGACTAGAAGCCCAGTTTTTGCAGATGACACATGTCACTGTGTATGCTGTCAAACAATGGGTACATTCTTTATGATTTTAATATGCATTGTTTGAAAGTGTTGAAAGTATTCTTACCTGAAAAGCAGAAGAGCGTGAGCACAAGCACACACAGGACTGGCCAGAAGCGAGGCATGGTCACTTCGCTTTAAATGAAGTTTCTTCTTGAGGGCAATTCCTTTTTCTTCTCTTAAACATAAATGTGACGCAACCATACTAAATATCATGTCGGTTTTCTCCAATACATCAATTCTGTTGTAATGCTTTTCATTGGAGGAAAYCAGATCAAGATAAATGAAAAGTGGTGAGCTACATAAACAGTGATATCTGAATCATSATAAAACCAGGACAATATTAATAACTGAAGCGGTTTGTGAGATTACCTTTTTGCCAATTTATTCCACTCCTGTATCTCTTGGTGTGTTCCTGAAGGAATTCTTCTTGTACTCAACGCTGAGGGCTGGAATATACTCAGCTTGTATTTCACATGTCCTCTTTATATGTCGTACCTAGATAACACCAGGTCATTCTGCCTTGTTACTGTTTGTAGTGAGATCTCGCATATCAGCGCGGTGTCTGGCTCAAAGCTTGGTTAGTGAAATGCAATCAATATTTCAGAACCAGTGCCCTGGAAACTATAGGCTGATTGAAAACAAGATTAAAAGCAAACAAAGTACAGTATGCTTTAATACACTAAAATGTAGAACATGACATGTTAGAGGAAGTGGCAGTTCACTTCTGTTCTAGCCCAGCACCGATGTGCTTGTTGTAATTCATCCTCGTTTTCAATGTAACCACAAATACAGATGTGACGTGTTTGACAGATTAAAAAAAAGTGTTTAGATCTGATACACCATGTGCAAGACCAAACCTGACAAACCTAACAGGCTGAGTTTTCTGTGTCGGCTAATAAATGTGAAAGTGGCCTGCAAATTTATGAATAATTTAAAACTAGTAGAGAGAAAGAGAGTGTGTGAGATCAATATGACGCCCACTGTAATGGGTTGAACTTTGAACTGCAATGCTTTTGGGATTCTCAGCCCTGGACACAGCTGGATGGTCAAAAAGGCTAATAATATTCCTCCTAGAAAACTCATTAGCGATTTAGTCCCAGCTTTTGCTTGATCAACATGGTTTTGGATCAATACAGCAGTCTCCATACATACACCACCCTGATTCAAAACTGTATCATCTGCAAATGAATTAGCAAAATGAATCTTTATTCTCCCTTTAGATAATAAAAGAAACAGATTTTGCACAAAATGCATTCAAATGCTATTTAACAATTCCTCACATTATGGGAACTAAAAATTGACAAACTGCTCTGTGTATTTACGAATGATATCAGGACACACTGATTTCACAGACTCTTGATCCTAATCCTTTCCTGTGGATTAAGGCACGGGAAGCTCTGAGTGAGTGAAATCAGAATGTAATAGCACCAAACCCATTAACATTCATGACAGGCAAGTCATGCACTAAAAGCTTATCCTTAAAAAAAAAAGACTACCACTTTTATTTCTCTATATAATCCGCTGCTACACTAATGCACTTATCCCAGCATTTCATTATTGCTTGGATACCATCATGGTAGAACATTTTCTCAATATTTCAAAGCCATGATCTGTCTGTCTGCTTCCCGTCTGAAATACTGGCCTCCCAGGAACTCCTTTAATGGCTCTTCTCCACACACCTCCACAAACCAAATTCCAGTAAATGAAACCCAGTGAACTACATAAAGCAGGATATCATAATTAGCATGAAAATAAGGAAACATTAATTGCTGCTGTTTGTGAGATYATCTRCAGCACTTTATGACACTACTGAGTCTGGTGTGTTTCTTGAGGTGTTTTGGTTCTTTTGCCCAACACCCTAAGAGGGAACAGACTGAGGGCAGGAATGTTCTGTTTGCATTTCACATGTCCTTCATATACAGTATGTAGTGCCTCCATAGCTCCAGGTTATACTGCCTTCTTACTGTTTGGAGTGAGATCTCACACATCAGCATGCTGGCTAGTGCTAAGATTCTTGCGTGAAATGAAGCCTTTCATGATTTAAAAAAAAAAAAACATTTTTAAAGAAAAGAAAAGAAGCCTTTAAAAGACAAAATGTTAAAAACTTTAAATATTAGTGGAAGTGACAGTTCTCTTCTGTTACACTAACAAGTTAACGACAACCAGCCATAACATTAAAACCACTGACAGACATGAATAGCACTGATAATCTAATTACACGACCACCTGTTAAGGGGTGGGATATATTAGGCAGCAAGTGAACAGTCAGTTCCTGATGTTGTTGTGTTCAAAGCAGGGAAAATGGGCAAGGGTAAGGATCTGAGTGGCTTTGTCAAGGGACAAATTGTAATGGCTAGGCGACTGGGTCAGAGCATCTCCAAAACTGCAGCTCTTGWGGAGTGTTCCCAGTTTTCAGTGGTTAGTACATAATACCAGAAGTGGGCCATAGGAGGACAGCCAGTGAACCGGCGGCAGGGTCATGGGCGCCCGAGGCTCATTGATCCACGTGGAGAACGAAGGCTAGTCTGTCTGGTCTGATCCCACAAAGAGCTACTGTAGCACAAACTGCTGAAAAAGTGAATGCTGGCTTTGATAGAAAGGTGTCAGAATACACAGTGCATCACAGTTTGTTGCATATGGGGCTACGTAGGCGTAGACCGGTCAGAGTGCCCATGCTGATGCCCAACCATCGCCAAAAGCACCTACAGTGAGCATCAGAACTGGAACACAGAACAATGGAGGAATGTGGCACCCAGACACACTGCAAAAATGCTTTAGGAATGGTTTAATGAACATGACAAAGAGTTCAAAGNATGGGCAGCACATTGAACACATTTTATAAGTGGTCAGAAACTTGTAAATAACTCATGAAAGAATAAGGTTATGTTAAAACCAAGCACACCATTGTTTTTCTTGTGAAATTCCCAATAAGTTTGATGTGTCACATGACCCTCTTCCTATTGAAAAAACAAAAGTTGGATCCAAGATGGCCGACTTCCAAATGGCCACCACCCATCTTGAAAAGTTTGCCCCCTCACATATACTAATGTGCCACAAACAGGACGTTAATATCACCAACCATATCCCATTTTATTAAGGTGTATCCATATAAATGGCCCACCCTGTACATAGTATTAGACATGTGGTATGGCTGATTACTGTACTGCATTTGTTATAATTGAGCGTTATATCTATAAAATGTAGGATGTAGTTGAAATATGCACAAATTTGACAAACGAATTAACAGTAAAAGAGGTTAGATTGTTAAGAAATTTGAGTCTTCAATGTCAACGCTTTGTAAAAATGTATTAAACAAATAAAAAGAGTTTTGCACTTCCTTTTTCTTAAATATATAAATAAATAAAAAAGAGGCTGGTGTGAGAAATTTAGATATGCCACACCACATGCTGTACTAAAGCTATTAGTACTTTGGCAAACTGCTGAGCTGGAAGAGAAATAAAACACTTGAACCTTTAGTGTGACAGAAAAATAATAAATTTTGTGCTGTTAAAGTCATCGTCACACAGGCCAATCATTATTTATTTTCCTATCCCAGCATGCCCCATCATGTTTAATCTTTACCCTTTTTGAATGAATCAGCAACAGCGGAGATAACGTTGGACCTGAAGCTATTCAAATCAACATGTCTCCCTTTTCTACACATTGATTAGATCGGTTTCAACATTACAAACCTTTAACACGCTCTGTAACTATCTGTAATAACAGTCTGACTTGAACTAATGTTACATTTCAAATGATCTAGAATTGCAGGTGACATTTAGGCCTTTTCTACGGCCACCGTACTTTTCACTTATGTCATTGTTCAACACTTACTCCATGAAAGCTACAATAAACCCTACTTGTTTTTTGTTGCTAATTTTGTACTTACATAAGCAGTAAAAATAGCATGTCAAAATATAACGTTCCAAAAAAAATCTAAACTATTCTTTTTGATATGCCACTTGCTTAATACATGTTGAACTCTGAACTGCAATGCTTTTGGATCCTCATGGATGGTCAAACTTAGGCTTTATGAGCCTTCAACTGATTACTTCAGCTTGTTTGGTGTGTAATATTTCTCAAAAATTTATACTTATATAAATATTTATACTGATCATAGTTAGCAGTCACTCAATTGAGTTTACATTTTTTTTTGTATGGAGCTTTTGTCAATTGTCATTGTCAAAACTGTCAATATTCCTGATATGAAAGAATGCAATCCTAGTTATATTATCTACATGAGCTTCAAATGAAAGACTGGAATCTAGATTCACACCGAGGTCTTTTACCGTTGCACTTGATGGATCAGAAAAGCCATCTAAAGATTTTTCAAAAATCTTTCCTCTGGCTACATGCGGTCCTATAACTTCTGTTTTGTCAGGATTAAGTAGAAGGAAAGTAATTAACATCCAGTCTCTTATGTCCTTCACATATTACTAAAAAAATGGTTAAAGTTGTTTTTCATACAGTATATGTTTTTGCTGAGACGTAGATAATACAGTAGATACCCATGTGTCATCTGAATAACAGTGAAAACTAATACCATGCTCACGAATTATGTCGCCCAGAGGAAGCATGTAAAGAGAGAAAAGCAGTGGGCCTAAAACCAAACCCTGTGGRACACCAAACTCCACTTGAGAACAGGCGGAATAGTCACCATTTAAATCTACRAACGGATACCAATCAGTCAAAAGGAATGATTGAGAGGAGAGGAGGCCGCTCCTGAATTCCTACTACATTTTCTAATCAGTGAAGGAGAATCAATGGTGCTTTGATCAGTGGTGTCAAAAGCTRCACTTAGGTCGAGTAACACAAGTTAAGTTAGTTAAGTCAGCCTTTATTGGTGCATTACTGCACAGTGAAATTCTTTAATCTTCGCATATCCCAGCTTCTTGTTAGTAGCCCGRGGTCAGAGCGCAGGGTCAGCCATTGTTACGGCGCCCCTGGAGCAGACAGGGATAGCAGGGAGCAGACAGCAACCTGGCGGAGCTGGGGCTCGAACCACCGATCTTCCGATTCGTAACTCAGAGCCTTAAACACACTGAGCCACCACTGCCCTTCACAAGCATAGTGACGCAACCTTGACACAGCAAAGGCCAATAGGWSGTCATTTACTACTTCAACAAATGCTGTTTCTGTGCTGTGACGAGGCCTAAATCCTGACAGAAATAGCAGAAACTACCTATCGATGTAGATATGAAACATASCTTTCCCAGAATCTTAGAGATAAAGGGGAGGTTTGATATTGGCCTGTAGTTGGACAGCTGACATGGGTTGAGGTCAGGTTTCTTAATTAATGGTTTAATAACTGCCAATTTTAACGATTTTGAGACATACAGTACCCACTGCTTAGTGAAAAAATAATTATTTTCAACAAGTGCTCCGTTATTGCTGGTACTATCTGCTCGAGAAAACTCACTCAACGTCTATACTACTTTCTCCTATATTCAGGGTCGCAGGGGACTGAACAGAGTATACTGTACACACACACATGCACGCACCTTCACACACTGGGCAATTTGGAAATGTAAATTAGACTATGGAAGGAAACCAGAGTACCCGGAGAAAACCCACCCACTCCATGCACACAGTCCCGAGGCGGGAATCGAACCCGGACCCTGGAGGTGCAAGGCGACGGTGCTAACCACCAAGCCCCCATGCTGCCATCCCAGTTAGCAAGATTAATTGAATAATAAAAAAAAAAAATACAGCAGTCTCCATACTTACACTACAGCAGCCCTGATTCAACACGCTGTGTTGCAATTGAATTAGCAAATTAATATTTACGTCCCCATTTTAGCTGATACACAAAGAATTTACATACAAACACATGGAAAAAAGCTATTAATTGCTATTCAATGATTCCTCACATTAAGGGAACTCTTAATTAATAGCCATCACATATTCAGGGATTGAACGAGACCACAGACCACTCTTAATCTACAGTATTTTGCCTAATCCTTCACTGTAAAATCCTCATTATTTGGGGCAAAAAAAAAGCCTTTGGTCCAGACAGTGAACTGTGGATTAAAACATGCTAAACTGAATGTGAATGAGATGACAATGAGATTCCGCTAGACAAGGGGTCATCAACAGGCAGACAGCAGAGTATGAATATAAGATATACTGCAGTACATGAATAAGTATAYAATATAAATRCTGTAGCAGAGGGAGTATGTGACAACCAGGTCTTAGGTCACTGACAATATTTTGTTCAAACATTAGCCAGCTCAGCTTTTGTAGCTACTTAATATTAGACRAGTGGTATGGCTGATGGCTGGATTGCATTTGCGATGCAGAGGACCTCTAACTGCATCATATGCAAATATACTACAGKACTGTACTGTACAATACTATCTGGACGCCACCCCAACCTGTTACAACAGGGGTCTCAAACTCGGTTCCTGGAGGGCCGCAGCCCTACAGAGTTTTGTTCCAACCATAATTAAAAACACCTGATCCAACTAAACAAGTCATTAAGGCTTATTTGAAAACTACATGGTATGTATGTTGGAGCAGGGTTGGARCAAAACTCTGTAGGGCTGCGGCCCTCCAGGAACTGAGTTTGAGACCCCTGGGTTACAACAAATGCTGGAATCACATAAATGTAAGGAATGTCTTGTATGCTGTTGCGTCAAAACCGTAATTTTCTGTTAGGATTCAGTCTGCACAGACACTGACCTCAGTCACTGGAGAGCCGGCTACACCACATAACCTTTTTGTCCAACATAAGTGCCTGACCCCACTAATTCCAGAAAGCCTCACAGCAACACTATAAAGAGGGGTGGAGAGGTTATTAAAGCAAAAGTGGTACTAAAACTGAAATGTGCAATCAAATGTACAATAAGGTACAATAAGGTACAATTGATCAAGAATCCACAAACTTTGTACATTGTATAGTGTGTGTAAATTATTGTCTAATTAGAGGCTAATTACAGTATTGAACCAGAGAGGCAAGGTGAAAGTTTTCATAATTCGTTCTTAGAATTTTTCATTTTATGACGAAAAAACAAACAAAAAAACCCCCAATAACGATACTTAAGAATATATGAACAGTCAAGTATTCCCCGTGTATTAGCTCTCAGATAAATTTATTAGAGTCTGTTCGACGTAAAGCAGCCCTATGAAAAATACGCACCCACTTCATATCATATTTTTTTGTCAAGAATCAATGATTAATGCTTAAAGCTTGAAAGGCAACAGGTGTCTTCTTTCAATCATGTAGGATGTTTACCTGGACCTGTGTAAGATTCTTTAACCAATTCTTTACAAATTTGATTTGACCCCTGGTCCGTAGTGAAGGTTATGCCTGAGGCTGTTAAAGATGCAGGACAGTCCAAAAGTCTTAAGCCACTTCTCATTTCTTTACTTTTTTTTGTTTTGTTTTTTAATGTAGCTTTGAGGGACAATTGTCCAGGCTTTCATTTTCAATCCAGTCCTTGTACCTGACCAGGCCGGTGATTAGTACACTGGTGATTCTGAAAGGTTGGAACAGACGAGAGGGGAAATGAGGTTGCTGCTGAGGTTGTTACATAAACAACCAATTATTTGATTGCATCGTTAGGCAATTTGCAGCCTGCCATAGTAGAACATTTGTTTCTACAAAACGTCATTTAATATAAAGAAATGGGAGGAGGCTCAAGACGTACACAGTGCTGTATTTGATTACTGGATCAATGATAAAAATCCTTATTGTTATTTTGCAAAATGTTTATTTAAACAAAAATGTATTTCAGTTTCCAACATATAACGATCATTGTTACAGTGCTTAGAAAATTCCTGCTAAATGCACCTTAGGCTCTTGTTTAAATAGACACAGATTTAAATAGCAATGCTCTTACATTCAAACAAACACTTTTAAAAAGCTGGGGAATTAAACAGGTGTATAGAATAAGCGCTCTTGTAATTCTACAAGATACCCATACAGATAAAGTACGACTCAGGCTATTGCCGATTTGGGGTGTGAATAACGGGGATTGTTACACTTAACCAGTGTGTGGCACATTTGGTTGAGCATCTGACATTCATCTCATCTCAAACAAGACCTCCCTCCTACGAGCCCATTAAGCCCTGTGTGTGTGTGTGTGTGTGTGTGTGTGTGTGTGTGTGTGTGTG
This sequence comes from Clarias batrachus, assembly GCA_003987875.1. Classification (NCBI taxonomy): domain Eukaryota; kingdom Metazoa; phylum Chordata; class Actinopteri; order Siluriformes; family Clariidae; genus Clarias; species Clarias batrachus. The sequence continues at coordinate 209,557 of QMIH01000907.1, forward strand.
TGTGTGTGTGTGTGTGTGTGTGTGTGTGTGTGTATGTCCAGCAGGGGGCAGTCAGTCCCTGTGCATCACATATGGATGATTTTTTTTAATTTTTAGGCAACACATGGAGCAACTCTTTTCCACACCGCCATGTGAAGAGGCCCAGAATATTCCCTATTGTACCGTCAAATCATAATATTAATTAAAAAAATAATAAAACAAAATAAAAGCCTACTTCTTGTGAACTTCAGTCTGTTTGCGTTGTAGAATCTGAATGGCAACAGAAAGCGTGTACCCTTCCTTTCATTTCTCAACACTTAAACGCAAAGATTATTACCAGAGAGTTTCCTAAATATTTCAAGGAAGTAAACAGGAAATGATGACAATTAAAAAAAAAAAAAAATACGGGACAATGTCACTGCCCAGCTGCTTGTGTTGGCACTCTGTTGCCCACTTGCTGGTAGAAACTGACCACCAAGAGGAACAGCAAGGAGGCTCGGCTCAGTGTGAGGTCTAATTAGGTTCTCGAGGCTCATTTTTGGCTGGAAGGTCACTGCAAGGGTTTAACAAGGTAGAGCTTGTCTCCATGCGCACTGGTAAAAATGGGTGCTTTCTTGTAGTGCTCGACGAGCTCGTCCATGGTGGTGAAACGGCGCTGCCCGATGCAGTACACACCCTCGCAGCACTGCACCTTGAAGTGCTTGTTCTTGCCTGACGCCTTCAAGGAGATGGAAAAATCGCTCGGCTAAAGAAAGGGACACAGACAAAAGGTTGCCGCGTGAGCATTACTGTGTAAGTSAACTATGAACAGTTTCAAAAATGTTCAAATTCATAACCAGTCTAGGAAACTGTGGCTYAAGTTGGAAGCTATATGCTCGGTTTATGAATATATTATGAATTATGAATATTTATGCATATGAACATATTTTATGACGTACAAGTCATTGATTGAAATAAATTTGGGGAAATGATCCAGAATTACTGTCAATTAGAAAAGAAAAACCACTGTAGAACCACTAAGTGTTGACTACTAATTGCTTCATGTACTCACAGAGGACTCGCTGTCCCGCACCAGGAAGTCTCCCTCGACTCCCCTCTCATTTAGTGTGCATTCAGCCTGGTGCCGTGTCACGCTGCCATAGTACCACTCCATCCCAGCAAATCTGCCCGTTTGCGCGGGGCCTGCGTGCAGCAAAGTATGGCCACTGAAACTGCTGGCRCCTCCGCCTTCTTTCAGCACCGTCACGTAGTTTTTGGGCACGAGGCCCACTTGGCCTTGACCGTTTTTACACTTCCACCACTCGGGGTCATTCTCGGGCTTCTCCAGCACCTCCATGATTTCTCCTTTTTCAAAGTTCAGCTCTTCCTCCGTGGCCGAGCTGAAGGGGTAAAGCGTCTGCACCTTTTGCGATCCTCGCGAGTACTGCCCGTCACCCATACCCGCCTCGTCCTCATCCTCTTCCTCATCTTCCTCTTCCTGGACGTAGTTGGAGGGGAACCAGCCTACCCGTCCGTCATCGCAGCGTCCGCGCCACCAGCCGTCACTGCATTTCTCCAGCACCAGCAGGCGCGCGCCTTTCGCCAGGCTCAGTTCGTCCTCGCGCTCCGCCGTGTATGCGAACTTGGCCACCGCCGCAGTGTGCAACTCGTATATTTGCTCTGCTCCCGCGCCGATGCCGTTGGGTGGGCACTCTGCGTCTGCGCTCGGCTTCCGCTTCGTCTTACCGAGACCTGCAACGATATTACATTTGTAAATCTATTTAAAAAAAAACATAAAAGAATTAATACACAATATACTGTAATAGAACACGAGAAAAGTTTAGGATTAGGAATATATGGCCGAATTCTCAAAAAGGAGATTGAGTCTCTCTCTTAAGAATATAGCTCTATATATCTACTTTTAAAATCACAAATATATATTTTACCCCATCAATCACAATGATCGGCCAACTGAAGACACATAACGGTCTTGTAAAGCAGCATGAGCAGTTCATAAAGGTAGTTATGGTTGGCTGGCATATGGTTTGATTGGTATTTCAGAAGAAGCACACATTATATTCTCTAGTTGCTGGCATTGGAATGATTACAGGGAAGAGCTGGGTGGAGGATGGGAATTGGCAAATAACCAAATTTGGGGCAAAAAAAAAATCCTCATAAATGCATTTGTCATACTTCCAGATATTTAAAACCTAGCTAACTGGTAATCTGGTAATGGTAAAAATCTGACAGTCACAAATTGAGTCTGTAGTGTACTTGAGCTCACTGTTCCTGTGCAAAGCACACAGCAGCACTTTTCACTGCCAGGCTCCCATAAAGACATGCACAYCATGACGAGCTCTATTCATAACCAGCATACAGGAGGGGGAAAAAAAGAGAGAGAGAGAAAAAAAAAACCTTTGACATTCTGTCTGTGTGAATGTAGGATGCGAGTTCTCACGCGTACACATGCAGCAGACTGTCAAAGTGATGCCTTCCTGTGGAAATGGCAGCACGTAACCCAAGCGTTTCATGTGCACACGCCTGTACACATCTCTCATCCTACTAACCGCAACACACAATCTATCTTTATCAACAAGCTCCAATTCAGTGGCAACGCCACGCGTCCGTGTGTGTGCAGCAAAGACAGAGTCGGGCCTAGTTTACAAAACAATAGACATTAAATAAATAATAATAATAATAATAATAATAATAATAATAATAATAATAGCCTCATTGCCTAGATTTGATTCTGCAACAGGTTTTCTTGTAGCAATTTCTGAATAAGCAAACAATCATTTAACAGACAAAATAAATCCTTTAAAAAAATAATCTGAACCATGTAAGATACTTCACAGACATAAATTCATGAATCTTTGACAACTGCCTCATAAATGACTGATCATTAATTACAGATTCATAATGAATGACTGATCAGTGATCTCTGATCATTAATTCCGGACATACCATTAACTTGTAATTAACTTATCAATAACTGATTGCTTATCTTCAACTCATTATTGATTGATTACAAACTCAGTGCCCGATGACCAACCTTTGAATGATCACTAACTGTTCAATGACTGATCACTGACTTCCAATCATTAATCACAGACTTATTACTGATGGCTCATWGATTGATCACTGAATTATCATCGTCTTATAATTGATTCACCAATAACTCATTACTGATCATTCACTTATCAATGATCATTATTCTGTGTTGACTGAAATGATTACTGCTCTTTGACTGATCATTGACTTCTCAATGACTGACTATTGACTTCTGATAATTATTAATTGATTTATCACTGACTACTCACTGATCATTGACTGATTCGCCAGTAACTGATTCCTGATCTTGGACTGATCAACTCAATGAATGATCATTGTTGACTGATCAACACCTTATCATTAATGACTGATAACTGATCTACGACGATTAACATCACTGTCTCATTATTTACTGATCACTGGCTCATCCTTGGCTGATCACTTGAATGATCAGAGACATCAATTACTCAAMTAATTGATCAATTTATTGAAAAACATTGATAATGGCTATAAATTTGGTAAGCAAAATGTATTCCTGGATGCATAAGCACTCTGTTCATTTATTCATTATTCTAAAAGTCAGATCTTGGTTACTTACATTTTTCTCATATGGGGGAGTGGGGAGTATTTAGTCGATATGTTACAGCTGTTTGGTCAGCCATTTCTGCTTGTTTATGTTCAGGGAACAGGTTTGATTATATATATATGCTTAACGCACTCTCATGCGTCTGTATACAAAAAAAATATTTCAATTTTCATTTTTATTATTTTKGTCATTGTCATTACTATCATTATTATTACAAATGCTTTTTTAGAGCAATCTTCAGCACAGAATCGGTTGTTATACGAAACCCCTCATGTCGAATCAGGGGTCAACAATGATCTTTTGACAGGCAACAAAAATAGAAGCTTTACAGGGCCATGGGTCATGGAGGTCGCTATTTTCCGTAGAAATGGTTCACATGAAAGCACAACAGATGATGACTCACAAAATGAAGGAGCAAATGCGTCTCAACGCCGCTCCAGGATGTCAGGGCATCGGTCTGATCTCATTTATTCTAGATAACTGGGAAGTCAAGATCTGTAATAGCAGAACGCTAAATGGGGCAGCTGTGCCATGAAGAATAGATAAATATGCAGTGACATGATCATTCTTTTCACTTTACGGTCATGTTTTACACTTAACAGATTCCCTGTTAAATGACAGCATTGAATGGTTTACTTAACATGAACAATATACTTTAACATTAATTCACTTCAGATCTATATGAGCTGATGCTTTAAGAAAAAACACAAAAAAAACAAACAAAYAAATGAAGCAAAGAAATAGGTAGCAGTAGGTAACATTAACCAGTGATCTTAGCATCAGTGAGTAAACTGAACGTTTATAGCTGGAGTTATAACCGGAGTTTGGTTATAAAAACTTTGGAACAGGTTGTAATTAAATTATCACCCTAATGAGACGTTTAAAACTTGAGAAAATGATTGATTTTTTAAAAATGTTTAATTTTTTTTTTTTATTTTAATGCTAATGAAGTTAAACCCAACATTATATTGTGCCATTGTAGCTCATCCAACCTCGCGGCTTGATATCCTGTGATGCATTTCTGCTCACTACAGCTGTAAAATGTATGGTTTTGTTTGTTTGTTTGTTTTTTTAAACAGAAGCCAAAAGATTCTCTTTTTTGTTTTTACACCATTCTGTTCAAACTTATGAAACTCTATGTTGTGCTGCATAAAAGTCTTAGATGATCAGTTTCAATTTCAAGAATCAAGCCACCCCGTCTAATAACAATCCCATGGTGAAAGCCAGCGAGATCTCATTTTCCTTCCAATATTATATTTGCTGTGAATATTACGGTATAAGCTACACCTGCATGATTGTAACCAGTTCTCTTCTTCCCCGTGACCAGATACAGTACTGTACTGTACAAAAGTCTTGAGCCACCCTTCAAACTTTCTCCCTCTACACGTACCAAGAAGAAACAGGCGCAGGTGATGACAGATGATCAGATGATATGCAAACGGTAGCATACTGGTGATGCTGCCGAGGATGTTAAATAAACAAGCAATTTTTGCATAGTAAAACCATTTGTTCACATTTCTTAAACTGTGTCTACAAATTTTAATTTAAATTAATATGAGGAAACGAGGGGTTGCTCAAGACCTTTCCGCAGATTTACAGATGTCCCTATTAAAATGGCTGGTGAGTGATGTATATGTCCTTATCAAACAATAGTTCATTCCATTGTTAGAAATTGTGTATATAGACTCGAAGAAATTCATATTTCATGGCTTTTTTTTTTTTTTTACCTACAGGGTGGGTGAAAAGTAACTAGGCATTAAAAATAAGCAAATATTAAAATTTCAAAGAACGTAGGCATTTGTGACGTCAACCAATTTCCTGAGATGCACGGTCTGAATATTTTTYATTGTCTCTGTAGGTTGTGTTGCATTCTTCCCTTTCACTGTATGCCACCATCTCTGCATGAGAACAGTGGAATTCCACACGTCGTAGCATGCTGCGGACTTGCAGCTCGCTCCTGAACGTGAAAGCAGTCGGCCATCTTTTATTACGTCGCATGTGAAGCCTCTCACGGCCGATGCCTGTACGATCGACGCTGGAAATATGAAATCCTATTTACTATCGTCTATTTAGAAACTGTTTTCATCATGACTTCAGCGATTCTACAAGTCCTATAGCGATGTACACCTTTATTGCCTAGTTAATTTTCACCCACCCTTTATGACCTTTATGACCTTGAATAAATAAATCCTTGACACATTTTGAAATGCATTTTGATTTGCAAGCAGGTGAGGATGTTGTGTGAGTAAGCTGATGTGCAATAAACATCATTTCATTATGTATCAAAACTCTTCAGTTTCATTTACTTATGGTGGAATGAAAACCCCACCCGAGGCCATGTGCATTTCTTGTGTTTTTGTGTCTCTGGGTGCGTGCATGGCACCTCAGAGGGAGACGGCATCTCTCTTTTGCCTTTTTGTTTTCTTCTTTTTGCTCAGCTCAGTTAAGTGCTTTGTTTTAAACTAGACTTTTTTGTCCTTCCCAAATATTGATGCCAACATGCTTACAGTACTGGTGTGGTTATCGGAAATGGTCATTTAATTAAAGACTAAATGGACTAACAGTGGGTTATTGGCTCATTTTTAACAAGCCCTCAGGCACGAGTCATGAAGGTCACCACATTCCAAACAGTTCTTGTGAAAATATAACAGAAGTTGACCCTTGACTCAATGATGCGACTGTACATCCTGTAAGTTAGTCAGGGAACGCACTGGGAAATCCCTGAAGCTACAACTCTCAGTTATCCTAGAAGACTTCAGGCATGAGAGCTTCATAGCATGCCATGAACAACATTTTTCCATATCCTCAAAGCAGGCAGCATACTGTAGCACTCATTTAAGCCTCCATGATATGTGTGTATGGTAGGTCTTCTGGAGTGATGGCATCCACCCGCCATTAGTAGAATCTGGGCCGAGGCTATAAAAGCTCATCTGCTAACTCATGGCTGCTGAACGCTGAAGATGATGTCAATGAATGACCTCATATGTTATCGTTTTTTTTTTATCCTACTTAAATCCTTGATCTAACTTTAAAATAAAATCTGTAAGTACTGATGGACAGATGACAACTTTGGCCAACAATTAAGGAACTAGACATGTTTCAGAAATACTTACTTTACTTTTTTTTTTTTTAAATACATTTTTTTTTAAACGTTATAACTAATTGGATTAGTTATGGTGTACTGCATGGCGTATACAATAYAATAGCTGGACTTTTACAAAGCTCGAACTCCGATTCATCATTTAACCAATAAAAGATTTCAATCGATTTAATAAAGGTGTATCTGTTCCAAAGATGCGTGGATATCAGTTGTATGTTCTTAAGCTTATTGTACACTTTCAAATCAATAGAAAGAAATGGTTGGCATGAAAGCACAGCAGAAGATGACTCATAACATGATGGAGCAAATGTGTCTCAATACTGCTCCAGGATGTCTGATCGAATTTATTCCGGATAACTGGGATGTCAAGATCTGTAATGGCAGAACGGGGAACTAAATGGAGCAGCTGTGTCAAGAACAATAAATAAATATGCAGTAACATGGTCATTATTTCCAGTTTACAGTCATGCTTTACAATACACAAGATTCCCTGAACTGACACCATTTAAATTATTAAATTAAACATGAAAAATGAGTGTATTTCAACATTAATACACAAAGTRMGTAAGAGTTCTATTAGCTGTTGTTTTACTTTTGAATATGAATGAAATAATGAGTATGTACATTAACCAGTGTTCTTATTAGTGAGTAAATGATGAGCTCCAACATTTACACCTGGAACCCAGAGTTCAGTTATAAACACTTTGGAACATATTGTAATTAAGTTTTCACACTAATGAGACACTTGAAACTTGAGAAAATAACACCTGGTCTTTTTTTTTTTTTTAATGTACCACTGTCTTCACTGCAGCTGATGGAGTTGAACCCAACGTGATATTGTGTTGTTGTAGCTCATACAACTCACGGCTTGATATTCTGTGATGCATTTCTGTTCACTACAGAAATGCATGAAAAACAATCATTTATAACAATATTTACAATAACAATGAAACAATAATAGTTTAAATATTTTTTATTATTGTTTTTTTTTTTTATTCAATTATGCTCAAACTTTATAGAAACTATAGAAACTATGTTGTGYTGCATAAAAGTCTTATGATGATCAGTTCCTGAAAGAGTCAAGCCGCTCTGACTGCCACGAACAATCCCATGGTCAAAGRCACTAAAATGTTATTTTCCATATCATTATATTTGCTTTATCATTATATTAGGGATGCTCTGATTGATCGTTCGCTGATCATAATCGGCCGATAATAGCTTTGGGAAGTTTGATCGGCAGTCTCTATAATGGCCGATTATAGAAAAGCCGATCAGATGACGCAAAACTCGCGGGACATTTTTTTGCGCGCTGCTTAAATGGCTTCACCGGTCTGGCAGTTCTACGTGTTGTGTGAAAAAGACAATACATTAGCAATCGGCTACCTGTGTAACAAGACAATTCCACGAGGCGGGAAGCACCCAAAGCATTTTAACACCACGAACCTCACCAGACATTTGAGAGAGCGAATGTTTGCAGACCTTACAGAACGTCCGGTGTTATGCGCTAAAAGACCAAAGGTTTGGTCACACCTTCTCATTCAAAGTGTGTTCTTTATTGTGTTCTTTATTGTGTTCTTTAGCCCAAACGCGTCTCTTCTGCTTGTTGTCTGTCCTTAGCAGTGGTTTCCTAGCAGATCTTCTAGCATGAAGGCCTGATTCACACAGTCTCCTCTTAACAGTTGTTCTAGAGATGTGTCTGCTGCTAGAACTCTGTGTGGCATTGACCTGCTCTCTGATCTGAGCTGCTGTTAACCGCCGATTTCTGAGGCTGGTGACTCGGATGAACTTCTCCTTATCCAGGATATCCATCATTCTCGAGGCCCAATACTTGTGCTAGATGTGCACGTTACTGCCAAGGACTACCGACCCATTTTGGCCTAAAACTAGGCGTTTCAGTTTCATTGCCCGTGTGTGTGTGTGTGTGTGCGCGCGAGTGTGTGTACAATTATTTTTTTTATATATTGTATATAAAAATATAAAACAGTTACTTGAATGAGTTATGGTGTTTATAACTTTATTGTCTGGGTTCTTATAACTCAAAGACTTATAAATTAACTAACTGACAAAAGCATTTAAATTTGATAACAGGCTCTCAAACCCGGATGCTGGAGGTGCAAGGCGACAGTGCTAAYTACCAGGCCACCACCAATGTTTGCTAAACAAACATTTACAAAAAATAAATATACTCAGACAGGTAATGGTGTCTGTAGAACCTACCAACTCTGTGTAGTGTCTTGGACAGGCACATGCCAAGATAATGCAAAGATGATTGCATATTATTGTATGTTTTTGAGTACACTGTATAATTTCTGATCTAAAGAGACATTGCATTTGTTCAATTTCTAACTGTTCTGGTTACATGAAATAAAAAAAAAAATAAAAAAACGATTTATTTGTTCAGGATAGAAACTTATGGCACTCTCATATGTTTAGAAATGAAGCTTTAACGGAGTCGGACTTCAGTGTAACCTGACTGACTCGAATACTTAAATGACATATTTACAACAAGTCATTCCACAAGTGGTGGGGATAAAAGGCACTGGGACGTTTATATGCATATCACTGTGGAAGTCGTGGGAAGAGGAGAGAGCAGCTGCCTGCCAAAACCCACATTCAAAACCAACCACAGAAGCGTTTCAGCAAGAAAACACATCAACAATCTGATGAYATCTTGCCACTTTTGTTTCCTTTGTTATTTTTCCTTGATTACTCTGATATGCCATCTTTTCTTTTATTTACTGTTACAAAGCTACCTAGCTTCTACCTAGCTTAATCCCAAATCTCTCTCCAACCCCTGATCAAGAGAACTACTTGGTTTCTTAAGCAATAGTACGGAGTAAGGTAGCTGTCCAAAAAGACGTGCTAAAACATTCGTACATATTGGCCAAAGGTTGTGCATAAATGAATAAAATGTACACAAAAATGTGCTTTTGTATGCACGTGCTTTACAAAAAGAGTGTAAACTGATGATAGCATCCTCCATATTTTGCTATATAAAGGCTAAAATGCCACAATGAGCTAAACAAGGCTTAGGGAACTGTGATTTCTGCTTTCCATCACACACTTACTTAATACTATTTGCTTGTTTTTCAAATGCATCTTAGCCTTGTAGCTTTTCTTCAGATGTGTCCATGATGTTTGCATGGTACTGTATACGAGTAAATGATTAAAATTTCAWAATAAAATACTTTCCTCAGCTACTGTACCATGTCCCATCCCTTTAAAGGTTTGTGCATGGCTTTCCTCATATCCATCTTCCGTTTCCTGTCTGGAACAGATGCATTGTTTCTAAATCACCAAACAYCCAATTAGTATGAAGAGAAAAGGATTTCGCTTATTTGGCACTGCAGCGTGTTTGTGTTTGTGCGTAGGCGTGRGTGTTCAGTCTGTTCGCTTTACTCTGTCAGCGCGCAGAGGAGGACGGTGCAAATTGCTCCATCACTCACTGGAGTTCACTTCTCTGTGCTAAAAACCTGTCACACAGTATTAAGCACCAATTAAGAGGCACACAATCGATGTTCATGCTGTGATGTCATTGATCAAACCTGCCTTTTCAGAAAACAAATCGACTTCTACACATCTGCATGTGTGCACACACACCAGCTGATGCTTGCATTTATTGACGTACACACTCGCACGATTCTCAACATTTATGGAACGCCTCTCGCAAATGCATGCAAACCAGGAACTTAATGTGCAGCAAATATTCAATAAGAACATTGGATAAAGTTGCAAGGAACGATGAGCGGGCCCAAGCACCTGTCCCATACAACCTGTGCGTTATTTGAGCGTGTTAAGACTTACAAGAACCCATCACCGCCAGGGTGCACAACTTGCACACCTCACACACTACATAAGGCTGATGTCAGTTTGTGAGAGAAAGAGAGAGTGTGTGTATGAGTGTGTATGTGCATCTGTGTGACTCTGTATACGTGTGTATGAGTGTGCGTGCGCCTGTGTGTGTGTGTGGGGGAAAGTGTTAACATTTGTAACGTGTACGTGTGTAGAATAGGCCGCAGATGCTGGGGCAAAAAAAAGCATCACACACTATGATGTTACTCAATATGATGTCACTGAACGTGTCACTCAATATGATGCCGCGCAATATAATGTCACACAAAGTTATTAACCACTTTTCAGCGTGGGTTTAAGGCATCGTCCCGGCTGACGCGTTTGAGGTGTCAAAAATCCCTCTACAACGTTAACTCCTCAGTGTGTTGAGATCACGTACGCTCGGTTTGGTGGCGATCATATGAATTCCCTGGGAGGAGTATATCAAAATCCATCGGGTGCGTTTTGGCAAACGACCCAATATAACCGAGTTCCTGTTGAGTTAAACCCGTAACATGCAAAAGTTCAGCTSAATGAGCTCAAACGCTCGTGAAAMTTGGCAGATAGGTTGGAAYCTGCTGCCATTAGGATGCCCTAGAGTCTGGGCCACGGGTTTCACTATAAAATAAATCGGTGGAGAACAGAGGAGTTGCCGAAACAAAACTATTAAACAAAGTGTGTTCTTTTAATTAAAATGACCAGACCCATGCTATTCTCCTGGCCTAAAAGAAAATCATGTGTGATTAATCCATTGTCCAACACGCGCTCAGTAATAGATCACCTTTATAACAAAACCCATCTCAACTAGTTTACACATCCTCCATGCCAAATGGTCCTTCAAGGGCAACATCACCCTGAGATGTTTTTAATAAAGGCTTTTGTTCAAAAAAACAAAAAAAAAACAGGCAATCATTACAGCTTACCCAGTGTGTCCTTGAGGTTCCTCACCAGTGAGCCCTTCTTCAGACTGTTTTTCCTCTCTACGTAGTTGGATGGGACGTAGCCAGTGCGGTTGGCTGCGTTGCGGACACGCCACCACGTTTTCGAATCGTCTAGAAGCCACAGGCGCTCGTTCTTCCGGATGTCAAGTTCCTGCTCCTGCTGGGCCGAGTAGTCCCACTTGGCGATCACGATCACCTCCTCTGTCATCTTTCATGGAGTCAAGCTAGGGAAAGAAGAATGATGATTAAATCCAATGACGCTATTTGCATATACTGCGCTAAGTGCGTTCATCATGATCTCTAAATACAAATACGAAGAGCTAAAGAGTCCAAGAGCACCTGSGTCCTTGGCTCGGCTACTGAACTTAGCAAAGCCCGATGCCGCTTGCCATCGAGAGACCCGGCAGCCTGGGTAATTAACCATGGATGGACAGCGATACAGGATGCGGTGTCCTGCCAGCTTTAGTGAAAGCTTTTCTGGCTAAAGAAGGCTTCGTGAGCTACACGTTTAGACAACACACCCATCCCCCGCCCCCCCCAAAAAAATGGACATTTCCCTTATTAAAGTTCCACTTAAATACTGCAAATGATTTAATGGCTCGAAAAAGGGTCAAACAGTGTGACGGATTTTCCTGGAACCATGGCCAGAGAAGGAGAAACTGAAAGAGAAAGCAGGTTGCACAGGAAGAGAAGATAACCAAATGCCTCTGACAAGAACTGCCTGATTGAGACAAGGCAACGAAGTGTGACAATTCACTTCCTGATTCACACTTCTACCTAAAATCACACTGACAGGAACCACAGCCACACCAACCGCTGGGGAGTAGCAGGTCTGGCGGTCACTGCAGGGTCTCGAGGGAGAACGCTGTGCCATCCATCATAGCGTGCACAACTCACTGCCACTTCGCAGCCAAGCTCACCCTCCCCCTTCGTTCCTCTGTGTCTGTCTCGGTCTCTTCCAGTTGGCCCAGAACAAAAGGGAATCTGCCAGTCTCTGAACATCATGCCAGTGGGAAAGCAGGCCTGCAGGATTATGAGCTTTTCAGAGACTATTGTCACAGATTGTTAGCCACGTTTTTATATCAGTATTTTAACCAGGCACGTACTGTAGACTACACATTCCTAAATGTTTAATTTAATTTCATACTGCTACAAAGCAGAAAAAAAAAAGAAAAGAAAAAAGTTTGTCATGTCATCAGGAGAYTGCGAGTTTGAACCCCATACAATGCAGTGGGTGAAGAAGCAATGTTGGCCGTGCTCTCYGGATGGAAGGCATGGTATTAATCTCTCTCCTGTCAATCACCCGGAAACCCTAGACAATTATGTGCATCTGWGAGCTCGCAGATTTGAAAGCAAGCTGAATGTGCCTTCCTCAGACCTCATCCCAGCATTTAGACGAAGGCGAYGTTCGCCTTTCAACTGTGCAACATGATAGGAGAGAGCTGCAAGGTGGAATAGATGTGCAGGTGACACAGAAGAAATATATACTGTATATACTGATATAAAAATAATAATCACAAAGAAGTAAATTAAACTAATATGGTATTGTACAGTTAATACCTACTAAATATGTATCTTGGCTAGAGTTTTCTTTTAAATGGTATGACGCCAGGATAAAAAAAGGAAAAGAAAAAAAAGAAAGAAAAGAAAAGCAGCAGAGCAGGAATTTATTTGGTTGTGGTGGTGTTTATTTGTGAACGTTATAACGGACATTGGTATTAGGTTGTTTCTGAATGATAAACTGACTTTGATGTTGGAACAATGTTGTCTACATGACTATGGGATAAATGTTGAACAAATGCATCAAAAGAAAATTCAAAACAATATTAATACCAAAAAGATGACTTGAGCAGGATTCAAACTCTGGTCACTGACGTGATGCATGATGTTCAAACAACACAACACATTAGGGTAGAATAATTTGGGAGCTAAAGGCAGCTTAGGGTAATATATCTGAAGGAAAAAGAAACAAAGGGGTAACTTTACATCACTAAGAGACGCGTGACATGAGACACACGCGCTGTGTGAGGGGAAGGTGTTGTGTCCGTCCCACTGGAATTCTTTTTTTTTTTTTTTTGATTTTTCCCCGATTTTCTCCCTAATTTAGTCGTGTCCAATTCCTCCCCGTCACTAGGGGGCTCCACATTAAGGCTACTACTACCACTCAGCCGGGAGGGCCGAAGACTATCACGTGTTTCCTCCGAACCACGTGACGCCAGCCGACCGCATCTTTTCGAACTGCTCGCTCGCGCACCGTTGGGGRCGGCGTAACACACTCGGAGGACAGCGCTATCCGCTCCCTCCGCTGCGTGAGCTCACAGACGCCCCTGAATGGCTGTAGAGCCGTGATTAATGTGGGAGCACTAAGTACCTCTCATCCCTCCCCTCTGAGAGAGCTCGGCCAATCAGCTCTCTCTAGACCTCCGGCTGCGAGAGGTTACAGCACCACCCGGGATTCGAACTAGCGATCTCCGGATGATAGGGCGAGCACTTTAACCACTGCGCCACTCGGAGGCCCATCCCACTGGAATTCTAAACCTTATTAGAAACTTRAAGGATCTTGGATACATTGTGCTAATGGATGCTAATTAGAGGTTGTATTTGCAAAGTTGTATCCGGGTCATTCATTAATGTTCTCTCAATTTCATTTTGATCAAAGTTATTCTAACTTTCAAAAACGAAATTGCCCCGAAGGTAGACTTCATCGCACCGTCGTTACAGCTATAATACCAAAATCATTCACCCTTAGGGTTGTTGCTGGGAAATTATTTTATTATGCAAATGGGTTTAATAGGAATCGGTCTGTTTGAGTACAGTGCCGACATTGTGCTGGTTGTGCGCGTGATGCTACAAAATCACGTTTTTCAAATTCAATATCAAACAAATGACGTTCTACTAGTCGCAAGCTGTGTCATAGTGTACAGGTTTCCAACCCTGGTCCTGGAGTACCCCCGGCTTTGCACCTCGTGGTGTTGTATCTCACCAATCAGCTCATCAACAGAAGAGTATGTGGTGGACAGCGGGTACTCCAGGACCTGGGTTGAAAACCACCGCGGGAAAGTAATTTGATTGGGCAAATGTTGTTCTTAAAAGTGCCGATACTTCCTAGAACCTCTCTGTAAAGTTTCATTTGTGCATGCATCACTCTTGCCCATCTCCGGGATACGGTTTTCTCTAGAAAAGGTTTAATCGCATTGAGCCAGAAATATCACTAATAATTTTTTTGTTTATAGAGATGATGCATAAAAGCAAGATCACATTCAAAATCATGTTTATACTGAATTTTGTCATGACGGCGATTACAGTATATACAGTAAAATCTTTGTGCCATAATAGCAGCAAAGAACAAGTTCTTGTGCAACTAGTAGTGCAAATAAATTATCCATGAGAATAAACTGACAAAATGTCCATGAGATGGTAAATGCAGTAAACGTTTCATGCTTCACCTGGTGAACCCGTGTCTATGGCCAGATCACAGCCATGCCGATTTGCAGTATCACAACAAGATCGAGTGCGCGATTTTACTTTCCAACCCTTTTTATTATTGATCTTTTCATCATGTTGAACCAGAAAGTGCAGCGAATCATTTCAGAGAGGGCAGAATAATTTTATCTGAGATGAGCATCTGAGCGATACGGACATCCTCCTGAGTGAAATCGCCCGAAAAGTTTTCTGAAATGGTGTGCTCTATTCCCCTCAAAAAAAAAAAAACCTGCTGGAATTTGAAGAAAATAGCTTTTCCTGTTTCTCTGTTTAAAATGCGCTTTCCAGCTCCATGGCTATTTGCAGTAACGGCTGCTCTCACACAAGTGATCTCTTGTTTGCGGCACTTCTGCAGAACCGGTATCTCACTCTGATTGCCATGCTTTCTAAATACAGCACATGAGAACACTACTGTGATGGCCCAGTTGTGGGACGGAGGAAGGGAGGAAAGAAAATTTCACTGAATCTACGGTGAATCGATTTTCATTGACTAATACAAGTAAGAATTTTTTTTTTTTACATAAATTGAGGACTAACTTGCACTTTGGGACATGAACAGCCACACCGCTGCTGACGCACATCATTTCATACTACATACGTCATACTGCTGCTGCCACACCCCCACTCCATGTTTTTACACTTCTATACTTTTATATTTTTTTTTATCTTTTATACCTCTAAGGTTTACACTTTCATTTTGTGTATTCTGATCGTTGTCTTTTTAAAGCGCTGATCAGCCATTTAAAGTAATACTCCAGGATTCTTGTCCTCACTCTCACTCCAGCACAAGTGTATTTAAAGCATGAATACTAATAAGTTGCTGATAAGCATGCTTTCAGAGTACCTACAAGCAACGCCTCATCTTGTTGCCTCCACTAGCCGCCCCACACACACACACAGGGCCTATTGGAACCATCCCTGGCCTTTGTTCTTTCAAGGCAGATGTTTCGGTTTTCTCCACAGCCACCCATAATCACCCCTGCAGCTGGGAAACAGGATCAGGTCGAGGACACGAGAGAGCAATTTTGAATCCCAGGGTAGTCTGACGGCTTGTGCTAAGAGTTGTTAAGCAAAGATTTAATCCTCTTAAAAGGCACAAAGATCAGTCCTCTTAAAGTTAGCATTTTTTATCATCTTCACTACAGTATCTCCTTTATTCAGCAGCTCATTCGACAGGAGAACGGTGATGTGAGCTGGTTTGTCTCCAAACAGAACAGGGAGAGAAATGGGGAATTTAAGCGTCTGTCACACACACACACTTATATATATATATATATATATAAAATGACCAACTTTTTTTGATTTCACAGTGATATTGCAAGCCAGCAAATTGTACTAAAGGTAATAAATCAATTTTCTTCTACATTGTAAACCAACAGACAGCTGGAGTGATTATAGACCTGATTCAGTTACGTATAGCGTTTCTTTTTCGGAGGCAATTTATGCATCATGACACGGACAAGTATTGTGTATTTTTTTATTTTATTATTATTTTTTTAATTTATGTAAAATGTTGCTGTTTCTCCATCACCCTCCAGGTGGTGCGCTCTAAACTATTCACACACTGATAGACAATTATTTGCCAATTATGAGCCAATTATTTGCTAATTTTGTTTAGAACTGTAGTAAAATAAATAAATAAATAAATAAATACCAAACTGGGATATTTATGAAATTGTGATGGCAACAGAATCACAATTCAAATTGAATCAACATCTTGGCATTGTGATAACATACTGGGTGCCCGCTGGTGATTCCCATCCATAGRCAGCTGTACTACAATGTAATGACGTAGGTCTCGTGAGGGGCAGATCCACAAGGAAACGCGCTGCACTGTTTAGCGCAGGCGGCTATGCCTAGGAGTTCTGTACATGTGGATCCACGCACACTATACCTGGCAGCATGTCTATTTAAGCCCTCGGAAACCGGCAGGTGTCGTGCGATCATTATGTAGCACCATGAAGAGAGCACGGAGCTCCGGTACGGAGGCCAAAGCCGACCTCAAGAGAGGGCAGCACGGGGCACAATAAGCCTGCACGCAACGAAAGCACAAGATAAATAAGAGAGGAACGAAAGGAAATAAGAAATTTAGTGGCAAAAAGTACCAAACCATTTAAAGGAATAACCTCGTCCTAACTTAATTTCAGCTTTCAAAGCTCCACACTGGTTTGAGGAGACGGAGGAGCTTTCTGTTTTGAGTTTTATTTCCAGTTAATCTCAGTTCCCTTTTAAAGTTTCCCAATTAATAAAGACACGTTTCAATATCCCCGAACGGGAACGTCTTCCTTAAACATGCATTAAGTGCAGGGCTCTTACATTCATTATTACATCTTGTGGTGCAGATGTCGAACCCACGCCACGTAATACTACAAGTGTGGGCACATAAGGACTGAGAATAGTATCAGAAGAGATGTTCACGTCCAAGAAGTGTTATAAAAATCACACTTTAAAGTTTAAGACTTTAAAGTACATCATGCGAGAGAGAGAGAGAGAGAGAGAGAGAGAGAGAAAGAGAGAGAGAGAGAGAGCCTGGTCTCAATATTATTGGTGTCAGTTTTCAGTGCTGTGTCAGCCAGATTGAACCATGTGACTCGAGCCCCTTGTGACCCAGTTGCTGGGAAAGGCTTAACCCGGAGGGGAAGACAAGGAGAGGGCAAAAACGAGGGAGTGAGAAAGCAAAAGAGGGAGAGAGGAAGAGAGGAAGAGAGGGTGAGCAAAAGCGAACAAGACAGATAGGAACATGTGAAGCAGAGATGGACACGACAAAAGGAAGTTAGAGACATGAACCATCTGATCCCGACAGAGTGACGGTGGAAGAAGGGAGAGCAAAGGAACGAGCGTCTGTTCGGTCCAACTCTAAATGAATTTTACTCCCGTCACCCCGTAGATAGAAACAGGTCACTCCCAAGTGTGTTTGTGTATTACAAATCAGAGCACATGGATGTTATTAACACCTCCAGAATGAAACAGTCGTGTAGTTTTTAATACCAGTGCTGCTATACTGTTTTTTATTTGTGCAATTGTGACTGGCTCTCTCTTGAGCAAGTTAGATGAGAACATCTGTTCGATGGTTTATAAATGATGGAGCAGTTAGTKTGCCAAGTTGTCCTGTGACATTCTGAATAAAAATGCTATTGTCACAGCCTCAAGGTAAAAAAAAAAAAATATCTAAATGGAACTTCAACACTCTACATCACTGATCATCATCTTCTCAAACTTATCCTTTTGCGCATTGGGTTGTCATGCTGGAAGATTATATCTTTCTTCATCTCGCATTCAGCTGTCTAACAGAGGCGTATTATTACATAGATATTCAACACGTATTTATTTCTCGTTTGACCTTTTTTTGCTGCACCAGTGTACTTGGGTGGGCCTGGGAGGACGATGCCATCCCCTCTAGCGGTCAGTAGCAGTCAGTTCCCTCTCGTGATTATGCTCCTGTACCTGGCTATTGTGAAAAAAAATTTGAAAAGATCTAACGAACCTGTGCTATTTCTTCACCTATGTCACATAGATGTTGGTTAAAATGAAATAATATTAAGTTCATCGTATTGCCTAGGTTGTGCGGAAAAAAGGACGAAAAGTGACTTAAAGACTTTAAAGAACACTTGTGTGTTCCTCACCCCCTTAAGAATGACCTCAGGCCACAACAACGACAAATATAGCAACAGATTTCAGCAACAGTAATTTATTCCCCCCAAAAGCAAATCACCATTTGAAAAGCAGGTGGGAAAAAAAAAATTTGTGCACCCTTCCTATTTCCGCAATCATTAAGAGAATAATTACCAGCCAGGTGTTACTAATGAAATGCATGAGATCAGCTAATCATCAAGAAGTGCGAGTACCTAATTTTAAAAAAAAGAAAAAAAAAAAAAAAAGAAAAGAAAAAAAAAGGCTAAATTTGCCAGTTTGGCGTTTTGGAGCGCTCAGATGTGTGTCCAAAAGAAACCCACTAAAGAAGAGACTGTGGCTGCTGATTGAGGTAGGAAGGGCGTCTACGACATCTACAGTACAAACAATTTAAAGTTTACATCCGACAGTGTGACATCTGACTTAGAATGCAACCAATTCCACCTTACAGACCATGCATGGACATTCGTTATATAACAATGTCGAGCCTTGCAGACTTGTTATTTGCACTTATCGGTAAGATTTCCTTTAATCACTTTGGCTACAGAGATACATTACCAACTAGTGAAATGAAACAGAAACAGAAATAATGGAAATAATGCAGCTAGACAGGTAGACAAAACAAAAGGAAAAAAGTAGCTCAGACGTTACAGATCAAAATCAAAAACATCATTCTGATAATCATCATTAAACATCACCTAGCCCTACCTTGCTGTAGCCAAGAGCTTGGTAAATGAAATGGTTTCGATCCTCAGTGGAAATCTTAAGAAATGGAGCAAAACAAAAACAAGCTCACGAATCCATTACTGATTGACGATAAGTTAAAAAAAATAAATAAATCAATTCTGAAAAGTCTGTCTGAACCACACATACGAGGCCAGCAGTTACTCCAAGCAAGATCTGTTTCTTGTTCATGCATACAAGTACACACTGCACGACATGATGAGAGGAAGAAGGAAACAAGGATACACACATACACCCACGTGCGCGCGCGCGCACACACCCACGCACACACACACACCAACTGTCCTGCTCTACCTGAACCTTCCGGAATGGAATGCACGGCAGGCTGACACTTGTCTGCAAATATCAGCCTCTTTCTACACAATACTGTAAGAATCTTAAGAATCAAAAATAAACACATCAACCATGGCCACAAAAAAAAAAGAAAAAAAAAGTCTATGAGAAACGTTCAAGCTTGCCTGCATGTTTGCTGGGAACCTTATTGCAAAATGGTGCAGAAATAGCTAAGACGTGATGTAGGAAATATTTCTCTAAATGTAGAAATATTTTGCTGTTTGTTGTATTTTATACCTTTTTAGCTCTATTAAAAAAAAAGGAAAAAAATAAATAATTCAGCCAATGCCATCTGTAGACTCTAAACAAATGGCACAAAAATTCTAACATTCTGCTCAGTGTGTGTGTGTGTGTGTGCGTGCTTGGGAATTTTGTTTGGATTTTGTGGCATGACTAAGTACAAATCAAGGTTATGTCTTGACAGTATACTAGTGTTTACAATTGTGGCAAAAAACACCACCATTTACATACACGCAACCTGACTAGGATAAGAAGTCCTACACATCTGGATAAAATGCTTATCACACTTGTGTATGCTAAGAATGGTTAGTATAGAGAATAGCAGCTGTCAATAGTGTCGCCTTGCACCTCCAGGTGACTAGGGTTTGAATCTCAGGCTTGGATCTGTCTGCATGAACTTTGCATGGTCCACCCTATGATTGGCGGGTTTCCTCAGGGCTTCTCCTCACAATCCAACGGCGTGCGTTTTGGACTGATTCTTACAGGTTTTGTAGTATTAAAAATAGGGCTGCCGATATGAACGCGTTAACACATGTGATTAATCTAGACATTTGAATGCATTACTATTTCTTATGTAAATTAATCATATGACCAAGTTTGACTCGAATGGCTTCCCATAATTGCACCGCAGTTACCAGGCTGTGTTTGATAATGGCTTTAGTTTTAACGCGAATAATAAGATGACTGAGGAAACAGTCAAGTTTGGCGCGTTTTATTATGAAAACATAAATCCTTTTTTCTCTAACTAGTTTCATGTCATGCTTCTCTTTATTCCAATAACTGCATGTTTATAATACAATTAAATCTGAGTATTTTAAAATCGTGATTAATCACACAATATGGCTTTGATTAATTAGATTAAAAAGTTTTATCGATCGATGGCACTAATTAAAGACTACAAAAAATACTTAACAAATGCTGTGTAATTTGTGTTCTTGATTGTTTAAACATCATGTTTTATAGAAAGAGAGAATCCTTTGTCCTGCCAATCCACTGCTCCACACCTCAAGTCCAATAACTGGTGGTTTTGAAAAAAAAAAAATCACCCATACAAAAGAAGAAGAAGCAGCGATACTCTTGCAAAATGCGAGTACATTAGACCCTCGGCATGCAAATTTAATCCATTCTGGAGGCGAGTTCTTGAGTCAAAATTTCTTACTGCAAAATGCATTTTCCCATTGGAATGCAGATAAATGCAGATAATCTGTTCCAGCCACCCAAAAATGCCAGTTCTGAATAAGATTGAATCCTTTCGTCTCTTTATGGATAAATAAAAATTGGATTACATTTTTTTTCGTTGTCCTGCTCCCGGATTAACTCAAAGCCGGTGAGGCCGATACAATACTCTAACAATACTACAACACTCACATGGCATAGAGAACTTGGGACTACACATCCATTCACATACACACCAAAATATTTTGTGTATAGTTGTAAATAGTCATATTTTCTGCACTGCAGTGTCTGTTGTGTATAATACACATTTAGTTTTGGTATACCGACTGTTTGTTTTTGTGACCAGCTACAGGAAGTGCACAAAACTTTTCGTATGGTGTGGGTCCACTGTATTTGCGAAAGGTAGAAAAGTCATGGAATATTTTTAAGAATTTCATCTGTAGTCCACTGCAGTCTCGCAGCTATGGTCAGATATTCAACATATCAAAAGTCCTGGCTTGACTTGAACAAAGCACCTTTAACATATCCATAGAACATCATGAACAGTTAAAAAAAAAAAAAAAAAAATGCATTTGGTTCTACTTTATCCTCAAATCAGCATGACCGCTAAAAACTTAAGGAAAATATACATCCTGCTATAATCACATTCACTACTTAAACAAGCGTGTTAAATTAGAAACACAGGGTTTGGATAAATTTAATGACATCCCATTAAATTTATTTATATGCTTATTGTCCTCGTTATCTCATATTAAATCATTTGAAACAAAGATTCCTACCCTTTTTGGAATATTGAGGTCGGGATTCAGGAGAATATTTAGTAACTGATATTTCCAGCTCTAAAAAGCTCGGTACTAGCCTTAGGATATACTGTAGATATGTATCGAATTAATACGACTCCTCTCAATCTCCTGATGCTTTCCCTGTCTTTCTTTACTATACCCCCGAGACTAAACATTCTCCGTGTTTAGCTCATCCGGCCATCCAAAACTTACTCTSACAAATCCCAGGAGCCCTTGCTGTAGTGTCACACCACTCAGATGCTTCGTTTCCCAGAAGCTAGAACCGCAGGGGCGACTGTCGTTGCAGCAGCAGTACGGAACATCAATCGTGCTGTTTTGAGGCAAAATTCACAGAGATTGCACCTGACAGAGGGAGCAAGCCTGAGAAAGATGACTGAACACAGCGGAGACACAGATGGCGAGAGCTCAAGTAATCTTTCTAAACAAGCAAAAGGCGGAAGGCACAAAGTGAAGCCCGATGCTTTGAGGATGGTATCTGAGCTGTCGCAGCTGTCCGAAGAATCCGATTCTACTGTATTTGCCTTAAGCAGAAAAATGATCTTTTCCTTTTTGTTGACTAGAGATATAAATAACTCCAAGTCAGTTATTTGGCTCTCCCCTCCCACACGCACACGCAGGTGTAACTGCCTCCATTTGGTGATCATCTTCAATATGGAAACGTTTCCAAAACTGCAGCCATAGATATGGGATATTTGGAAGAGAACATCCTCCCTTATTATTTCCCATATTACCATCATGCATAACAGTTATTTTAAATRAGATGAAAGGGTTGACTAGTCAATAAATAAGATGAGCAGAAGAATAAACATAACCAATTTGGACCAATCTCAAGCTGTTAACTTGAGTTATTCAAGAGATCTCTTCAATCTATTTTTCGATCCAATTAAAAAGGATTYACACTGAAGACCACATTTTCTTGGGTAGCAAGTACATCACTAAAAAAACTGAAATAAGACCATATCAGTTACTTCAGGTTAGATTATAAATCTACCAGGGGAGTTCAAATCAAACCAGGACTTTCTTGTGAATGGACGCGTAGAATTGATTGACATTTGTGTCTGTGATTGACATAGTGTTCAAGCACAGCAGAGTGATGAGACTCTTAGCCGAAGTAAAATATTTGAATAGTGCAAGCGTTTTTAAATAAGGGTGTAGATACATGACTGACATCCCGGTACACTGCAGTCATTTCTGTGAACATTTAGCGAGTAGACCACCTGATCCCTTGCAGGCGCTTTTCAAAGCACTTTTGTAAGTCGCTCTGGAAAAGAGTGTTTGCCAAATTCCTAAATGTAAATGAGGGTCGATTAATAAATTGCCACCCACTTGAAGAGACACATCTGTCTGTAAGAACTGTACAACATCATTCAAAAACACCACTTGCACATTATGTATAGTCCTCACTCACTTCAAGCCATTTCCAAATTTCCAAGAGCCATTAAATTAGTTCCTGGCAAGCCATCATTTCAGACATGAAGCACGCAGTCTGATCAAGTCTTCAGTGTATTTAGCACTATTGAAACACTGGGAAAAGTGCAGTAGTGTAGATTATATAGAGAAATAAGGTTTTTAATTCTCATATCGGTGTTCTTATATCCTGCACAATCACAAGTCCCAGTTTGACTTGAACGCRGCCCTTTTTTAAATTTTATTTTTATTTTTATTTATTTATTTATTTATTTATACAGCGGATCCTCGGATCGCGAGTGTTTACGAGTGTGCCGCAAGACGAGCAAAGATTTGTAATAAATTTTGACTTGAAAAACGAGCATGTCTTGGTTTACGAGTGCCGAGTTTTTTGACACCGACACACACACACTCGCCTTTACACACCACCCCCCCTGCCCGGCTTCACACACACACACACACACACACACACACACACACACACACACACACACACTGCTCTACACAGAAACTCTGTCGCGATTCTTATCAAAGGTAAGGTGCTGGTTCATTTGTTTTTGTTTTTTTAACTTTACAGCAGTGATTCCGTTAGTGTGCGCTCACGTTAAAAAGGTAACTCTGTATCTTTTACTCTGAGTAAAAGGTAACTTTAATATATATAACGGTAACTTTACTTGTACTTCAGTAAAAATTTCACTGAAGTAACAGTACTTTTACTTGAGCACAAAATTTTATTACTCTTTCCAACTCTRAGTCTCAATATATTACGGATGGCCAGTTTTTTGCCTAGCAGCCAATCGATTATGTCAAGCTTTTTTTTTGTTTTGTTTTTTGTAAGGAAAAAGAAAATCAACCGTAATTATGGCACGGTCCAAGATCATCGGTCATCGAGATCACATTTCCACCCCCATTCTGATGGTTAATGTGAATGTTACAAGCTGCCACATGATTGATACTTGCATGATTACGTGTAAAATTGTTCTTAATAAAGTGCATTTGTTTGCAAAATGTCTGCTAGCATGAACATCAAATGTATCCTAAGTGCACAAACGTTAGTCTTATTAAACACTAGATAAACACTAGATGTAGATCTTCAGTTCTAGTGTTAACAAACCTGTCAGATGGGCCAACATTCTATCATGGTGATGCCATGGCAATTGCTAACATTTACAGGCGTGAGCAAAGGGACAGTGACGTACATTAAACAAACCAGCTTGGGTGTGCAATCAGGTGTCATGAAGTTCATATTCGATGCAATTTCTTCACGCACGTTGCAGTCCAGCTTTTACCACATACAGGACTCTTGCTAAAGCCATGATGCATTGCTCACAACTATTGACAAGTCACAGTCACAGCTAAAGGACGAGTTGCATGGCAAGGCTTAAATCAATCTTAATGCAATTTAAGTGTGACTCAGGCTCGAGTGTGCCCAATCCTGCATCACAATGCATCTGTCAGTCTGCCTTCTTTCCAAAATGCATCCTTGACACACACACACACACAGCCATCCACAAGACGTGAAAGAAAATGTGATTAATCAGACCAAGCCACCATGTTCTTTTACTCCTTGGTCCCATTTTGTTGCTCATGTGCTTATTCTACGTGCTATACATGGTGGACAGAGGGTCCAAATGGGCTTTCATTTTTTCAGCAATTTTTGTTAGAGTAGCTCTTCTGTGTGCGTACCAGAAGAACTGGTATTCGCTGCCCTTATGCATCAGTGAGGCTTGGGCACCCTGACCACAAGTGCACAAGGTACAAGAAAGTACAAATATTTGCGGTAGCATGTTGTGGCGTACAAGTAAATAACCATCCACTAATAAAACTACTCATGTAAAGTACCGATACATGAAAAAAGTATGACGTACAGGAATGAAGTAAATGTACTTGGTAACCTCCCACCTCTGCTCATGAACTTTTTGCCGCTTCACCAGTTTCTTTGGCCCACTTGTAGAAGTTGTCTAGCTACTACAATTTGACTCTTGTCAAAATCGCTCAGATCTTTTTTTTTTTTTTTTGGACAGTCAATACGTCAAATAAGTTTATTTTATGGATCCATGATTTTTTTTTTGCAGACAGCCAGAGTATCTCTTGCACTACACTGTAATAGTGCTCCCTCATTCACAAGAAGCTGCAGGGTGTGTGCAAAGCATCACAAACTGGCAGCTTTGAGGCGATCCGTTGCTATTAATATGCTGCACGCATTGTCTTGTAAAATGACATGGACTTTCCTCTTTTTTCACTCTTCCATCTATTTGATATCCCCACTGTTGCTGTGTGTACAATGAAACTGCTTAGCATGCTTTTTGCTAACTTTGCTAACTAGACTATCCACTGTGCTTTTACTATGTACTACTGACAAACACTGCAATCCAGAGCTCTAGATGTCAGTTCTGAAACTAACCTTGGMAACGTTTTTGAATTATTGTGGAATGAATTTGCAAACTTAGCAATGTGTAGTAAAGGTCCATTTTTTTTGTTCCAAAAACTCATGTTCCACAGCAGAACATTTCTTTCTCAGTTATCAGCTTTGCTTGCTTGTTTTTATTTCTAGTCTTTTTGCCTATGTAAATTCAGAATACTACTTCCTAGGGTTGCACGATTTAATCTGAATCTTAACGATCAAATGTTGTATTTAAAATGATTCGTTAGTTTGCTGGTCTGGAGCATTCAGGTGTGGGATAACACAATGCCAAGAGAGAAAGACATAAGCAATGGTCTTCGAGAAGCAATTGTTGCTGCACATCAAACTGTTATGTTTAGGGTTATGAAACCAGTTCCAAACAATTTAGAGTTCAGTGTTCTACAGGGAGAGAGAAAGATTACTCACAAGTGGAAAGCATTTAAGACAACTGCCAAGCAGTGGACGTCCCAGCGCGTTCACCCCAAGGTCAGACCCTGCAATGCTCAGAGAAATACAAAAAAAAAACCAAGAGCTACATCTCAGACCCCACTGGCCCCGCTGAGCATGTTACATGTTAAAGTTCATGACAGCACAATTAGAAGACTGAACAAGTATGGTTTGTTTGCAAGAGTTGCCAGGAGAAAGCCTCTTCTGTCTAAAAATGAGAAAGAAATGCATCTGAACGAACCACAAGACTTCGKAGGCTATGTCGTATGGTCAGATGAGACCAAAGCGGAATTGTTTGGCCTTAATGCCCAGTGGCATTTTTGAGGAAACYCAAACAKCATTTCAGCAGAAACACTTCATACCCCCTGTGAAACCTGGAGAAGTAGTGGTGATGAGTTGGACTTATTTTGCAGCCACAGGACCTGCGCACCATGAAGTCCTTGAGTCAACCATGAACAACCATGAATACCAGAGTATTCTAGAGGCAAATGTGTGGCCATCTGTTACAATGATACAAAGTACACCAGTAAATCTACATCAGAGTGGCTGAAAAATAAAAGAATCACGGTTTTGGAATGCTTTAGGTAAAGTCCAGACCTCAACCAAATTGAAATGCTGTAGTAGAACTTTAAGAGAGCTGTGCGTAAGCAAACTACCACAAACCTTGATGAACTGAAGCAATGTTGTGCAGAAGAAAGGAACAAAATTCCTCTACAATTATGTGCGAAACTGAAAAAAATCATACAGGAAACAAATACATTAAATAATTGCTGCTAACGGKTTTTTTTTTTTTTTTTTTTAATTGTTCTGCTTCATTTTTGTTACATAAATAATGGCATGGTGAAAAAGTCAGATATCATTCGTCTGAGGTTGTATTTGCCCGGCTATGATGAGATTATTTTTTTGATGATTTTTACATAAAAACACAGAATTAAAAACAGGACATCCTAGCGACTGAACATGACCGTAAATTCCCGACTGCACACAGATTACCTGTAATAAATTGCACAGGTCCATATTGTGATTTTAATTTATATGTGATTAATTGTGCTGCRCTACTACTTTCCACGATGCTCCTGCATGTGTTTTAATCTCCACAATTGAAGTGGTGTTGAAATTTCCAGCGCCGCTGCAACCCCTCGAAACACTTGTATGCGTGAATGGCACTCGGCTGTTTTGGCATTTTTTATTTTGTTTTTTCCCTTGCGATTAAAATAACTCCATACAGCTGACAAGATGGCGCTGCTTAATACTCGTAAAACATTAACGAACATGTACCAATTTGCCCGTCATTAGGTTCACCAGCATTACACGAGCATTCTCTGTACTGAACAAAGAGCTGGTCTCACTTAAGTTCCAGCTACTGTTCACACGTAAGCGTTTGCGTGATCTGCAAATCTAATCAATCCCATCAGATTATACTCCTCCTCCCCCACTCTGGATATCTGATCCAGTGACTATGTGCAGTATTGGACCGATATGGATACTGAGGATCRGATTTTTACTTTTGTATTGAAGAGAACATGATTCTATGACTAGGAAGAGGACCTTTAGAACTAGCAGAAACCTTTTTTTTGCTACATTCATGCAAAAAAATGCTTCCCCATAAGCCTGTCCTGGATCCAGCCTGTTATTATAGTAACTCTTAAAATTCCCAGATTTCTGCAAAACAATCAGCCACTACGAGCGAAACACTACTCATGTTGTATCATATTGATCTGAACATACAGTAATAGCATTATCTATCTTTAAATCATAATTATGATTATATAACTGTAATCTMCACATTTTGGAGMACTAYAGTWAAAGGGTGTCAAATTATAGGTATGGAGAGCCACRTTGATGGGGAAAAAATACCAAAAAKAATAAATAAATAAGATTGTCTGTATAAAAACACRCTATCCTARGGAAACATGGGGTTTCCGTTTCAGGAAAATACATCTGTTAAAATCTGACGAGGCTACCGTATCCAACATCACAGGAAGTGCATCTGGAGTCCTGGAGCACAGAAATGTAGGTTACAGTAAACATCTGTTTGGATTAAAGAACACCAAACATGTGTGTGATGCTGAGCAGAATCATCTAGTGTTCCGTGTTACAGTTTAAGCGAGGAAGCAGTGAGGGATTTTGTATACGGGGTTAGTCACGGGTGCGTGTCTGTTCTCACAACACTGCCTGGAGGAGGAATGCAAATGCCAAGGTCTGATAAGACATCAAGGGAATGACATGATTCACACTTGGGATGATCTGCAGTTTCCCAGCTATGTAGACTGGTAACCCAGTCCTGTCATGAATGTTAACGAACATAGCCGTGCTGCAACTTCTAATCGGAGATGCTGACCTTGGCTCAAGATCTCATGCCAGCTATTAAGCCATAACTGGACTCCTAGTGAAGCAAGCACAGCTGCATTCCCACCAGACTTTGTGGCTCAGGGGAAAGAGAGTCTTAAAAAAGGTTCTGATAATGGTTCTGGATTGAATTGCTTTTCTCTCTGGACACTTTTATACCGACTGTGTGCAGTTGACCATTTCATGTGAACCTGTAAAGCAACAACACAAAACATGCAAAAGCAAACRATATTTAATTTGTATTTATTTCCCCATCATAGTTTCTAGTCATGCTGGCTTTGTATTCCTACATACGGGTCAGTCCAACATAAAGCAGCTGTTATTCAGTGACCTACATGCATAATGTAAAGACAGATTTGAGATTCAGTGACAGAAAATGCTCGATATCCATCCATCCATCCATATAAAAAGACTGCACTCAAATTTCTCAGCATTTTTTCTAACCACTGTTCCACCTGACATTGTGAACCATTGAACCATTGTTTYCAATGACAAACCTCTGATCACCATTGTTCAACATCCTATGACTCATTGTTCTCCCATTGATCCAAATCGCCATTCACTGCTGCACATTGTTCCCAACAGGCAATCACAGTTTCCAACAACCAAACACAGATCACCATTTTTTCCCAACAAACACGGAGTTGTTGAGAGCAACTGTGATCGGTCACTGTTCATTGGGAACATGGTGACCTGTGATTGGTTGTTGCTCCACATCATTCCCAAAGAACAACGATTGATCTCCACTGTTCCCAAGAGGAAACCAGTAACCATTATTGTTACCTGATCACCATTATGCCCAACAACTAATCACTAGTCCCTTAATGGTATTGTTCTCAACGATCGTTGATCACCATTGTTCCCAACAAACCAATCAGTGGTTCCTATTGCTTTCAACAACTAAATCACAGATCACGATTTTTCCCAGTAAACACTCACAGATCACCACTGTTCACAGCAACTGATTACTAAACTCTTATTGTTCCAAAGAACCATACAATAACCACTGTTCAGCATTGTTCCAAGGATTCAATCACTGATCACAATTATTCCCAACACCAAACCTCTTTGTGACAGATTAATTATTAATATTGAAGTTAT
>QMIH01000908.1:0-10028 GCA_003987875.1 Clarias batrachus
TGTCTTTTAAATTGAAGTATGGGAAACATATTCTCCTGAGCATCAGGAAAATCTGTTTCCCCTCCCTACTGGCAGTGGAAGGTAATACAATGAGATGGAGTTTTTTTTTTTTAATGAAAAGTGAAAATATTGAATGGATTCCGAATATATTGATTGAAAATATTATATTGATTGAAATCTGAATATATGGATTGAAAACTGATATATTGAATGGAAAGTCTGAATGAATATATTGAATGAAAACTAAGTATATATTGATACTATATATTGAAATAGCGAATATATTTCTTCATCCGTAGTCTGATAGTGAGTGCGGCTTGTGCCAATACTTTGGACCGTACACGCACTCATCAATGTGTTGACCATCTCATCAATTCTCACAATTGCAGCAACCAAGTTTCTCGCCGACTCACTCATCCTTCCTAAAGATGGCGCTGTGTTTCGATGACGTCATGTTTCATTCAATATATACTTAGTTTTCATTCAATATATCAGTTTTCAATCAATATATTCAGAATTCATTCAATATTATCACTTTTCATTCAATATATTCAGAGTTCTCATTAAGTTCTCTCATGAATATTTTCCTAAACGGCATGCCATAATATGTATATATATACATATAATAATATGTATGCCATAATAATAATATGTATGCCATATAATAATATGCATGCCATAATATATACATATTATGGCATGCCGTTTAGGAAAATATTCATGAGAGAACTTATATAATATATAAAAAATATAAAAGCCAAAGTTTAGTGTTTCAGTTCATTTTCAGTGCATGYGTGTGTTTCCTTTATGCCTAGGTGCGTTGAAACGCTGCTAATGGTCAACCACACCACCACTGCCATAGGCCTATTTGCTATTGAAATGGGAATGATTAAATAGCAAGGTTTCCTAGTAGAAACAAACAGTCCTCTGGGCCAAGATGCAGTAGCCCATGACTGACYTTCCCCCCTATGCTATATAATTCCTCATTCAACACTGTCTTTTCCACATCCAGTATTTCAATTACAATCTTCTTATTTTGTCACCAACCTAATTTTTTTCCTGCTATCCACAATAATTACACTGGGAAGTTTTCCTCATAGTCACAGATGACAGATGAGTGTAGCATTATGTACAATAGTACATAGTAAAATTGTTCTCAAACTAATTATTTAGACTTCAATACTCTACACCCTTGACATTCAGCTCAGATTAATACCGACGGTCATGTTTTCCAACATTAAAATGTGCTTGGCCTAATTTCTTTTACCTACAGTGGTCCTCTGCTCGTTTATCCCCCGTTTGCCTCAGCATTAAGTGTACAGTATTGTGTGTTCTGAAATGTTTTTCTCAGGAATGTAAAGAATTGTCATGTGAGTTATCATACCAGTTTTGTTATTTTGAACCAGCTGACCTATTCTATTCTGATGTCTGTTAGACAACTACTAGGGTCTGTTGCCACATCTGGCACTAATAATCAGTCAGATACTTTGATTACATTTCTTTCCCATTTTGATGTTTTATGAACATTAACTGAAGCCTTTAAACTTGATCTCCATGATTTAATGCATTGTGCTGCTGCCACTTGAATGACTGATTATATGACTGCAGATCAGTTCCTGCTATCAGTTATCACCCAAATGAGGATGAGTTCCCTGTTGAGTCTGGTTTCTCTCAAGATTCCTTCCTATTGTCATCACAGGGAGTTTTTCCTGCCACCGTTGCCTCTCGGCTTGCTCGTCAGGGACAAACTGGGAATTAAAATTGATACATATTTCCTCACATTTTTCAAACTAATATCACTTTTTTAAATCTGTAAAGCTGCTTTGCAACAATGATTATTGTTAAATGTGCTTTATAAATACAACTGAACGCAATAACTGGCAGTTACCTGTTTTTTTACGTTGTTTTTGTAGAACTACAATTGTTCCTAATTTATGTGATAAGACCACAGTGCTGAACAGGCAGTAATGAGTAGTCTTTGTATCTTTAAATTATAAATTTTTTTTTGTAATGAACACACTGATCAGACATAACATTACAATGCAAAAACATTACGACGGTATTCTGTGGGTTCAGGTTGTGCTAACAAGGGTAGCTTTATCCGCTTGGGGCATGGATCCTCTGGGGATGTTATTGTGTCTAACATGTCACAGGTGGCCTAGAGTCTATTGCAGAAGAATTAGGGCAGGAGGCAATGTACACCCTGGATGCGGTGCCAATCCATCACAGGGCACACACACTCATGCTCTTCACACACTACGGACAATTTGGAAACACCAATTAGCCTAATCTACACCCCCTGGCCAAAAGGAAATATTTTTGTTTATTTATTTATTACAAAAATCTGCTGCCTGTGTTATGAAGAGTGATCAGATGAATTGCAATTAATTGCAACGTCCATTTTTGGCTTGAAAAAAGACCAGGTGACTTCATTTCAGTGATTCTATGGTTAATACAGGTGAGAGTGTTGGACTGAGACTGAGTTAGAATAATAAACTGGAAGCTTTAAAAGGAGGATGGAGCTTGAAGTCATCGCTCTTCCTCTGTTAACCATGGTTCCCATGGTTACCTGCAAGGAAACACATGCAGGCATCTTTGCTTTGCACAAAAAATATACAGGCAAGGATATTGCTGCTAGTAAGATTGCACCGAATTATTTATCAATTTTTTTTTTTTTATCAATTAAATAATTTATCAAGAATTTTAAGGAAAAAGGGTTCAATTGTGAAAAAGGCATCAGGGTGGCCAACAAAGTCCAGCAAGTGATGGGACTGTCCTAAAGTTGACTCAGCTGCAGGACCAAGGGACCACCAGGGAAGGTGGACAAGCACTTTTTTTGGACAAGCAAAAGTCCATAAACTCCGACACCTTGCATTGATTATGCAAGATTGGGCTGCCATCAGTCAGGATGTGGCCAAGAAGTTGATTGACAGCATGCCAGGGCAAATTGCAGAGGTCTTGAAAAAGTGAGGACAACACTGCAAACATTGACTCTGCATAAACTTAATGAAATTGTTCATAAAAACCTATTCATAATGATAAATGTGTTGACCCTATACTGGTACTATACTGGAACAATTAACAGTACAAAAGAAGACCCATAAATAAAGAATCTTTATTTACATTTGAAGCAAACATCATAAACTAGAAAACATGCATGATAAAAAATTTACATAACGGACAAAATTAAACAAATCTGAAAAGGAAGGATCTTGTACAGTATTCCACTGCAARGTTTTWAAAAAAAATGAAGAGAAAAAAATATCAAGTACACTCTCTATGAAAATGTAGTAGTAGAAAAGACCAAAATATTGCACAGAATCAGTCTAAACCACTGCATTCATGTGTAAAAACAAACAAACAAACAAACAAACAAAAAACACTTAAATGCTAAATTAAACAGGATTGACGGACAAAAACAGGGTGTGCAGACAATTCAGCTACAATAGGGTCTAACTTTTTTTAATGCATAAGTGTTGTCTTAGTATCTCTGCTGTGCTTTTCTCAGGGAAAAAAAAGTTTTAAGAAAAGAGGCAAAATTTGGATTCTTCAAGACAAACTATTCCAATGACTAAATCAACTGTTCATTAATAGTGTTTCTTAACCATGTAATTAAAAAAATAAACTAAGAAATAACGGAAAGAAAAAAAAAGTGCACAAAGTAATGGAGGAATATTAATGGCATATTGCTCTTTAATGCGAGATGCACATTTTGCTTCCTGCTAAAGTAGTCCAGCTTAGTGTTCAGTAGTTAACCCCGACTGGGGTTTATACGTTTGCATTTTATTTTGATCATTACCCAGTCATTTATTAAAACATCTGTATACTTATAAACAAAGCAGAATATTCTGCTCCCACACTGCATTTTCAGAAGCAAAATTATTCAACACCATGAAATATAAATACCAAGGATATCAAGAGGATGCCTGATGAGAATTCCAGAATTGTTTTCCTATAATTAAGACTAAACAAACTGTCTTTGGTCATTCAACATCACGTATTTAAGATATTTGTATTTTTTTTTTAAAGAAAGAAAAAGGGGGGAGGAAAAAACACCAAAAGCAACATTCAAAACCTTAGCCATGAACTGGCTACAACAAAAATGATGAAAATGGTACAACAAAAAATAAATACAGTATATTTCTGATTTGATTAATGGGTTGGGTGACTTATCTGGTAAATGGAATGATTTTTTAAAAATGTGTCAATCATTTTTTGTACTTTGTGTGCGTGTCTGTGTAGGGGATGCCATAATCTTTCAGCCTGAAAATAAATGTCATGAATACAGAACCGCTGTTGGACTGTTGCTAGGTGGGCCAGGACACTCCTGTGACTAAAATTATAGTTCCACTTATCTTCAGATCCACCATCCAACTCTTCCAGTCTCTGTCTCTTGTCTGTTTTTTGTCCTTTTCTCACTGGTAAGGATCTAGTATCGGTACTTGGTGCAGAAGCGCCACTTATGGCCTCAGAAGGTGGGCTTTACTTTGTGCTTTCACTGCATTTTTGACATCTCATATTTTGTAGTCATGATTTCCTGAAATGTGAACCATTTTGAACAGAATGCTCAATTGCTGTTAAATAAATAAATTAATTAATTAATTTTAAATATATATATATATTTTATATGTTTGATTTAACAAACCTCATCCGAGTCGAGAAGCACAGGCAGAGCACTGAAACACAAGAAACATATAATCAGTTACCGGAGCCCTGTGTGTGGATGAAAGCATGCAGGCATCCATAAGTAATTAGACATTGATAATTTACGCCTTTTTTACCTCTGCACACCATCTCAATCAATTTGAAATAAAGAAAACAAAATGCGAGTGTAGCCTTTCCACTTTACTTCAAGGGGTTTAGAAAATGTATTGCATTGGCACTAATATGTTTAGGTGATCTGGGGATGCATCTGTACCGTAAATCCATGAAGTTTTCAACATTATAATTATAATCATAATTAAATATATTATATAACATACAATAACATATTATAAAATTATATATTATATAATTATGTTATAATTATATAAATATAATGCTGCATGAAATAACTTCACACCTCACCATGAAACTGCTTATTAGTCAACTATCCAATTACTTTTGAGTAGCTGGGCAATATGCCCTATAGATTGAATCTCCGATTTTTTAGACCAAATTCAATTTTCGATTTTAAAACAATTATTTTCCATGAAAATTAATAAAAATGGGGGGGGGGGGACGGTCTTTTTATAGGTCTTTTTTATTTAAGCAAAACGATATAATCGAACATGAACTGCATATTTGGACTAAAAGTGCAAACTTGCTTTCACGAACAGGTTTTGCTGTTATTTTAAGACAACAGTAGCATTTCTWTTTTTTGGGGATAAAGTGTAAATTTCCACGAGTCTTTATGTTCTGGTTATTCTAGCAAAATATGAGGGTTTGGTAAAGTACAAGCTAAAGATCTAAATTGCTTCCTTTAGTTGCCACAAACTTCAGACAAATCTGACACCGGGCTTTGGCTTTTCAATGTATAAAGTTGCGAACCCGAACAATTTCCATACGACTGAAGAAACCGCGCCCCTGTTGGAAACAAACTCTTTGATTTCATCAGACCGCACTGCCATGACGTAGCTCGTATTTCCCACGTGTGAGTCACAGAGGGGGCGTCACAGAACTACAGAAGCTTGTGGTGCCGTACCAAAGTGAATTGTAAAATTGATTTTCATTTTTCAACATCGACATAAACCATAAATTCGAATTCATCGATAGTAACAATTAATCGCGCAGATCTACTTTTGAGCCTGTGGACATTGGGCAATTTTAAAAAATCTATTCCAAAATAAAAAAAAATAATTTTTGTCTGCTTGGTATGCGACAGGGGACGGTTCCACTTGACCATGCAGATGGCCCTGGCTTCAGCTGATGCAGGCAGGTTATGAACTTAACGTTCAGTATAACGGCAAAGATGTTTAAGCCTGCTAACTGCTTTGCTAAACTAAGCATTGTGCTAAAAGCGCTATATACAGTTACTAAAACWGAACTGAATTTTAATTTAATTAATGCAATGTTTTTGTTAAACCCCTTGAATTAAGTCTACAATTCAATAGAATCATGGTTGTTTTAAGAGGCAAAATATGTTACTGTCACAACTGAGAAGTAAAGGTCACACCATCCGGAGATCACTAGTTCGATTCCCGGATAATGATATAGCCTCTCGAAGCCGGATAGAAAGAGAGAGAAAGAGCTGATTGGCCGGAGCTATGGGAGGCACTTAGCCCTCTCACATCAATCACGCCTCTACTGCCGATCATGGGCTTCTGCTCACGCAAATAGAAGTAGAGGATAGAGCTGTCCTCAGAGTGTGTTACGCCACCCCCAACAGTGCATGAGCAAGCATTTGAAAAAGATGCAATCAAACACAGAGGAAATATATATAGTAGCATTAGTGTGGCTACTGGGACGGTGGGAATTGGAAATGACTAAATTATGGAGAAAATCAGGAAAAATAAAAATAAAAATAAACTGCTGAAAGAGTTAATGCTGGCTATGACAGAAAGAAGTGAGAACACACAATGCAGCTTACTGTGTATGAGGCTCTTTAGCCACAGACCAGCCCATGCTTATATTTGTCTACTGCTGAAAGCACCAACAATGGGCATGTGAGCATCAGAACTGGGCCACAGACCAATAAGAAAGTGGCCTGGTCTGATAAATCATGTTTTCCTTATTATCATGTGCATATCTGTATGTGTTATGTTCCTTTGGGAAAGAGATCGCACCAGAGTGCACTATGAAAAGGAGGCAAACTGACAGACAGTGTGATGCTTTAAGCAATGGTCTCAGAGCTGTTTTAGCAGCACAATGGGGCATAAACAATACAGCAGCTGTCATGTATTTTAATGCTATGGCTGATCAGTGTATTCCAATCAGGAAATATATATTTTTGTTAGAAAAAATGTATGATGTCTAACAAAGTATCTTCCTTTTTAGTATTCCTTTTTCTTTACTTTCTACACAGCAAGAGAGACTGATAATRTACTATAACAAGAAAGTTAATGGTATATTATGAACATGTGGGGAAAAAAAGATTTTTTAAAAATATATTTGTATGATAATTAGGATATTTATTATATTATATTATATAGGAATCTAATGAAAACCATAAAAGTGCAACCTTAAACAGCAACCAATAAATGTGCACACCTTGTGGACACCAAGCTAGAACACTTGCATAGATTGAAATAAAGATTATGCAGCAATATTAAGTGCTTTTGTGACACTTATCTGTAATATGCCATGCAAAGTTTAACTCACTCTTGTGTAATAAGCACAGTTTTTAATGAAGAAGCATTTGTAAATAAGATACTTACACATCTGTTATAGAGGAAGGAATGTTGTCTTCTACCCACTTCAAGTCTTCATCCTAATAAAAAACAAATAAACAAATGCCTACAGTCAGCTTGCATGCTACTCATTTTAAAATACAAAATTACTGGCACTCCAAGGGTAGTTGTACTTAATGAACTGAAAACTTTTTATTGCATTAAATTAATTCTAGAATTTAATTTTAAAAAAATCAAACATGTCTGTGTCAGAATAATTAGGACTTCTGCATTTAGTATGTTGTACATCTTCCCTTTGCCTAAAATAACAGTGCTGAGGTTTCTATTACATTTGCTTGATGAGATGCAAGGTAAGGAACTGGAGACCATTTCTAAATTTATAAGCTATACCAAGGTCCCCTCCCTGTTATCCTCTTTTTAGCTCACAGTTTTGCAGTAATGTTACAGTAATGGGACTGGGATAGTCAAAAAAAATGTTTACCATGGCTGCCAATAATTTTGCAGTTCACTATGATTTTTTTTTAAACTAACACTGACCACATTGGTAGCAGGAGGTTTTGTTGTTCCATTAGTCTCAGACTTTGCAGCTCTCAGTTTTATCCCATCAGCTAGAAATAAAGCAAGACACTGATGAATATACACAGCACACATAATGGAAGTCTTGATGGGTAAATTTAAGGACAGAATATTGCTCACCAATATTTGCAGAAACCAAAAACTCTTCAATCTCTTCATCATCTGAATCATCAATTAAAGGTGTGAAGGCATATCTATAGCGTTGGATAGGCGAGGTAACAAATTTACTTTCATGATTCAAGTTTGCTCGCAAGAGCAATTATTAGATAATTAAATGATTAAGAGCAATTATTAAACAACTTTAAAAATGTTCTCTGTGTGTATATTTGTCCAGGTTTGATGGTTAAAAAACCAAATTCTATATAAATTGATAAGTTCTGCAGTCATGTGTAAAATGAATACCCCTTTTTTAATTCTGTTTTTTTGTAATATATTATTCATCTGATTGGAGCGGGTCTCAGTATCATACAAATACAACCTCAGACGAACAGCAACATATAACTTTTTTCACTGTATTAACTTAAATTGGTCTCTCACATCATTGTGGAGGAATTTTGGCCCACTTTTCTTCAATTTTTCTTCAATTTTGTTCAATTTCTTCCATTGTGGTTTTTGGGAATTCGCATATGCACAGCTCTCTTAAGGTCCCACCACAGCATTTCAGTTGGGTTGAGTTCTGGCTTTGACTAGGTGCCCAGGTCCTGTGGCTGCAAAACAAGCCCGAATTATCACCCCCTCCCCGCCGTGCATAACAGTAGGTATGAGGTTTTTCTTCTGAAATGCTGCGTTTGCTTTTTGGCATAGTATTGGGCATTAAGCATTAACAACTCCACCTTGTCTCATCTGTTCATAGGACATTCTTCCAGAAGAGTTGTGCTTTGTTCATATGAAGTTCTGCACACATCAGTCGTGCTTCCATGTTCTTTGTACAGAAGAGACATTCATGGCACCCTTTCAAAAACACTTACTTGCTCAGTCTTCTTCCAATTATATCATCATGGGCATTAATATTTAACATGCTTAGTGAGGCTTGTGGGGTCTGAAATGTAGCTCTTTGGGTTTTTTGTATTTTTCCATGCATTGTATTTAACCTTGGACCGAATGTGCTGGGACGTCCACTCCTGGGAAGTTTGGCAACGATTTTGAATGCTTTACACTTGTGAATATTCTCTCATTGCAGATCATTTAACTACAAATCTTTTGATTTTATTACCCTTTCCAGATTGATGCACAGCAACAATTACCTCTCTAAGAGAACTGCTTTATGTCTTTATGATATTGCGCTAAAAAAGATGGAGTACTAACCTTTACACATGACTGTATTTATGTTATAGGGAAAGCTGTTTTCACTCCAAACGGCAATGCCCTGTTTTAATCTGACTCAATGTACAACGCTTCTGTACTAATGACCTTCAATATATGAAGTCTGAGCAGAAGACACAGAAATCATTCTGGTGTCAAAGCTTGCCTTTGGTTATTTGCTGATGGTCTCCAGAGAAACATGATGACAAGCAGTATGACAGAGAACAGAAACCTCCAGAAGGCATCATCTACCCAGAGTTCCATCCAGTCCTGCTCAGATAATCAACAAAAGTAAAATCATAGATTTGAAAATAATAGATAATGTGTATATATAAAATTATAGTGCAACAAATACTCACAGCCTGACAGTCTGCTAACCGGAACTTCTTTGTTGTCCATATCATGAAAATGACCGAGGCTAAAAATAAAGCAAATTTAAATACTATGTACATATTATGAAAAGCAAATCATACTCAGCAAATTATTGAATGATTATTTTCTCTTATCCACTAAAACTGGGATTTAGAATCTACTCTAAAAACAGGAATTATTTTCCATTGTGATATTTCTTAATTTACTTACCAATCACTGCAAAGACGAGGGTATTGGTAAAGTGCCTGTACAGTGACAACTTCACTGGATTTCTCCTGAGTTTTAGCATCTTTATGGTTTGTGCAAGACTAACAAATATTTAATACGTTGTCAAGGAAATAATAAGACCTTAGGGGGGGGGGATCACTATAACTTGTAAAAACACTGACAAAAACGGAACTGTACAATGATCAAAGAATCTGTTTAAGAAGCTTTGTGTGTATATATATA
>QMIH01000908.1:16580-71631 GCA_003987875.1 Clarias batrachus
ATGACAGAGGTCATTTCACAGTGTTATAACAGTATAACAGCATGGTCATTTTCTAATGTATGCCGTACTGGCCTAAACCCATTTTTACTTGATATATTTTATAATTTTACAATCTCAGTGATTATAAGATGATACATTTTGTCTTCGTCTCCGGTGCCTGATGACCCATACAATACGTAGGCCTAAGAACTGATGTTGAATTTAGTTTCCCTAATGTCTCAGTAGTAAGCATCGCTAACAGTGACTGGAGTTAAAAAATAATGCAAATTAAAAATAATGCAGACTGGTTCAATTCTGTGCCAGTGTATGAAATATTATGACAGCAGTTCACCCTTGTCCAACACTAATGGTCTGCTCCTATCCGTACTTTCCAGTCACGTTACTGAGATCCAGCATCACCTTTCAGACAGCCACTAGATATCGGTTAGAAGCACTGGAACTACCTCTAAATATTTAATAATAAACAGGCAAATGTTAGTCATGAAATAAAAAATAGACGAATCTGAAGAACGAAAACATTCTTCTATATTAAGGGCCTTCATATAAAGAAATAATTGTCAGGTAGTTGCTAGGTTAATTCCTTGATTGTGAGCTGAAACAGACAGCTGTCTAGATAGGTAACCTGATTAGCTACACTAGCAAGCCTACCAGGTCCCTCCTTCATACACACACACTGTGGCAGTGTGTTTAGTAATGGTTCCGTGTTCTTGCTGTTTATGAGTGGCACAGCAGCTGTGTTTTACTGCACTAAATTGAAGCTAAGGACCTCGGATTAGCCGTGACTCAATGCCACATCAGCTTGCTAGTTAGCTGACCGGCTAGTAGGCTAAGCGTGTGTAAAGCTAGTCTAGTGAGTGTTTTCGCTTCAGCGGATAAATAAAGGGTACACAACCTAAAACCTACGCACTAAGGGACGAATTACTGAAATCAAATACAATGAAAGCCGCGGGTTCGGTTAGTTATACAGTCCTGTCCATCGGCCTGACTCTCCGACTCAGGCACTGCTCTCACTCCTTGTGTCTACTTACATTGACGACTGTAGTAATCCAGTGTCCAGGCTCCGGCGCGGTATAAACGCCGTTAATGATTATAATGCAGGACAGGAGAAAGGACAAGAGGATCTTGTCCAGGGCAGAGGTGCTCATCGTCCACCTTACAACAGTACCGGACATGGCTGATGGGCTGCTCGAGCAGTGTAGTGTAGTGTAGAGAGATACTGAGAGACTGACTGCCTCCACAACCCCGACAAACTGCCCCACCTACTGGGGGAGCAGAGAAAGCGCGCTGCACACTAGCAGCACAGTACACACACCTGCCCCCAGGTGAGCGGCAGTGAGGGACCACATCACACATTATTTATTATTATTACTACCCTTGCTCTCCTTCTTTTATTCAATAGCTCTCACACGTGTGACTGCAGAGCTCAATGTGTTTACTACACATAATTATTACATTTTATACAATTCTCACTCATTCTTCATCTATACCACTTTATCCTGTATACACTTACTGCATTTGGCAGACACCCTTATCCACAGCAACWTACGTTTTTACCTCATTTTACAGTTGAGGGCCTTGTTCAAGGGCCTGACATAGGGGAACTTTGTGGTTATTGGGTTTGCACCTGGGACCTTCTAAACCATAGCCCAGTGCCTTAACCACTGAACTACCCTGGCCCCTATACAGACACACACTCTCATGCTCATTCACACACTACCGGCAATTTCCGTCCATTTATGGACATCTGTAGTCCAAATATGGACTATGGAGGACAGTCATGACCATTGTACTTATTCATGTTTTTACTACAATACCATGGTTGGATCTCTGGTTAACATTCCAACTCGCATTCACACACTGTGGCTAATTTGGGAATGCAAATGAGCCTAATCTGCAATTCTTTAAACTGTGGGAGGAAACCAGAGCTTTTTGTATCTATTCCTGTCTTCTTCTGACTTATTTCTGAGCTTTGACCAATAATATTTGTTATGTCAATAAAGCACCCTTGAATTTTTGAATGTTGAGAGAGACTGCATTCACAGCAACTAGTGTTGCTGCTCACACACTCTCACTCACTCGTCGTCTAGACCACTTTATCCTGTATTCAGGGGGACAGGTGGCCTGGAGCCTATCCCAGGAGACTTAGGGCACAAGGCATGGTACACCCTGGACAGAGTGCCAATCCATCGCAGAGCACAGATACATACACTACAGCCATTTGGGAATTGGAATCAGCCTAATCCTCCCTTTGGACTGTGGGAGGAAACCCACCAAGCATGGGGAAAACATTTCATTAAATACTTTCTGTGCTATTAGTGTGGAATTTGTGCCATATTTAATTATTGGATACTCTATGTAGCTCAATTATGTAGTGATAACTGAATAAACTGGTATAGGTGGTACTGTTGGTTCTACTATTTGATTGCTGCTGTGATCATATCAGTGCAATAAAAACAGAATGTATATCCTCTTGTGACCCGAATGTCCTCATATGAGGACATGACATTTTCTCCCAAGTTCTTTGTCTATATACAGTACAGTGGTGTGAAAAAGTGTTTTGCTCTTGACTGATTTCTTATTTATTTTGCATATTTGTCACACTTTAATGTTTCAGATCATCAAACAAATTTAAATACGAG
Organism: Clarias batrachus; assembly: GCA_003987875.1. Lineage (NCBI taxonomy): Eukaryota > Metazoa > Chordata > Actinopteri > Siluriformes > Clariidae > Clarias > Clarias batrachus. Next base: position 19,220 of record QMIH01000908.1, read on the forward strand.
TCAAAGATAATACAAGCAAACACCCCGCCCCCTATTAAAACCTAACTCTGGTTTATCACACCTGGGTTCACTTTCTGTAGCCACACCCAGGCCTGATTTGCAATCAAGAAATCACTTAAATAGGATGCCTGACAAAGTGAAATAGACAAAAAGATTCTCAAAAGCTAGAAATCAAAATTAAAATCATAAATTGAAATCATAAAATTAAAAAACTAATGAACTGCAGCGAACCACGGTGAGAGCCATTATCTACAAATGGCAAAAACATGGAACAGTGGAGAACCTTCCCAGGAGTGGCCGGCCGACCAAAATTATCCCAAGAGCGCAGCGACAACTTGTACAAGAGGTCACAAAAGACCCCACAACAACATCCAAAGAACTGCAGGCCTCACTTGCCTCAGTTAAGGTTAGTGTTCATGACTGGGCAAAAATAGTTTGCATGGCAGAGTTCTAAGATGAAAACCGCTGCTGAGCAAAAAGAACATAAAGGCTCGTCTCAGTTTTGCCAGAAAACATTTTAATGATCCCAAAGACTTTTGGGAAAATACTTTGTGAACTGACGAGAGAAAAGTTTAACTTTTTGGAAAGAGTGTGTCCCATTATGTGTATAAACACTGCATTTCAGAAAATGAACATCATATCAACAGTAAAATATGGTGGTGGTACCTATATGTGATGGTCTGGGGCTGTTTCACTGCTTCAGGAACTGGAAGACTTGCTGTGATAAATGGAACCATGAATTCTGCTGTGTACCAAAATATCCTAAAGGGGAATGTCCAGCCATCTGTTTGTGACCTCAAGCTGAAGTGTACTTGCACTGTAAAAAAAAAAAAAAAAACAAGAAAAAACAGGCCGCCTCAACGTAAAAATGTTTAGTAACAAGTTGCACAGCTTTTTTAAGTTTACTCAGTTATTAGAGAAATTTGCTGGCCAAACAAAATATTTCCCATTGCTGTTTAGTTGCAACATTGTGAACCCAGTTCAAAATCTTAAGTTGACTCAACTTGTAATTCAAATATCAGCTCAAGTAGTATTGATTGTGGGCTCAATTAATTATATTTCTCTAGGGTTGACTTAAAGTAGCTCAACTTTTCATCTACTCAAAAAGGTAAGTTGTCTCCCATTGTTTGTTAAAGTGATTTGTTTTTCTATCTAAAAACTTCTTCTAAAAACAGGTTGGCCTAACAATACTCCGATAATTAAACCACACAAACATTACTTATAAAAACTTTATTCTTCCAAAACTAGTCAGTTAAAACAGTGATCTGCACAAAACAGAAGAATACACGTTCTATTTTAAGGTCAATAAACGACTTGGAGACCACCAGATGCGTATCAGTATCTTACTGATTCTTTTACAGTACAACAACATAACTATTTTTAAAAGCTACCACAGATTTGACTTTTGAAGACTATTTTTCCAAATGTGTCAGACACAAAACAAGAGTCTATGGCAACAAGAGTATGTTTCTCAGCATGTGAATCTGAGGGAGTATGTCTCTCCAAGTCCAATAATAATCATTCGGATGGCTTCATAGGTGTCCATCCTTTTGGAATTCAATGTTTAGAGAGCACAGACCTGACCAAACATCACTCCTAAAGTTGCTGCATTGTGTCACCCAAACCCTCAAGGATTACATTCCCCTCGAACAGCTTGTTCAAGCGCCTTCAGTAGCTCCAAAAGGCCACCCGTCACCCCTCTGTCCCCAATCCTCCACAGGAGAGCTCTAGTTAAAGAGAACAAGGGGAGTTTTGTAAAGACAAAGATGATAAATTTCACTGAATATCTAGTTATGATAAAAAGTAAAATATATTAATAAGGCTATTATACACCACCAGAGTGTAAAACACTGTTTCTGGAATTTTAATGATGTTTTAAAGCTATGCATCGTTTCATATTCAAAACTTTGTCATTCTCAGGAGTAACTACAGGTTTTCATACAGATAAGTGAACCGATATAACACTCATAGATGAGCATTAGCGACTCTGAAGCCAAACTAATACTGTCATTTTTATATCCCTTATCTTACTGAGTACTGAAGCGCCGCTACTCCTTAACTGTTGAACACTGCTGGGTTTTCTCAACGTTTCGTTAGCTGAGCACTCACACGTCCTTGTGTGCTGCGGTGTAGCAGGACGTGGTTGCTGGACAAGTCAGGGCAGAGTGGGGAAAAGATGGATATGAATGTTTAGCTCGCTAGCTCCTGTACAGTGTACCTAACATTAGCTAATCTCACGTCAGTAATGTCAGGGTGCCTCAGTATAACGATAAGCGGAAACACACCGGCCTCACATATAAAACGCTAACTGTCCAAAATACATGTAGGCTAACTGAAACATATTTTATTACAAAACTAAATAAATACTCAATACTCACCAAAATAATAAAAAGTCCATAAAACCGCCATCTTCAGCTCTTTAGTGCAGTCTGATGGTGTCAGTCCGACATGTGATTGCATTTCAATGAAGGTATAGTGCTGGCTCAACTTTTTAACTATTTTTTTTTATTTATTCAATTTGTCTAAAAAGTTTTAAAGAACACAATCTTATCTGTTGTCTCAACAAACAGCACTATAAGAAGTTGGGCCAACAATACAGTATTAATTCATTCAACATTTATCTAGTTGGATTTTTTTTTACAGTATGGGTTCTGCAGCAGGACAATGATCCAAAGCACACCAGCAAGTCCACAGAAAAACAAAATGGAGACTTTGGAGTGGCCTAGTCAAAGTCCCAACCTGAATCCAATTGAGATGCTATGGCATGACCTTATTAAGGTGGTTCATGCTGAATTGCAACAATTCTGCAAAGATGAGTGGGCCAAAATTCCTCCACAGCGCTGTAACGGACTCATTGCAAGTTATCGAAAACACCTGATTGCAGTTGTTGCTGCTAAAGGTGGCTCACCCCCCTTAGGTTTAGGGGGCAAACACCTTTTCACACAGGGCTATGTAATTTTGGATTTAGTTTTCCCTTAATAATAAAAACCTTCATTTAAAAACTGAATGATGTGTTTACTTGTGTTATCTTTGACTAATATTTAAATATGTTTGATCTGTAACATTAATGTGTGACAAACATGAAAAAAAAGGAAATCAGTAAGGGGGCAAACTCCTTTTCACACCACTGTATATTATTGTTCCGTTCTCCATGATGGTTATAACGGTTCGTGTCACATCCTTCTTTCCACCACTAACTCCTAGATCTCCAAAGAAGTGCCCAATATTGAGCTAGCTTTCCTGATGAGCTTTTGGTAKTGTTTTATTTTTCAGCTTATCTATGTTTCCAGTTTAGAGATCGTGTACTGATAACTGAAGCATCAAGCATCTCCGTAAAGTCTTTTCAGAACAAATACAAATCCACTAAATTGGGTTAAGGTCGGTGGTGGCCAATTCATGTGTGACAATGTTTTCCCATGCTGTCAAAACCTTTCTTTAACAATCTGAGCCAAATGTGGAAAAACTCCACTGAAGTGATAACCTGGTAATTCAGTACATTCAGGTCAACAGCTAACTTCATTTTATTGGCACACAAATTGCTGAGCCTACTGAAGCAACATCAGATCATAAACCTGCCGTCATTAACATGTCTGTCTTAGAGGGACCCGGAGAATGCGAATACATTTGCATTCTCCTGATTAAACAAAAGGTTTCTAGCAGAAAAGAGCTTTTGGATGTATATTGGTCTGGATACAGGATATAGAAGGTGCTATCACATAAGGCATAAGGAAGCACAGTGTGGGGTCTGTTCTCAGGGCACATGAATCTTCTTATTAGATTACAAAGTCACAATATTATAAAACCTTACAGACATCATATTGAGTGACCTCATAGTGTGATGCTTTTTTTTTCCAGCATCTGGGGCTTTTTGGAACTCTAAACATAAAATTCCCCCTTTTCTAAATGTATGTCATAATGGTATTGGGATATCCCCTTTAAATGCAGGTGCCTACTGTGCCAGCTGTCTTTCTGTTGTGCCTGGGTGGCGATGGCATAGGGTGCTTAGGCCCGCTGATTGCTGCTGCAACTACAGTATACTTTCTCATTGTTTCTTCAGAGGTCTTGAATTATAATCTGAAGCTTTTTTTTAATTTTGATAATCTGACTCTTAGGGTTCTGTGAGACCCTKTTCCTATGTGAAAACTTTCCTCATAAATTTTACTTGTGGTGTTTTCCAATGATTTTCTTATCTATTTTAATCTGACTGTAGAGAACACTGCAAATTCTTTTCCAGATATTAGATATTTCTTGAAAACCATGTTAAAAGTAGCACATACTTTTGTCTCTGGTTTTATAGAAAWTTCTAGCCACTAGGGGGCCTAAGTGTCCCMCCATGCCAGGCAGTCAAGGTTTTGGTGGCTGCTCCTGATGTTATGAACTTACTCAAATGCTCTTTAGACCTGGCAATGTTCAGGCTGCTGTGGATTGGCAGAACAGCTCTTTGTAGTTGTTGTAACTTACAGGTGCAAAAGTGTGTTATGAGTCCTCCAGTAACTTATTGATTTATTTATTGATGATTTATGTTCTTATGTTCTCCTATGTATGATTATGTATTATGCCTGATGTGAGGACTAAGTTAGTTCACATCTCCTGTGTCCTCCACTTTTTTGGGGGTAGTTTTCTCATCTATCTTTTAAGCACTTTTGTTTAAGCATTTATTTAAAAAGTGTAACATAGCGAAGGTATAAATTGTGTATAATTCTCATAAATGAAGATGACCGATGAATAGCTGTGAAAATATATAATATATATTTTAGCTGTAGTTTTAGGCCACACTTTAACCTTGAAGACCCAAATGTTCTCATATAATGACATGAAATTCTCCCTAACCTACACAGTCTACTCACCAATGAGTAATAGAGCCATAATGTTTCTTCCATTTTTGCCACCGGGGGCAGCCCTGGACCCTCGGGGTGTGGCTCCGCAGGACTTTTAGTGGTGGATCCAGTGGCGATGGGAGTTTGGAGGCCAGCTTGGCAGCCTTGGTGTCTTTGCCTGCTGGGCCCTGTGCATGACATGCCATGGTGCACTGGGTGTAGTAGTGCCTTTCCAGCATTGACTTTTTTAATGATTGGTGCTTCATTGGCTTTTCTGTGGGATTGGACCGGACAGGTTAGCCTTTGGTCCCCACAGGCAGAGTTTTTGAGAACTGCACTTTACGTTTTGAGAACTGTATGCTACAATCAGCAGTTGAGAGTTAATTACATTCATCCATCAGACAGTCTAGCAGGGTATGACATTTTTTTTAAAGCAAAATGTCCAGCCCAATTTAATCTCAACAACCACACAAAAGACCTGATAATAACCCAAAAATGGGGGGGGGGATGGGGATTGTAAAAAATATCTCTTTTTTTTTTTATCTTTGAATGGAAAATAAGTATTTCATGCATATTTTTCAAGGGCTGATATTATTCCTTATTCCCTCCTGTTTTACTTCCAACCATCAAAATATGTGTAATACTTGTAAGAGATTTTATTCAGATTATTTGCTATAAGCAAAGTTCTTGTCAGTCATGGGAACATGGGAACCGTCTGTTGAGCAGAAAGTAAAACAGGAGGAATTATGGAACAACATCAGAACATCAGAAATATGTGTGAAATTTCCTATTGAAAGAAGCATAATTTTTCCATACCAAGGATTGGTTTCAATCTCAATTGTTTTGGAGATTTAATTGGGCTGGACCATTTTGCTAAAAAGCTATCAGTCCCAGTTAATGATATTAGTTGAACAAGTGTACAAATGAAACTGTCAAAACTGCCAGACTTTATGTTGGATGACTGTATGTAGCTGACTCTGTCAGTTAAATTGTTCACAGAACAAGCATGAGGTAAAGTGATTCGTGCAAATTGAAGAAAAGTTTCTAATGGACTAATTTCTAATTCATTTACTCTAAAGAGGTCATCGTGTTTCGATGAGGACATACCATTATTATAGTATTAAAGTGAGTCTTTATGAATATTAACATTCATTGAACATCTGCGGTGGTTGAGGTAGTCTGTTGCTTATTTCCTCAAACTATAGTTTAGCGGAATATATACCTAATGAATGACCAGCTTGTTTGGGACACAAACCCTGCAACATAAGCTTTAAAAAAATGTGTATATCAAACATAGTCTCTTTCCTAATAATGATGGAGCTCAGATCTGATGCCTAGGCACGTAGTGCAAATGTGCTTGTTACAATGTGCTCACTTTAACCAAGACATTTTAGTAGAAAATAAGTGATTTAGATAGCAAAATAGATAATTACAAAACACATTGAGGTATAGTCTTTCATTTTTCAGGTCAGTGTTGATCCCAGTAGTATTCATGGAGAAAGTCCATTAAAGAAGCACAGTTTTATTTAGATACCTTGCATATTACGCATAGAAACAAAAATACAGTTTCAATACATTACATGTCCAGTCACTTAACTATTAACCCAAGATTTATGAGGATAAAGTAAATAAAAGAATAATTTTATTCAGGTTACAATTTTTGTTTTCTGTTTAATTCAAACAAGAGCTGTAGCTGTTTCTGAAAGCCCTATATACAGTACATAAATAAATCAAGTAGATTCACATTGGTTCTTCAATGTTTTGCTCTGTATTCTAAAAAAACCAGCCATAATCAGGGTTCCAAATAAAWTTTTTTTTTTATTATTATTTTTTTGGATTTTTCCCCGATTTTCTCCCTAATTTAGTCGTGTCACTAAGGGGGCTCCCACATTAAGGCTACTACTGCCACTCAGCCGGGAGGGCCGGAGACTATCACGTGTTTCCTCCGAACCACGTGACGCCACGTGACTCCACGACCGCATCTTTTCGAACTGCTCGCTCGCGCACCATTGGGAGGACAGCGCTATCGGCTCCCTCCGTTGCGCGAGCTCACAGACGCCCCTGAATGGCTGTAGAGCCGTGATTAATGCGGGAGCACTATGTACCTCTCATCCCGCCCCTCTGAGAGAGCTCGGCCAATCAGCTCTCTCTAGACCTCCGGCTGCGAGAGGTTACAGGGATTCGAACTAGCGATCTCCGGATGATAGGGCGAGCGCTTTAACCACTGCGCCACTCGGAGGCTTCGGGTTCCAAATAATTTTAAGTAAAGCTATGAAAAAAAAAATGMTAAAAATAATACGGAATCTGATACAAATATAGATAAAAACTACAAAGAGCAAATATTTTGTATCTAGGCAGTTTTACGTTTTACTGCTTGTTTTTGGACATAATGTTTCAGTTTAGCAAAAGTTTATCGTATTATTCCAGTTTCAAAACAGAACGGAAAGGTCAAAAGCCTATGGAACCTCTACCTTATTAGAATTTATAGGGAGAGATGAGCACATGAACCCGTGCGAGGTGTTTAGCCTGGAAGGTGCGATCCATGTACTCGGCCATTTCCACATCCACACTGAGCTCCTGTGGTCCAAGCAGCGGTTGGACCAAGATCAGCTCACCGGTCTGCCGGTCTGAGCGCTGCATGACAAACATGCCTCGGGCGTCTGCACCCTCCACGATGCCAAAGCGCAGGCTGTCGGGTCCTGGTCGGCCAGGAGCAGTYGCTGTGGCCATGCGGAACAACGTAGCTGGGGTTGACAAGTTCGAAGGCAGAGACAGGTAGTGATAGGAAACTGTTTTTGGGGCCATGTGACAAGTGCGGCTCGTCACGGAGCAGGGCTTCCTCTCACATTGACTGCAAGGAGGTAGGACATAACAAATGATTAACTTATGGTTTAAAAGGGAAATGTAGAAATGTATTTGCATTGCATAAATTGTAGCACATATCACTATTATACTATGATTACATCTAGCCAGATTAGCATTCCATAAATAAGGTTTTGTAATGGATACTTAAAGTATCTTAAAGTAGCACATTTAATAAGTAGATACCCATTGTTTTAAAACAAAATGTATGCACCAAATGTATGCCTTGAGTATGACTAGCATTTGTTTTCTTCTTTGTAAATTAGAATATACCCATCAAGCTTGTCTAGAAATCACAATTCCAAAGAAGTGTCCTATTTTCAAAGAGGCCAAATCAGTTGGTTAACCTGAGGGTAAACTGTTCCAGAGATAAATAGCAAGGAATTCTGAAATACCGCTTTCTAACTTTAACAAAATTCTTAGCATAAAAAAAGCATTAAACACCAATGAGACAGGACCTAGCCATGCTGAAACACATCCTTTTGCTGTTGAAAGATCTGTTGAGAACCCTCTTTGCTGAATACTCTCAAGCCACTTAAAAGTCAACAAGGTATTTGGCTTAAACTTACTTGTAAATATTTAACAAATTTTGGTTGCATACAGCTTATCATAAAGGTTACTAATATACACAAACCTAAAAGGCATGAACAATATATAAATTATACTTTGATTTTGTAATTTTGAAGTCTTTTAAGATAACACACACATTTGTGAAATCTATACGTAAAATCCAATTATATGTAATTCTGAAAACGCCATTGTGCTGCCCAGGGCACACTTTTATAATGGAATATGTTGGTCAATTAGCATTTTTCTAGTAGCTTGCCTAAATACCAACTTAAAACCTTTTACATACAGTACATGTTGATCGGGTTTCCACCTACACCAGTAACATTCTGAAATCCTATAGCCATGCAATATTATGCATTATACCACAGTTATATTATGCACAACAATGCACAACTATGTAACCAATCACATGAGAGGAAGTGCTGTTGTGCTGGTATATTAATTCAATTCAATTCATTTAAATTTTATTTGTATAGCGCTTTTAACAATTGTCATTGTCGCAAAGCAGCTTTACACAATCAAAAGAAAATAATGAAAATGTGAAAAATGTGTATGAATCAAAGTGATCACCTAGAATTAGAACTAGAATTAGAATATCACCTTTGGGATGTTGTGCAATGGGAGATTCATGGATACATGGCAGTGCAGACAATGATTCTGCAACAGCATGATGCTATCGTGTCAATATGGACTAAAATATCTAAGCAATGTTTCTAGCACCTTGTTGAATCAATGTCATTAACAATCAAATCAGTTTTGAAGGAAAAATGGGTCTTACCCAGTACTAGCAAGGTATACCTAATGAAGTGACTGGTGAGTGTATGTACTCCACACATTTGTGTTTGTGTTTATATACAGTATATTAGATCAAACTATGTGCATCCGGTTACAAATGAAACACAGCAACAAAATGAAAATTTATGTCATCTCAGCTCTTTGGACTCCATTATATCTCCTGTTGTTGTTATATACGTCTCTGCGGACATCAAAAAGGTAAAACAGAAAGGTGTGTGTTTGGTCTTGGTCTGGTTCAGTTGTATGCATGGGCACTCACAAAGGTGACGTCTTGATATAGCTGATATTTCCGTGCAAGTGTGGGCACTCTGGATTTACACACTGGAAACCTCCTCCGGTGTTGACACAGGTGGTGCCACGGCTGCAGTTGTGCTGTTGTGTAAGACACTCATCCACATCTGGATCAGCACAGGCATGAAGAAAGGAAAGAAGAGAAAAAAAAAAAGAGTTTGAGTGAGAAAGAGAATGTCCTCAACATGAAAAAAGAACCACGTGGTGCTAAGGAATGAGTTTAACAAAACATGCATGATGTGAAACTGAATTTCTTCTTGTTCAACTCTCTTATTCTCACACAGAATAACCTGCCGGATTCACAGACTGTGCCATTCGTCCCATGTCATTTCGTAAACACATGCAAACACACAAACAAACTTATTGAAGTTTACAAATAATTCCATACTTAACGACAATTGATAACAAAGCTTAATCTAAGCTATAAAGAGTATTCTGAAAATATTTAGATCCATACATACTACCAAATACGGACACACATAAAAAAATAGATCACATAAAAGAACAAATAATATATATGTATACTTTTTTGCTCAAGAAATTTTATAAAAAGATTCCACACACTTTTAAACTCTGTTGCCTTTCCCCTATGTTTAGTTAGTTTTTCTATAGCTTAGTTTTTCCCTTCTGTAGCTCATATTTATTTCATAGCAGTTGTGAACTGTTTTCTGTTATAAAGTTGAAATGATTGCACCACTTTATGGAGTTGAAATGATGCCACTCGATTATATCAACCTGAGCCTGGGAAAATAGAAGAGCAACAGAAATAAACACATTTCCCCATACACCTACAGTACGTCTACTGAACAAACTACTGTAGCACTGTGACTTAAAATACATACTTATGTACTACTCTAGTCTGTTATTCACGACGAAAACTAACTGGTTTCAATAAACATTTCACTTGAAAAAAAAAGAGATGTTGCCAGCTATAATATCTGAATAATTGCATCAGGAACAAACCAGATTTCATACACACTTCCTGTGGTGTGTAAAGAAATGCAAGCTCACGCTTCTAACTCAACTAGTCATTTATGTTACAAATGTGTTACTACATATAACATAATAAAATACTCCAATGTTACAGCAGTTCCGTTTTATGAATTCAATAAAAATGTCAAGGCTTGAAGTCACTGACGAGTTATACTGTATAATCCATTTTAGGGTGTTCGGACAAACTGAACTACTAGGATCAGCCTAACAGTTAAACCACTGGCAGGTAAAATGAATAGAACTGATTATCTTGTTACAGTGGCACCTGTCAAGGGTTGAGATATATTGCGCAACAAATGAACAATTGGCAGCAAAGTCGATGTGTTGAAGGTGCTTCTGGTATATAAAATGGTCGGCCATGTACAGTACATGTGCATCACTCACTTGAAGAGATGGAACCAGGGTACACAGTAGGAAGAAGGTAAGCCTGGCAGGGGCAGTGTGATACTCTGGCCAATGTTCTACTGGAAAACCTTGGGGTCCTGGCATTCTTCTGGATGTTTCTTTGTTGCGTACCACTAAATATTGTTGCATACCAACTACACACTTTCAAGGCGACTGTGTTGCCTAATGGCCACAGGCTCTTTCAGCAGGATAAATTGCAAAAATTGTAAACTGCAAAAATTGTTTAGAAATGTTTTGAGAAACGTGACGAATCCATGGTGTTCTCTTCCAATATCATGGATTAGCCTGTGGATTGAGGTCTCCAATATTTCCAGGTCTCAATCCAATTAAGCATTTGTGGGATCTCCTGTAGAAGCAAGTCTTATAAAGGCCCCTTTGCACCTTGCACCTTATAGGACTTAAAGGATCCTAACATCTTGGTGCCAGACACCACAGAACACCTTCAGAGGTCTTGTGGCTTTCATGTCTTTGGTGAACCTACACAATATTAGTCATGTAGTTTTAATGTTATGGAGTATTCATATACTCTCATGTGTTCCACAGAATAAATTTAACTGATTTAAATCCAACATCTTATTTTCTGTTTTATATACTGTATGTGTTTGGGGGTGTACAAATTCACACAAGTGTCGCTTACCCTCACAGCTCCTGCCATCTGCAAGCAGCTTGTATCCACTGGGGCAGGAGCAGCGGTACGAGCCTGGAATGTTCACGCACAAATGAGCACAGAGTAATCCGCTGCCAGTTTTGTACACCTCACACTCGTTCACATCTGCAGAGACGGATGATAATATGGTCAAAGTTTTTTCACCCTAAAGGTTCAAAAGAAAAGAGATAGAAACTTAGAATAGCAGTAATAAGTTGAGAGATGAAAGACTGAGTCAGTACAAAGAAATGAAGTAGAAAGCCAGAAAAAAGACAAAAATAAAATTAACGAAAAACAAACATATGCAGGAAAAAAAATCTATAAAACAACAGCCATGTGTTCAGTCTGTCTGGGTCTGTCTAACATTTAGTGGCTTTTTGCATGTTACAGATTTTGGACATCTACGCAAATAAACACAGTTACACATAAAATGGGCCTTGACAATGCACTTTCAACATAAACACCAGTAATATATCAACCATAACATTATGTATGCGCTCCAGTGGCAGAGCTACAAAATAACAGACAGGAACGTCATTGCTTGTACGATGCTCTGCTATTGCCAGCTGTGGATGGTGTTTAAGGATTGCTGGGATTAATTAGACTAAGACTGACTGCTTTTGATCTCACAGTCAGCTCTCAGCAGTTAACATCCAAGTTACCATGCATGTTTAAAAATAATAAAAACTGGAAAAAGCCATCAGACTTCAGAATGAGAATGGGCACCTCTGGCTCTACCTCAGCAAAATGTTACAATACACTGGAGTTGCTAATTTGCTAAATTATATACTGTAGTTCATGTTCATATTCATATGAGTCTAATAACATTCTAAACATTTGTTTTTGCTTTATAGATCTAATCTCATCTGGTTTCGTCTCATCTCATCTAAGAAATGTATTTCTTAAACAGAAGGCCTATTTTTTCATCCTGAATATTGTTGGGGTTGACTTGAAACCTGTAAGCAAAAAAGAAGAGCGTACCCTGGCAGATGCTGCTGTAAGACGTGCCGCTCATATGGAAGCCAGCATCACAACTGCATTGATAACTTTGGTCCACTTTAGAGCAGCGAGGTTTGCGGCTAAATTCCGGATTATTCACCACACTCCACTCTGGAGGGGCTGAAAAGTAGAGGGGAGGTGAAAGGAGATTAGGCTTCAGCCTGTGGCTGGTGGCACAGAGACTCTGCACGACTGACACACACACACACACAAGTACACATACAAACATAGACAAATTCAGACAAATCACATTCATAAAAATAAAAAAAATGGTTTAGACAAGGTGATTTATAAACGCCATTTACAGCACTAACAATCAGAGTTTCGCAGGTTCTAATTCTGAACTTWGACATGAATGCATTTTTCTTGCATGCTATCTATTTGAAAAAACAACAGTATTTACTTTACTGCCACTTAATATATTAATCAATCACTCACTCACTCATCATCTGTACCGCTTTTTCCGGTATTCAGGGTCACAGGAGGCCTGGAGACTATCCCAGGAGACTTAGGGCACAAGGCAGGGTACATCAGGGTACAGCCAATCCATCGCAGAGCACATACATCCACTCACTCACTCACTCACTCACACACTCATTCACACACGGCAATTTAGGAACGCCAGTTAGCCTAATCTGCAGGTCTTTGGACTGTGGGAGGAAACCGGAGTACCCAAAGAAAACCCACCAAGCACTGGGAGAACATGCAATTTTCATGCACACAGAGACAGGAATCCAGACTCCAGACCCTGGAGGTGCAAGGCGACAGTGCTAACTATTACAGCACCATGTCGCCTATTAATCAATCAATAAAATAATATTACTTTAAAGTCCAGGTGTAGGTCCATTTTAATGTAAGACATAGCACAAACACATGCACAAACTAAACACAAACTACAGTAGATCACAAGTACAGGGACTATGATAGCAAGCACAGGAACAATAACCATAAACAATCTACACTACTCACAATAAGTTAGGGATATTGTTATTTACATGAGTGCTTTTCCTATTTGCTCTAAATTGTAATGAAATAAGTAAAAGTTCCCTTTGATATTACTAATAATGTACGAGAAGAAACACCATTTTCCTTAGTTTAATATTTATTACCCCAAAAATTTAGACAATAACAAGGATAGCCCCAAATAACAAAAATTGTCAATGTCAGTAGAGCATTATCATTATCACAGAAAGTTGGGGGTGTGCTGGCGGAATTCGGGGATGATGATAGGTTCTATGATGTCTCTGAAGTAAGAACGTGCAGTGACTGAGCCATCTACAATAACCAAATCTGTTTTGCACTGACTGGTGATGCCTGCCCAGACTGTTGCACCTCCTCCACCAAAGCAATGGGGACCATGTTGACCTCAGCATATCGCTCACCTCGCCTTCTCCAGCAACGATGACGACCACCATTTCTGTGCAAGGTGACCCGACACTCGTCAGTGAACAGGACGGTAGACCTGTTGCATTGTCCAGGTCACAAGGTCTTGTGCCCACTGCAAACGTTCATGGCGGTGTCTATTTTTTTTTGTCAGTGGAGTCACCTGCAACGGTCGTCTGGCATTCAAGCCAAAGCAGTGGAGTTGTTTGCGAATGGTTTGTCTGGAAACTCTAGTATCCCTCATTTCTTGTAAACGGGCCTGCAGCTGTGTGGCAGTTGCATAACGATGTCTGAGTGCATAGGTCCTTAGGTACTGGTCATTGTTGCGATCTGTCACTAGTGGGGCTCCACTCCTGGGTCTGTCATGAACTCTGCCAGTAGTTTGGTGTCTTGATGCAAGTCTGCTGATGACACTTTGAGACACACAAAGTTCATGAACAACATCTGACTGCCTGCCACCGACTTGAAGTCATGCCCATGGCCAGGTGGCGCTGCTCGCCTGTTAAGTGACATCGTGTGTTCATGGCTGTTTGAATGATGAACTTGTAATGACTTACTGACAATACCAGCTTTTTATACCCACAGAATGTTGAAACTGATGCCACATTGAAAAGGGTTGTCTTCTGGTATTGGCTCCAATATAAGGCACACCTGTACACAATGAGACCATTACAGGGAAACACAAAATGAGGTGTGTCTATCACCCCAATACAATTGCCTCCCTATCCCAAAAATGTGAAACAAACATCATATGTATGACATCCACTGAGTCCCTAACAATATCCCTAACTTATTGTGAGTAGTGTAATTCATTTCAACTTAATGCAATTAAATTTTATTTAGGTAATGCTGAGCTATAAACACTAAGCTAAATGCTACCGAGCAACAAACTGAAGAACAAAACAAACCAAAAAGTTGGAACTTAAAATACAATGTTAAACTAAACATAAATAAGACTCAGACGCAAACATTTTCAGGAACTAAACTCAAAGCATGTGCACATAACCACACCATGTGTTCAGCAGTTGCTGAGGGAAGCTATAGATGAGCGCCTAGCTGACGGTTCCCTGATTCACAGGACATCAAAGGAGATAGCATTTAATGGAGAACATTCAGAAAGATAAAATTAAGTGAGCCAGACATGTAAAAGAGGATTGCTTGATTAGCTTATCCATTAAAGTTTATTTTCATGTGATCCTTACAAATGAACCAAATAATGGCATTATTTATTGTATTACATTTAACACAGTATCTTTTTCCTCCAATTAACGATGGTTTTAATATGTATTGTGACCTGGTCCAACTCTGCTTTAGCACCTCTCCAAGAAATTACATTTGTTAAAACACCCGTGTGACCAGGTGATCCTCCTCCTGGTCAGTACCAGAGGGGGGCATTTCAAAGTAGTCCTGCTTTAGCATTTTTATTACAGTATATACTGTAAGTCTAACATAAATAAATCAACTGAATTATAATCTAATTATAATTATACACTACCAGTCAAGGGTTTGAACACACTTTCTAATTCCAAGATGTTTATTTCTTTCTACATTGTAAAACAATGCTGAGGGCGTCCAAAATATGTAATAATCTCCTTTGAACAATTGATATTGAGATGTGTTACTGTAGCTATTTATGTTGTGTAAAGCATTCGTCATGGCTCCAACCCGAGGTGCTCTTAATTGGTGATTAATAGCTGAGGCTGGTAACGCTAAATGAAATTCTCCTCTGCAGCAGAGGTAAGAGGTCTTGGTCTCCTGGGATAGTCTTCATGAGAGCCAGTTTCATCATGGTGCTCGTGTAGCAGGTGTGCTTTTAAAACAATATTTTGTGATTCCATATTTCCATATTTCCTCTTTCCTCATGCTGCTTTGGGGAGTTACATGTATCACCCTTAGCTTCTTCCCAGTCTGCATGTGATTTTACAGCACGTGTCTTGCTTTGCTGCCACGTGCTTATTTGCTGCACAAGTCCTCAGTTTGCCTGTTTATGTGCTGTCCAGATTCAATAATCGGGGAAGTGATGGCAAGAGGTTCAGTGTATTGAGGTTCAGTTTATCACATGACACAATACAGATAAGACACTGTTACACTTGATTTGTTTTGCAAATGCAAAACACTGTTGTTGACGATTATTGCTGTTGTCACTTAACTACCTAATGCCGTAGGGTATTTCATAGTTTTTTGAAAAACATCTAGTATTGTTCTAGAAGGTGGAAAATAAATCCAAATTTGTGTCCAAACATTTGACTGTAACAGTTCCTCTAGAAATTGTGAAGTACTGGCACAAGGATGCATTGGTTTTCCTGTGCAAAACTATCAAACTTTCTGGCCGTACTGTAGATTTCCTCAGATATACTGTAGACATTCACCTGTCCTGGCTGTTTCAGCAACGTGAGTATGTGAGTATGCTGATAATTTGCTGAATACCTTAACTCTCTGGACTCCCAGCTGCAGATTCCTGAATCATCACATTTGAACCACTGAACACACAATCTCTGTAGGATATCATAATAATGAAAACCTTACTGCTGCGCCACCTGGGAGCTTATAATAGAGATTTTTGAGCTCTTCGAAAGAATGTGTCTGATTGTACAATTGAACCAAAAGAGACACAACAAAATGTTTTGATATAAGTGCATGGGGGTGCATGCAAAATTAAAGGAGATAAGGTCAGATAGTCCTAAATAAGTAAAGCAGGAATATAAAAAAAAAGAGCAACAAAAAAAAAATAGGTGTTCCGATTCTTTAGTAAAGTAATGTCGAGTCATTCCCAGGGGTAGACAGTTTTGGGCTAAAAAAAGGTTTTGGTCATTAAAAAATACAAAATATTAAATAATTTTCAGATTATGAGTAACCTGGTCTGTGGGTTTGTTTCCAAGATGAGCAAAAATTTTGTATACATGCACCGTCTGCAGAACAGGTGATCACAGCAAATGGTTCTTCTCTTACGCGCGCTGTGGRAGTGTGGATAATTTTCTTCCATCTTGGTGTGCGTCCGTCACTCGTCTGTGCGCGTGAGTACTATTTACTATAATATTGTGACCACATGTTTGTATGCCTAAAGCATTTTTTAAAATTTGGTGTACAAGTGTAATGACTGTTCTTTAGTAACTGTACTAGGAACAACAGACCCTGTAAAAGGTTCCTTGTTAAAGATGTTTGCCGACAGAGCAGTGATTCCGTTAGTGTTTGTGTGTGGTGGCTTGTGGCTAGTGGCATAGTGCAGTTGCTTAGAACTGTCGCCTACAGGATCCTGGTTCGATTCCTGCCTCAGAGTCTGTGTGCATGTCTAGGTTCTCCCTGTGCTTGGTGGGTTTCAACTGTGTACTTCCAGTTTCCTCCCACAGTCCAAAGACATGCAGGTTAGGCTAACTGGCATTGCAAAATTTGCATGTAGTGTGTGAATGAGCGTGTGAGTGTGTATATGTGTGCCCTAAGTCTCCTTAGGCCCCAGGGACTCTGTGACCCTGTATACAGAATTAAGTGGTATACTGTAGGTGATGAATGAGTGAGTAAAAGGTTTAAAATTATTAATTGTATAGTGAGTTGACCAGAACAGTTTTTTTTTTCCTGAACTGTTTCTATTATAACATATAAAACAAAGACTTTACAACAGACAGAGATATAACATGCTATGATTAAAGAATCATTTAAATAAGAATAAGATTTTTCCAAAACATTCAGCATGCTTGTCCCTAAAGCTTTACCTTTTCATACCCTTTAACCAATAACAACTAGTAATTTCTGCTATGCTTCATGAAAAAAAGGCTTAATAGAGCTATAGAGCTATCCAGGGTATTAATGTACAGACTTGGCAGAAAAGCAAACAGATTCACCTTTTTGAGTCTGCTGCTGACAGCGGCTCCCACTCCAGTTGTGAGGACAAGTGCACTTGTATTGGTTGACCCCCTCAGCACAGGTACCACCATTCAGGCATGGGTTACTAGAACAGTGACGTGAACCTTCCAAAAAAGAAATTTTAAAAATATCAGTGAGGTTTTCTATCTCTCTCTCCATCTATCTCACCATCTATCTAAACATTTGCCATTTGTCTATTAATCAAAATAGACTTTTTCATTCATTCAGAATTTTTAGACATTCAGATGGGCCTCCAATCTATGTAAACACAAACAAAACAAGAAAAAGAAATATCCCCTGCTGTTTGTCCTATTTCCATTTTTTGAGCAGAAGCTAAGCAAGCTATTCAGACTTTCTCCCGTATGTAACCTCGTATACCAAGAGACCCTTCCTCGACTCACTGCTCTGCAAACCTGTGCCCAGTTTTACCGTTGATATTTCCCTCTTATTTTGTTGGGCAAAAACGATGGTGGGAAAAGCCTGAAAATAGGTGAGAAATGTGTGTTAGGCCATGTATATAGATGTTTCCATTCACTGCATTCTGGATGGCTGGGAAATTGCATAAAATCAAAGGTGCCTTCTGAACAGTTAATTTAAATATATAGCCACTAAAACAATGAAAAAAACAGAAAAAAATGAAGCAGGGGAGAATGTATTCCCCCTCCTAAATGTGATAACTTATTTAAAAGCAATTTTGCAGTTATACTGAATATCGGCTTTGCTGTGCTTTGGCATTAGGTTTTTTTATATACTGTATGTTGAGGTTGAGGTTGCACATATGATTTCTCGAAATACTTTTAAGTCACCCTTTAATAGTTATTTCTAATTCCTTCACATACTGTACATCTTAAAGGAAAGTCATAGAAATGTGCTTCATTGGACAAATACCTTCTTGCCTGACCTCCAGATGTAAAAACATTTTTTTCTTCATCTTTTTGCCTTTTTCCTCACTGTCTTATAAACTTGCCGGCCCAGTAGGTTTACATGCTCCAGGGACTAGGGCCTAACCACTTGTATCACTTGGAATGTCTGAGACTGTTGCCAGCTGCAGCAATCAAGGAAGCCATCAATAGCATGCTTAGCATACTTTCCTGCCAGAAAACCTGAAACTCAATTTAATGAAATGTGTGAGTGGATTCAAGAGGATATTCCACATAAAAAGCGAATATGACTGAAAGCAGGTGAGGAGCACGACAGTATCACAAATGAGTCATTCATTACTTTTTTCAATCAGTCGCATTTTTGAGTCAGCCCTTTCATTCATCTCTGCCCAAAGGGACTCCCTGGTACAAGGTACAAGGGGAATGGGGTCTCTATAGTCTTGGCTGAAACAGGAGCTCTGTGGCCTGCTCTTTTTACAGTGGCTCTGCGAACAACAGCTTTGGCACAGAAGCATGCAACACAGAAAGACTGTTATATGAGCACTAATATGAGTATACGGCTATTCTGTTTTAGGACATTTAATGCCACATTAAAGGGAGCTTCATTCAGTTCATCTCAGCAACTCAATCCACTGTAAAGAATAACTCTTTAACGTGTCTCAGCTTTATCAGTGTGAGTTATCTTTGAGTTGTCATTGAGTTCATAGTCGTTGTTTAGAAAGCCTGCTTTTGGAATTCCACTGATGCAGTAAATGAACTGTCTGCATTTGTTGTCCAGTCTGAGAGCATCTGACCAAGGTGTTCTCAATCCCATGCCAAGTGAACTGTTTTGTGATTCAAATGCAATCAGAAYGCAATAGAACCCTGGTTAGATCCAACTGCGGGAAATGAACTAAATATGCCATGCATTTTWATTTTTTTATGAGAGTGAGTCACAATTGTACAGCTGCAGAATTGTGATACTCTGACCAATAACCAAAAAAATATTCATTTTGTTATTAAATCGTGTTGAGCCTTTGTTTTGATTTGAGTCTCGTCTCCTTCCTGCTTTTTTATTGGTTTGTTTTTTTGTGTTTCCTGGTGTACTCCTGGTGTTTTTTGACTTTCATCTGTGCTCTTGTTTATGAACATAGATCATATCTGATTGATGTTGTCTCCCTGTGTTTGACCCCTGCTAGGACTTTGATGATGATTGCAGTTCTGTAATTAATAAACCACAAACTCATTTTAACCACTTTAAAAACAGAGGCTGTCAATTTTACCTGTGTGTGCTCTGATTTGGTCATTGATTCTGCATAGCTATACTTTTATTTCCATAAACGTGCTAATATAGTATCATAATGAATGAGGTAATATTAGTATAGACCTTTACAGAGTGCACGGACTCCACTCCAGCTGCCATTCTCCTGGCACACCCGGCTTGCCGAGCCCACCAAATGATAACCTGGAGAACATGTGAAGTGCACTTCATGTCCAATTAGGTACTTGGAGCCAAACTTCTTCCCATGACTTGGAGCTTCCAGAGCAGAACAAGTGGATGAGGCTACAAGTACAAGAAAATGATAGMAAAATAATAAAAATTTGAGATATTAGAATGGATGGTAAGCTGCATCACTGTAGATTTTTTTAGGCTTAGTTTCACCTTTGCATAAAAATCTCAACACTCAAGAAAAAGCAAGTACTGTAGTTGAAATGTGAAAGTTTCCTAGTCTCGAAAAAATGTTCTTTGGAAACAATTTAGTTTGTTTACTCAGTAATAACAGTCAAATGAGATACAACACATTGTCCAGTGTTGTTATAATTTGAATGAAAAATTAAGTTTTTTTCATTGTTTTCCAAAATTTAATATATAAAAAAAACTTTTAGTACAAAACCATGCTGACTTCCGGTTCAAATCTGAATTGGAATAAAATCCCAACTATWTTAAGCACTAAGCAGATACAAATATAACAACAAGAATGTATGATAGTATATTATAGTATATTTATTTTAGTGATCTATGACTCCGCTATCAAAATGGCACTCTCACATCACATCAACAATGCATACATACGTGAAGACTGGTCTGCTTGTGGGAACTTGGACACAGAATTCTGAAGGATGGTAAGCTTGGACTTCATAATTCTGAGCCCCTCTGTGAACCGGATCTCCTGTCCCTTTAAAAATTTCTCCATCTGGTGAAGCACACCCATCACCCTCTGCTTATCTATGCAGCCCTGAGACATTAACAACCACGTAAATATGATCAGGCAACATATAATCCGCAGGCTGACATTTACTTTAAAGCCAATTCCTTAATTAAAGACATCCTTATAACGTGGAAGCTGTGGCAAAACCACCAAAACCCCCAATAAAGTATTGGTTATCTCTGTAACCTAAGAAGCTGCACAAACATTATGATTGCTTTCATTCAGATGTGAATGATTTATTTCAACAATGGTTGGGCAAGATGGTCCTATACAGCAGAATAACTTGCTGAACATTACATTACCAGTTGCAAATGTTGCTACATGCATGACCTCTTATTCTTTTGTTAAATGTGTGCTACACAGATCTTCACCCGTAAAACTATAGGTTACCATAAACCAGATACTGAAATTATTTATAAATTCAGTATACAAGTACTATATATAGAAGTAAACCCAGACAGTATTAATGGACTGAAATGTAAATGCAATAAGAGTATATTGTAAATAAAAGTCCTGAGCACAGATAAGTCTGACAAGTCTTATAAATATACATTGTCTCACATCGAGCTACAGTAGGACAAATCACAGGCKCACAAGAGATTGGCCACCAGTACATATCGGATTGCGAGTAACTTCAAGCATTTTGCAAGATGAGCAAAATTTTTAAATAAAATTTAACTTGATAAACGATCTTGACATACGAGTACTGTACTACACATGCATTTTCTCTGGCGAGCATCACGTGATCACAACTGAGTCTCTGACACTCTGTAAGAGGGCAATTTTTCCATTAGTGTGTGTGTGTGTGTGTGTGTGTGTGTGTGTGTGTGTGTGTGTGTGTGTGCGAGTGTGTGTGTGCGAGTGTCATTAGAGAGGTTCACTGTTAAAAGTAATGAGTTTCCCAACAGAGAAGTGTTTCTGTTAGTGGGTGTGTGTGTCAGAATGTGAGAAAAAAACACCAGTCCTTCGGTATTTGCCAGAAGGTAAATCTGCGCCATAAATTTAATCAAAATGTTTTTTTTCTTCTGTCAGATCATACAGACAGAATTTTTTCTGAGACTGCTTTCAGTGTACAGAGAAAACCTTTCTTTTAAATATATATTTTAAAAAATATATATATACTGTACATTTTTAAACATATTTTACTGTGTGTAAATTGAGTTCATAGAATAATAAAGTCTTAGCAATGAACRCTAAATAAATAAATGAGAATTGAATTTTAGCCACAGAGTAAAACAAGGATGAGGGCACCCTGGGACACATTCTGCCACTCTACCATCAACAAACCTGACTGTCTGCATGACCAGTGCCCATGAAACCCTTAGATTTCCACCATTACGTAAGAGAAAGGCTTTTTAACCATATGGCCAATTAAACTACTTTAAACAGCCCTTTTTTAGTACAGTTCAAGACTCACCCCTCACTGAAAGATATCAAGTGTGTAATTCCTTTTACCTTAGATGTTACGCTACAACCTTTACTATAATCTGGAGATAAGGCAGATATTTGTTTGGGTCAAGGTCAGGTTTTTTAAATTAATGGTTTGATAACTACCAGAACATAGCTAATTATAAGGGTGGAGTTTAGAGGTGTGTTGTCTTCTGCTAGTTTTAATATTGTATGTAACAGTGACTCTATAAACCCTTTTTATACAAAAGTTAATTCCACCTGAGTACTGTAATCTAACTGTACAAGAGGCTTTCCACAAGTGGTAAAATAGAGAATAACAGCACTGGGATGTTCAACTATACTGTACATATCACTCTGCATCCCAGATGAAATGTAATTGAATCATTAATTACACTAACTGTCAGTTGAACGCATTGGTGAAAGTAGGTTGGTGTGGTCCACCTTCCTGCAAAGAGGTGAAAGCAGCTGCCTGAAAAAACCCACATTCAAATCCAGTCATGGAAGCTTTTTCAGCAAGAAAACACATCTGATTAATGTGTCATCGTAAACCACAGTTTGTCTCCTGAGTAATGTCCTCTAAGTTGTTCCAAATAACCTCTGTGATCAGTGTTGTTCTGTTCTCTGCTAACACAAACTACAAAGCTAACTAGCATTTAACAAAAGACTGAATCTCAAATCTCTCCCTAGCCCCTACATTGTGCATTCCATTTTATCCTATTTGGGATTCAACTCTGGAACCAAGAAGTTTACTGATATTCTAAAGCAGAATAAGTGTAAATGAAAAGTAAATCTCATAAGTTTCTTAGGAAGTATCAGCGTTCAACGCTACATCTGCCAGTTGCAGAAGGATATATGTAGATGGAGCAAAATAACTGATTAAATAAACAAACAAATCACACAATCTGCTGAAAATATATGCCGTTTGTGGAACTGTTGTATAAAAGCAATGTCACACAAGATGTGCAGTTTTACTTAATATTAGCAGGACTATGATATCATCGGCACTCAGCCTGCATCCTCATGCCTACGACAACCTCACTCTCCCGTGCGTAATAGTGATTCATTAAATAATGTCATAATGTCATAACAAACTATCCAGTGCGTGAATATGAACAATCGGTATTCAAATATAAAGGGTGCATGCTAGATGGTAAGGTGAGTTGTGTTCCAGTGCTTCATAACTCAGCAGACTGTCAGACTGCATGAGGGAGAACAACATTTAGCTAGGTGCTGATTTGAAACTAGAGGTCTGTCTGAACCTTGCTAAACCTTCCCAAGTTTTATAATATTATGCACCATTCTGCATGCATGTCCTGTCTTGACAGTGTATCTGCTGCACCATTGTACAGCCCCAGTAAAGGAGTGTCTCTCACTAGGAAGTTGTCACCAAGCAGGTATCTCAAGTTCCTTACTCTCTCTGCCACTCTTTCTCTCTTCCAGAGATGGATGACTGCTACGCCAAAAGCTGCTGCACAGATGTCTTTAGGAGCTGAAGAAAGATTTTTGGCCAAAAGACACATAGGAAGRCAATGCAATGACTTTAAATTACAATGCATCATTCCTTTCGTAAAAAGAGAAACATGTGGCATTTAAAGTGAGTGACCACCTTTTGGAATTTGAAAACCTTGCCGAATATACACCTAACCATGGCAAAGGCTGAAGCTTCTAGGTTTAAAAATTTAATAATAACATATATGGATATTTAAGGATTCTAAGTATACTGGTGGCAGTTAAACATCCAGTTAGTTATAGATTCATAACAAATGATAGACATGACAAGAGAGAGAGAGAGAGAGAGCGAGAGAGAGAGAAATGGCTAATGGCTAAACATTAGGTATATTACTTCTTCCCAGATTCTACAGTACATTACAAGATTTGAAAGTTATAAGAATTACCCTTCATAGAGGGTAAATGAGTAATGTGTAGGGTTCTTAGAACTCTTAATACATTAAACTATATATAGAGAGTATATCATACTGTATATACAGTATTTTTATATTTATAAAATATATACACGACACGACACAAAGTCACACAWTAAAATCTTTTGTAGGGTTCACCTAAACGCTTGGACGGGTTCAGAATGGTTCGACACAGAACATTTAATAGCTGGATTTAATCATCCAACTTTTGCCTAAAGTGGCTACACACACATGTACAGGCGGTATAAGTCGTTCCACTGACCTGCATCCCGTCATTACCACTGTGTAAAGCTAGCAGCGACAGAAACAAAATAGCTCGGTACTCCTGTGAGAAAGGCATTCTCCCAAATCAACTGCCTGACCTCTTGTCCCGGTCCCAGTAGATTGTTTTCGAGTCGGACGTGCCAAACCAAGATACTCTGTAATTCACAGCCTCACGCAGCGCTCGTTTTTTCCTTTTTTTTTCTCTCGTTTCCCAGCTGATGCGCAGATGGTGTTCTCTTATCAAATGTAGGAACAGCAGACACTCGGAGCTCCGCTTTCTCAGTAGCGATAGAGAGAGACAACCTGCTGGAGTTTCAGCAATGTGCAGTCTCTCTCTCTCTCTCTCTCTCTCTCTTCGAGTCGCAGCTCTGAACACCGAGATACATACAGTAATAGATCATACCCATTGCCCGGCCAAAAAAAAAAGTATTTTGCTTTGACTATGGCCGTGGTATGGTATCAGTAAGAACTGCTTATGCAATGTCAAAACATTTATTGCTACCCAGAGTCTCATTAATTCCTCTCCCAGATCTTGTATTGATGTTGGGCGTGTTGGACGCTGTGTAAAGCTTTCTCCAGCACATATTCTCAATGGAGCTGAGATCTGGACTCCGTAGTGGCCAATGCATGTGTGAAAATGATGCCTCATGCTCCCTGAATCACTCTTTCACAATCCTGGCATTGTCATATTAAAATCCATTGATGGGAAAACCTGGTCAGTCAGTACATTCAGGTCGTCAGCTGACCTAATTTCTTTAGCATGTAATTGTTGCTGAACCTAGACCTGACCAATTAAGCAACCTTATCATAGAAGGCACTATGCTTGATGGGTGCATCACTTCATCTGGCTCTCTTTGATGTTCCCATCACTCTGGAATCAATGCTCCACAGTCCATTCCTTCACGTTTCCAATGTGTTTTTTTCCTTGCTCTGACTGATTAGATAAAACATCCACTAGATTCACGTTTTCTTGCTTTCTTCATGAGTAATAGTCATGACATTGGATTTCCTTTAGTCTGCCAAATTTTTCACATAATTTCTGTTTGTGTGTATCTAAAGACTTCTTCTACGGATGCATAGTGCATAATGTATGTACAGTACCAGTCAAAAGTTTGAACACACCTACTTATTCAATGGCTTTTCTTTTTTTATTATTGTTTTCAACATTGTACAGTATATTAATATTGAAGACACTGAAGTTATGACGGAAGGTAGTCACATGGAATGGTTTCAAGAATTGCATGAAGTGCTCTAAAATCTCCTGGTAGAAGGCTGTGCGGACTTTGGACTTGATAAAACACAGTCAACCAATACTAGCAGATGACATGGTACCCCAAATGGTACAGTCATTGCTGACTGTAGAAACTTCACAATGGACTTCAAGTAGTTTGGATTCTGTGGCTCTTCACTCATCCTCCAGACTTTGGGGCCTGGATTTCTAATTGAAATAGCAAATTTAATTTCATCTAAAACAAGGTTATAGGACCTCTAAGCACCGGTCCAGTTCTTTTTTTCTACTTAGCCCAGTAAGACACTTCTGATGTTGTCTCTGGTTCAGGAGTGGCTTGATACTAGGAATGCAACATTTGTAGCCCATTTCCTGATGACCTTTGTGCATGGTGCTTCTTGATGCATTTACTCCAGCAACTGTCAAGTCACATTTTTTAAAAACTGTATAAAACAAAGTAAAATKATTTTTTTTTGTTAATGTCTGGATTGCTTGCTTGCTTGATTGATTAATTGATTAATAGTTAGGTACAGGTTTAGGTAGGTTGTGTCCAGTATGTGAGAAATTTATAATGATTCTCCCGGCCCATCTACTTGATGCTCTTTAGTCAACTTCTAAGGTGTTTAGAAGTGGAATAAAGACCATCAAGTTAAATGATGCTGATCTAAATCATCAACATTATAATTGTACCTTAAATTCCCCCCAGCTGAACAATATACAATGAATGAACTATTCATTAGGTCACTAACTAAATCATGTTCTGACATTATGTGTAGTATAAGTAAACCACACTTCTATGGACTGAGTTATTTGGTCAGTAAAAACATTTCATATTTTCAAACCTTACTTTTTTTTTWWAATGAATTCTCTAAAATGCATCCGGAAAATCATGAAAAGTAAATTGTCTTTTGGAATTTGATTTAAAAAGTGAAACTCATATTATAGATTTATTGCAAGTGAAATATTCAAGCCATTTTTTGTTTTAATTTCAAATATTATGGCTTGCAGGTCATAAAAAGCAAAAATCCATTATCTCTAAGTATTTACTGTAAACATTTGATTTCAAGTTTGAGTAAATTACTATTCATACAGTATACTGTGCACCATCCTCAAGGGAAGTCATTGCTGAAAGGGCAGGCTGGAAAGTTGGGGGGGGGGGGTCATTACTACAAGGCTAATTAGTCTTTAATGTAGAGTTTTATTTGCCAAGTATGTTGATGCAAACAAGGAATTTGATTCTGTAACATGGAAGAAGTTTGTAAGGAGCATGGTGGTGCTTTACACAGTACAAGATGATTCATTAGTGCTCTGCAGTAAATATACATTCACCTTAAACATTGTGTGACTGTGACCATACCGAACTGTTATCCATCCTTCTCTTCTGCTCTCTCCTACTCTCTCTTTCCATCTTCTTATCTCTCTGTTGAGCTACACATGTTGCTATCTGACTCGTCCGGGTGTCCCGCTTCTGGTTGGAGATCTCGTCGCATGTGGTCTGCCTGGGAAGTGTGTGGTGACTGGGGACGGTTCCATTTTACCACGAAGACGGTCCTGACCTCAGCTGATGCAGCTGTTCTCGGAGGACTCGTGGCTGCAGTCGCTCGATAGTTCAGGACTGAAATTTCCTACAAGTTTACCTGAGCCTTCAACAACAAACTGGACATATTAACTTAAACACATCTGCTGTTATACTTCCAGCCTCCTAACACACATGATGACTGCAGACCAATCCCTGCTATCCGTTTCACCCAAATGAGGATAGATTCCCTGTTGAGTCTCAAGGTTTCTTCCTATTGCCATTTCAGGGAGGTTTTCTGTGCCACTGTCGCCGTCACCCTTGGCTTGTTCATCAGGGACAATCTTATCATTTTGATTCATACACATTTCAGAAACTGTTTATGACAGCGATTGCAGAGGAAACAAACCGTTCCTGTGCCTGGCCGTTTTGGTGTACAGGGTTCTGTAGCGCCTGCCAGAGGGAAAGAGGTGAAAAAGGTTGTGTCCAGAGTATGAAGCATCTGCAGTGATTTTTCCAGGTTCTTGTAAGAGCTGTTCTATCAGATCCCCCAGATCTTCTSCATTGCTGTCATGACTAATGTCATTTAGGTCACCATTTGTGCTGAAGATGGTGTGGTGATGTTGCTGAACCTTTTAACAATCAAAAAGTTTCAGACTTGATTTTGAGTCTAAAAGTCACTGCATTTGTGAGTTCCACAAACCCAAAATGTCATTGTTAGACATAGAGGACACCAATGGTTTTTACTATTAGAGCTTAGGGTGGGTGGGTCTTGAATTATGAAGCAGGGCTGATATTATAACAGACCAATAAAAACTCTGAAAAGGTATTGGCCCCTACACGACGTTGTGGCTGGTTTGAAAGGGGTGACATCTAGTGTCAAAAAGTAGTATCACATCTGATACAATGCAAGCAGTCAAAAATACTTTTTATATTACAATTTAAACTGCAAATATAAAACATGACAATTGAGAGTGCAGTCCGCGAATACAGTTAAAACAGAGGGGAAGACGCTGTTTATCAAATGTCAGCTGCGAACTGATACTGACAGTTTTCTGTTTTAAGGACGAGTTTGTGTTTTCACAGCCTCGACCAATACTGTGACATAAAATGGTGACAAACTCGAGGGCGCCAGTGCTGTGACCAATCAGTGTGAGTGTTCCGGATGCGCTGCAACACGAGCAGGGAATCCGATTGGTAAAACTTTAAGTGGGCGGGAACTTTCTTCTTGTTCATCGTCTTCGCAGCCATTTTGCGAAAACTCTTAACGGGCGCCATGTCTGAAGGAGATCCTGACTGCATCGAAACTCATAACAATCTCTGTTCCACACTCCGTCTGCAGTATCGTACCGAGACAGCTGTCAGCCGACGGGACGTTAACAAACCTGCGGTATCAAAGCTGTGTTTACAGCGTAAAAATATCAGCATTGAAATGAAAGAGGATAATGTCTGTTAACCGTCTCATTGTTGAGACGTGTATCCGTGAGTGTTTTTTTCAGACTAGCTAATACAATCCGTCATCATCTCTCACAACCAGCCAACGTCTCCATGAGTGACTGAATGCATCTCACTCTTGTTGCGGAGAAGGGCAAATCCGTTTCTAACCATCATGGCTTTTGTGAGCCTCTTCTCCTGTCCCCCAAACCCCGTCCTTGACAAAAACATGACAGACTCTGAGCTGGCAGGGGAAGAAAGGTCGAGTAACGTTCTTATCTGCTTCTGTGCAGGATTTTTATTTGTACAGTTTTTTTCAGTGGCTGTTTTCATTTTCCCTTTATCATTTCACTCGAGTTTTCCAACGTTTAGAGCATTGACTTGATTTCGTAGCTCATTGCACCAGGCCTGCCCCCAGTCCATCTTTTAGTGCATGCACGTTCATTGTCCTAGTACAGCTGTCAACTTCTCAAAGCCAGTTAATTCATGTGTTCCCGACCTGCTCGTCTCGTCCATTTCCCCTTATTTATATCTAATGCTTTGTATTAGCGGGTTATTAACTCCAGAACAGGAGCTGACGGGCAGTAAGCTGCTCGTTATAGTATATCGCTAAGAGCTGAATCTAGGCTGTTTAAATATTTGATGCCGTGATGGCAACCCCTCCCACTGACGTCACTTTGGATCGGATTAACCCCGCCCCCGATGATGGGAGTAGTCCTGGAGGGGTTCCCTGTGTGAAAGTGAAATGCTGTGTATTTAATTTAAGGATTTAGTTGTTAAGGGGTTWTGTATCCTCATAGTAATGTTTAGATGTTGTAAACGCGTGTAGTTTTCTGATTAAACAAATAGGTTGCAGTTGAAATGTGCAACAGTCACCTCACAAATTCACTGGGTAATGCTAGACCTATCTATTTGTCTATCTSTTAAGAGTAAATGAACCAAAGTAAGAGTTTTAAAGCTCCTGTTAATATAGGCGTTCCTAAAATACTAGACTAGACAAGGTGAACTTTTGGTAGATACGTTGCTAAAAGGCATCTGTAGTAATTATGAGAGGCCTAAGTGATCTCTGAATGAAAGCACAATGTGTCAATGTTGTCACAATGTGTATAGTTGTTAAGTCAGATGTATAATTCATAATATGAGTGCCTAATGTTATTAATGTAAACTGATATCTTTCGATATGGAGCTTGTGACAATGCACATATGCTTAATTGTATGTCTGTAGGTCATATTTGTGGTGTTTCTCTAAAAATCCTCAGAAGCATTGCTTCTCTGACAAGCCTTTTAAAATGTCGTTTTTATAGTTTACACAGTTTGGCTATGATTTGGTTTTGGATTTGGTTTATGATACAAAATCCAGCTTTCTGGAGTGTCTCTGAATAACTAAAGGAAAAGTAATTATCATTATTTTGGATTGGATATATTAGGGGCAGTCCTTGAAATCTGTCCCAAGTCACTGGAGCAAACAGCCCAAAAAAGACTTGAGCTTTAGTTTTTTTCCCCCTTTCCTTTGGCATCTGTCTGTAAAGATTATGTTGTGCAAAGAGCCTGTTTAACTAATGCAGCAGTAAAAATCCTCAACCTGCCCAAATATGTCTAAAACCTTACTAGCCAAGCAAAATTTTCTCATACTTTTATCAGGTTTTTAAATAGTTGCAGGCTGTGCAAACAGTATAATTTCAGATTGTAATCAGATACCACCTGTCAAACTGTGATTCTCCTGCATCATCACATAACCAGTAAAAAAAATGGAGAAGAACATGTGACGGTGGTGCTGCCAATAAGTTAAATTTTATATACAGCAAAACAACTGACCAATCAAGGCATGGACTCCAAGATGTTAGATGTTAGTAGTAGATACTTGAAGTCCTGTGAATTGGGGATCAGACTTACTTGTCCAGGACATCCCACAGATTCTTGATTGAATTAAAATCTCTGGAGCTGTTATTTCATGTTTTTTAAACCATTCCCAAACAGTTTTGTCAGTGTGGGAGGGAAATTAAGAAATATTGTTGCCATAAAGGAGTGTACTTTGTCTGGAACGGTAAACATGTATTTATGTCAGCTGTAATGTTTTAAAACCACAGACAAATTAAGAGAATAATGTTCATTGTCTCATTACAGTGGCACCTGTCAAGAGGTTGACTACATTAGGCAACAAGTAAATATTTACATCTCAGAGTTGATGGKTTGAAACAACTTTGACAGTTGCCAAAATTGTGATAGATGACTGGGTCAGAACATCTCCAAAACAGCATGTCTTGTGGAGTGTTTCCAGTATGCAGGATTTAATACCTACCAAACATGTCGCTCCAAAGAATGACAACTAGTGAATAGCTGACAGGGTTATGTGCGCCCAATCATGGAATCGGATTTATTATCATTTCAGATTATAAAATTAATGGRAAAAAAATCAATATCACTAAAAAAAATTTGCAAAAGTTCCAAAAAATGTTCTTGGAGATACTCTTTGCTTTTGGCCAGGTATTAGTGTTTACATTTTACATGTAGTTTAAAGTTTTGTCTAGAGTTACTAGTAATCTTGATGGTTGGTGTTAATTGTAGCATGATCGAATTTATCTGTGTTAATATCTAGAAACGTCTATGGAGATCTCACTATATTATACACAGAGTTTAATTGGCTGTAAGTGAGATGTAGTAGTACCCAAATATGAAGTGTTGTACAGAAGTAGGGCTTTTAAATACAATAAGACGTACTAAGAGTGTCTTCTTAAACATTGTTGCAGATAAGTGCACCCCTAATGGTAATTCTGGCTYATTGTAATTCATTTAGTTAATATAAATTAATCTTACAATGCAGTTTAAAAAAACAGTAATATTGCACACACAGACACGTATACATACAAGACACTTAAATAGCTCCTACTGTACACAAATGTCAAATTAAATCTAAAACTTTTAGCCTTTTACATTTAGAAGCTTAGCATACTTTTTCCCAGAGCTTTTCTACAATAAATAAATAAAATTTTAAAAACCTTTTACTTATAATTTGACACATGAACTTTTAGGAATTGTAATCGTCCTGTTACATACTCAAAAATGTCTGCTATTGGTTATGTATTTAACTGAGTATTTAAATGACAAAACAGTTTCCATTATTTCCATATAAGCTTTCYGCTTATAAATAAGACGCAACAATGAGAAGTGGTTATGCTTTGTTTTACGTCACTGTTTACTTGTGGCACAGACTCTGAACAAACTAGAGACATGCTTTCATTTTTTACATGATCAGGTCAAAGATGGTGAAATAAAAATGTCTAAAAGTCTAAATGCTTTCTCACCTAAGAGCTAGTCTTTGGTCCTYTGAGCTGCGCCTACATAAATGTACAATATTTGGCCAAAAGTATATAGACACCAGCCCATCACATCTATATGTGGCACTGACTGTTCCCCAGACACTAGTCTCTGATTTCACTAATGTTGTAGCTGAATGGAGAAATCTTCTACAGACACACTCCAAAATCTGCTGAACTATTTACCGCAAAGAGAGGACTAATTTTGCAATTGTCCCGGAGAATTGTTCAAAAAGCACAAGTGGTCAAGTGTGTAAAACTTCTTGTAATGTACATGATTGGATAACATGCAACTGATGGCCTACAGAAGCATTGAAAAATCACATTTCAAAATGTGGACTGTACTTTTTTCTCCCATACATATGTACTGTAGGTCGACAATTCTTTCAAGTGCTGGTTCTTCCAAGACAGTTTCCTGGGCTGTCTTGTTAACATGATAATTTCACAATGATTTAGAACCATGATTTTGTACCTGAACTACACCTCAGATAAGGGCGTACCAGAATTCATAATTAAACAGTCAAATAATACTCTAGTATAATAATAATAATAATAATAATAATAATAATAATAATAATAAATCTGTATAGAAAACGGTTTAAAAATACCAGTTTATTTTGTTTTGTGTATACGGGCTGGGTTGGCATTTGGTGAGGTGAAATGTTGCAAAGTATGCATGCACATTTTTTTTTTCTCAAATCTGAACGATAATGGTTGCCAGTATATTTGGTGAAAAACTGTTTTTTTTTGTTTTTGTTTTTTTGTTTTTGTTTCAGGGAGGACGGTGAATTGGAGGATGGCGAAATTGATGATGAAGGGATTGGGATTGAAGAAGAAAATGAAACCAAGACAGAACCTGAAGATTTAGAAAAAGACAAAGGAAAGGAGAAAGTCCGGGAGAAAGATGATAAATCATATCGGCACGCCCATAAGAGACACAGGAAAATCAAAGAAAAGCGAAAGTCAAAAAAAAGACGAAGAGAAAGGCAGAAGGTATATTGCCAACTTCGCCCTCTAAAAACATTACATTCTGTATTTGTAAAGGTGTTGCCTCTGGCACTTTTTGATTTCTCATATTTTATTGCTCGCTCTCTTAGCATCACTCCCCATCTAGTGGTTCTAGCTCTGACAGTTGCAATACTGATCATGAGCATCCAGACAGACACAAGAGCAAAAAGATCAAAAGTGTCTACCGAGACTATGACGGTCGGTTTGCACAGGTAAATTTCCGTTTACTTAGAAGTCAGTGATTGTATTTAGATTTACGGGTCAGTTTATGGTTCTACCTCCTGTTCACCACATGTTGTGTATCTGCTCATGTTTAGCGTGAACATGAACCTAGCGGAGGTCATGGAAAACCACCAAGATCAATACAGCGCAAAAACAGTGAAAGTGAGGAGAAATATGATTATGATGACGATCAGGATGACTTCTGTGAGGAGCTTTCCAAATACAAACAAGCCAAAGAGGTCACCACATCCAGCAAAGCAGGGTCATCAAAAGAGCAGGGGACAAAGTCCATCATGAAAGGGCAGCAGTGTATGTGTTAACTATTCTACTTCTTTMTTTTAATTTCACTTTCGGCATTGCATCACTTTCAAATTTAACAGAGGGTACCTGTCCATTTTAAGATTTGTCGAGGGTTTGCTTTTATCCAGTGTTTCCCACATRTTTGAAATGTATACCTGCGGTGGTAGTCAGCAAAATGGGCCAGCACAAAGGTGGTCTACTACGTACAACAAACTACAAATATATTTCACCTTTAAAACTATATTTAGATTTATTTGATATTTCTATAAATTTCACGTTTCAGACATCCAACGTATCTCTCGCCTYCATTTACCCATATAAAGTATGGTTAAGAGTTGACGAAGTAAAGAAATTTAGAACTAAAACCTCTTTAATGTACAAACATGGCACTGTTTGTCAGAGCCTGTAGCCCTCACATCACTGTTTTAATAAATATATGTGGGCTCGGGATTGTGCAATATTCAGTGACAGATTTTTTAAGCACAATATTATGAATTTATCAATAGGCAATATTATGAATTGAATTTTATTTCATTTTAACCAACCATACAAACATGAAAAAAATGAAAAAAATGGGTCACATAAAAAAATGTCCCAGATCCATAAGTTTATTTTTTTAGTTCTACATTTACTGGGAACGTCATTCCCATATTCTGGCATCAGTTATTATGACAAGTAATGATAACTTTTGGTTAAATAACAGGTAAAGCGGTACAGCAAGAGGTATCTTTCCACTACTAGTTAATCGATCGCATTAACTAGTRGCAGATGGCATCGTTCTCCCTGACAGATTTTTTAAAATATACATGAATATATTTTGGTGGCCTGCCAAATTATCCTCTATGTATGGCCAACACTTCTCAGTATAAAGGCATCATTATGAGTGGCTTCGAATATAATGAATGTATAATAATAGAAAGTCAGTATGATAGGACCTTACTGTCCATCAGTTCAAATGTCCATTTCTCATTCAATTGTTTCAGTTGGTGGCCCATGTGGTCGTGGATATGGTGCCGGAAATTCGGGCAGGGGGCGTGGTGGGCTAAACAAGAAAATGAAGGGCAAAAACTGGGGCCGTGGCCGTGGCAGAGCTGGAGAATTTGGAGAAAGTGGCTGTGGAACAAAAGCGGTGAGGTTCTTTAACGAAATTTGATAGCATTTTATATTCAGTAACTGTGTTTAAATAGCATATTCATAACCTTGCAGGAAGTACAAGGCCAACAGTGTTTCCAGAAAAAACGTCCAATAATGAGCCAAGAGTTTATCAATCAACACACGGTTGAACACAATGGCAGAAACGTCTGTAAATATTTCATCGAGGGTAGATGCATTAAAGTAAGTCTTTTTGCAATTTTACTTATATTTTAATATGTGCATTGTTGCTTGATTTGGCTTTTATATGTAATTGACTGTGATTGTATTYTCACAGGGGGATCAATGCAAGTTCGAACATGATAATGTAGTCCCAGAGAAGAAGAAGGAACTTTGCAAGTTCTATGTCCAGGGTTACTGCACTAAAGGAGAAAACTGCATCTACATGCACAATATCCTTAAAAAACATCAGCAGAATTGTTCCTTCCTGGTGACCCCCCACCCTGCATGTCKTTGTCTTTTTTCATGCTTTACCACACCTACTTTAATTYAGAAAAACCTGTTAATTAGCTGATTAGGTAAACAAGTTGTGTCACGAGCTGACGTGAGACTAAAATGTGCTGAGCAGGGGCTCGTAAAAAAACTGGGTTGAGAACAACTGTTTTATCATACCTTGCATTAGTGTTGTTGAAATAAACGTAAATAAGTTGTGCCACTGTTTCACTTTCCTCGTATCGATCCTTACACAACATTTTACATGAATATCCCTGTAAGTTCTTCCACACTGGGGCAAAGTGCTACCAAGGAGACCACTGCAAATTCTCCCATGATCCTTTAACTGAGGTTACAAAAGAATTGTTAGACAAGGTAAGAGCTTATGTATCCGCACTGTTTATGCATCTGATCATTTGTTGATATAATCTGTAAAATGACTGATGTTTCATGTTTGCTGACATGATTTCAGATTTTGAACACAGATGAGGACCATGCCAATGAAGAAGAGCAGGAACTGGAGGACCTGAGGAAGCAGGGCATAGTTCCTTTGCCCAAACCACCTCCTGGTGTAGGGCTTTTACCAACACCAGGCTCGGGGAGTCCCCAGGATGGCAATAAAAAGATCCCTTCTCTATTTGAAATTAAAGTCCAGCCAACTGTGGACCTGGCACAGAAGATTGCACTAAGGTGCATAGTTTTCTATATGTCTGTGCTAAATTAGAACTAGATGCAAACTAGACCTTGTTTATATGAGCATGTGTGTGAATATAGGATTTTTTGTGCCAAACAGTGAGTGAGCACCTTAGAAAAAGGTAAACAGGTAGTTCTTTGCTGATTCACTGCTTCTCCACTGTAAAATTCAGTTCATTCTCAATGCACCCGGTTACAGGCCATATATGAAGAGGTAATTTATGTGATTTTTCTAAAGTAGTAGAAATTGTGATTTGTCTTATTTTCTGACTGGACCAAAAATGAGCAAGGTAGAATTCACYAGAACAAAGGGGTTTACATGGACCTGCGCTAAAAATGGTGCAAAAATGGTTCAATTAAGAGGATTTCRCGAATGTGTGTGCTAAATTGAGGGAGAGACGACCTCCTAGTCTTGAATAGAAAAATGGGAATTTTGAGAAAACCGTTTGTCCGATTCCATGAAAAAGTAATACACTATTTCCGAGGGGGGGGAGGGTTTGGGCCAAATGAACTTTCATTAATTGGCAAAGATTTCCTAATGAACTGTTGAGACTTTGAGGATGATAATTTAAAAAAAGAAAATGTCACACTTATAATATTTTTGTGTGTATGGCGGTGCTTATTTTCTAGGCCAAATTTCTACAATAGCAGCTCTCCCCCATCCGGACAGTTTCAGGGTAGTGCAGGATCTGCCCAGGAGGACATGGAGACTGAAAGCATGATGTCCCCAGGCCACAGTCATTCTATATTGCCACCTCCAGAGTCTTCTGGAGCTATGGGTGGTACTGCTCTTCACTTTCCAGGCCTTCCCCAGAGTCCAACACAAGCACCGGCTCAGGGATATGGCCAGTCCATTCTCATGCCAGCCACAGGACTGCAAGGTCCATCCTCAGTCTTCCATCAGAATAAAAATCCTCAGACAAACCAGCAGGGGGCACCATTCAAGGCTGGCGGACAGCCAGACATACCTTTTCAAGCTATGAGTCAGATGCCATCAGAGTTTTTCAAAAGCTTGTTTAGTGTCCAGCCAGTTGGCTTAACAGGTAGGAATGAAAATTAACTTGTTTTTTCCCCTACTCCTTTAGAAAGAAAACTGTACTGATTTGGACCAGGCAGCCAGTCAACATAATCATCTGTCAGCAATGAGTAAATTTAACAAATAATATTTTCATTAAATATGCACATATTTATTAAGTAACATGAAACATATTACAGACAGTCTAAACTACAAATAAATTAGTAAAAGCAGTTGGGGGCTTTAATGCTTCATGCAGTGATATGTATATGCATATGTATGTTGCAATTAGGATTATTTAGTAAAATTGAAAATTAATGTTATGTGGTTTAAATTTTATTGATCATCAGTGCGTGTTACATGGTTATTTTACATATTATTCAGCTTAATTAACTCTATGGAGTAGGATTGAAATAATGTATCATATTATAATGAGACAAATGCCCACATAATGTTATTTTATTAATTTTAATTAAGAAAATAGAGATCAGGAACACTCTTATTAGGAACAAGAGACATGACAACAAATAAATATCCTGCAAGTAATTGAATATATATAATAATATATATTATGAAATCACCACAATAAAGTATTATCAAGTATGAAAATCTGTTAAAACAACTTTCAAGTCCTGTTATATGCATTGCAAGTAAACTGTGCATTTAATCACCGTAATTATAATTTAATTTTTCTAATTGGAAATCTTCACTGAACCCCTGACCTTCTGTGATTCAAATATTCTTCCTTTCCCAGAAGAAGCCCAGACAGGGTCCATKCAGGACCCTCAGCAGCACCAGGAAGGTAGTGTCCAGTCCCTCTGTGGCATGCAGGACATCTTGCCAGCTGTTCAGAAAGCTCTGCTTCTACACCTGAATCAAACTCAACAGGACTCTGACTCCCACAGAACTGAGGGACAGGACTCTGTACCATTAAGCAAAGACAAAGGTGAGGGACGAAATACACTGTATGTTAATATGTTTGTTTTGTCAGGCTCATACATTTTTGAACAAAGATTTTTGGAATTTAGCTTCTATAAAACACCACATTGAATTTAAAATGAATGAAGTCAAGATTTTCAGCTTCAAGGGGTTTGACAAAAACATAAAAAATTCAGGAATTACAGGCATTTCATACACACCTGTTTTTTAGGAGACTTGAAAATAATGGAACAATAATTACAAACATAAGGTTTGCCTTTAATATTGGATGAAAATGCTTTGTAGTCAGAGACTGACTAAAGTCTGGACGCTATGCACATGACCAAATGCTGAGTTTCCTCCCTTGTGATGCTTTGCCAGGCCTTTACTGCATCTGCCTTCAGCTGCTGCTTGTTAGTGAATCTTTACACATTCAGTCTTCAGCCTTGGGTAGCTTTATTCTTCTGAAATATGAAGCAGCATCCTTTCAGTTTAGCAGCATTTGGCTAAATCTGAGCAGAGAGTAGCCCTGTACACATTAGAATTCATCCTGCTAAGTCAAATAATCAATACAAAACAATAAAAAAAATCAATCAAAATCACCAGTAACCTGGTTTCATTGGAAGCCATACACAMTTGTGTGAGAAAACTGCCTCCACCCTGTTTGTCCTCAAGGTGATGTGGTACAGTATGCTTTGGATCATGAGTTTTTCTTTTCTTTCTCCTTGGTTTTCTTTCTTATTTATTCTTTAATTTTGGTCTTATCATTCCAAAGTTTGATCTGGTTTTTGTGTTCTTGAGCGTTACCAGGTTTGCACCTTGTTGTGAAGCGTCTTCATCTCTTGACTGAACAGCTACAAATGCAAGTGTAATACTCAGAACCGCCTCCAAACCTTTTATCTGCTTGATTAGTCATATAGTAACGAGACAACAGTCCACACCTGGCCATGCAACTGCTTGTCAGCTATTTGTTCCATTATGTATGAGCCACAAAATGGGTGATTGTATCAAAATGGCTCTAATTCCTGATCTGTTAAGGCTACAATTTTGTCCAACCCCTAGAATTGAAGTTGAAAGTCTTGACTTTGTTGAGTGCTTCATTTCAAATTTATTGTGGTGGTGTACATTTTACAAATGTCAAAAAAAAATTATTCGTGTCCCGAAATTGATGGGAATGATTATATATACACAATCTGAGCATGTATATTATTGGCAAAAACATTTATTCCTTTTTCAGATGAAACCACAAATTGGTATTCCAGTGATGATGAGGATGGCAGCAGTGTAACAGCTATCTTAAAGACACTAAAAAAGCAGAATGAAATGTTGCAGACACAGCAGTCCCAACAGGCTAAGCTTCAGCAGTCTGCCATGCCTGTGGCCCCCTTGAATGACCCCCGGCTTCATAAGGAAAGGGCTCTGTTTGACCATCGACAGCATGCTCCAGACGTCAGGAGAGAATCTGAAGCTGTAAATGACTCCAGATTAGCCAGGGATAGTCACAAGCCTATAGAGACTGTGAACTCCAAGGCGGGTCCTCATCATCATCCACAAGCTAGCTCTTTTTTGATTCAGAAACATTCTGGTGGTGATGAGGATGAGGAGGGAGAACGCGAGCTGAGAGAGCGAGCTGCCCTAATCCCGCTTGATCCCAGTCCTGGAGCTATGCTGCGTGACCCTCGCTGCCAAATCAAACAGTTTAGTCACATCCGCGTTGACATTCTTCTTCAGCGACCAGCCTTCTCTCACAGTGTTGTCTGGGCACCTGAGGATCTCATACCACTGCTGATCCCTAAGCAGGAACCCTCTATTAATCTTCCTCTGCCACCCCTTATCGCAGATGCCCAGTTGAACCGCAACCTCTCGACCACTTCAGACCCCCCATTCTCTGCCGTGAATCCTCCAGACCCACGTCTGGCAGCTGCCCGTCTTAGAGAAGATGTAGATACCCTGGGCATCTCCCATGGCAGGACACTGCAACCTCGACTTAACTCTGAAAAACCAACAGATCCCCGGACTCATAAAACTGGAGAGGCTAGGATAAATCGGTCTGGGAGTCTGGACTCAAAGCTGCCTATCAAGAGAGAAGGTTCCTCTGGTGCAGGGGTTTCAGATCCAAGATTACAGCGAGGTGCAGCACGTCAGTCTGCCACTTTGGCTAGAGCTGATTCAGAGAAGCTGCCTCCATATGCCCCTCGCTTGGCATCTTCCACAGGTAACAATTTGGAAAGCCCCACCACACTGCTTGGGGGCATTAGCTTGTATGATCCACGTAACAACACGTTGCTTTTACCAAAGCCAGAGGAGCCCCTGAAAAATGCAGGCATCTTGAAGCAGGCAGAGAAATGCGAGAGCCTTCCACTGCTACAGGTGCCTGAAAAAAAGAGTAAAGATGTACAAGAAGTCTCAGAAACCCAGACGAGTGGTTCTCAGCCAGGCCAGACCATGCCAATGGCAGCAGCAGCTCCTTCCTCCTCCCCGGTACGTACAGCAGCACCCGCCATGCACAACCTTCCAATCCAGCAACTGGCAGGACTCATACGTCCAGCTTACACAGACAGCCGACAGAACAGGCCTACTGGACAGGCTAGTGGAGCCCAAGAGGAAGAAATAGATATGGACAAAGAAGTTGAGAAGAAGGGCAGGCCATTAAGGGATGTATTTAAGACTTTTGACCCCACAGCCTCACCATTCTGTCAGTAAACATTTCTGTGTTGAGACCCCTGTCGGTCTCTTTTAAGAATTCACGTCACTGTATATGTTTCATACCTTATTTATTTTTTTATATACACTTCACCATGTCACATGGCCTGCAAACATGTTACATGTTTATTATGTTAGTAACAAACATCAAATGTATGACAAATGCTCCTCAAATGGTCCATGAGATTTATTTAGAATAAATGTGGTTTGATCATTTGCAGGTGTTCAGCTATTCATACGGAGATTGTTTGAGGGGAATTGTCACTGTGTGGTTAAAAATAATGTATAGTGGTACATAAACTATAACAGTCAAATATATTAGATATGTGTATTACATAACGGTGTAAAATTATGCTATGACATTTTATGAAGTAATACTGTGCAAAGCTTGTAATTATTTAAAARTATATGTGAACATGTGGCTAATGTACTACAGCTAGATTACTTCTCAATCATTTGTTATACTTTGTGCTGAAGAGACAACTCGAGCAAGAAAAATGAAAGACCAAAATTCATGTAAAGGATTTTATGAAATCTGTAGCACTTTATTTTCTGGACATTTCAGTTAATGGTTTTATTGTGTTTTTTTGTTAGGTGTTTTTCCATATCTTTGAACTGAATTGTTTTGGGTACCTGTGTGAGAATGGTTGTCCATCACATTGCTTTTATATTGTCTTAAATAAACTGCAAATGCTGTGACTTTTCACATAGGTGTACACTCATAATCATCATTTTCTATTTCTGTTAATGAGTTTTGTTAAATTATTAATTATGAAAACTTTATTTATATGTTTCAAGCACGCTGATGGGTGGTGCAAGGCTTGGTGTTGCATGGTGTAGTGAAGTCTTGCGGAGACCTAGGTCATCTGTCTCAGGGTTCAGCTGTTCTTGTGTCCGGTGGATGAGGAGGTTCTTTTTCCACTGTAAGCACAGGGAAGCTGCCTTTGCTGCTTCTGAATTGGGCTCAGGTTGTCTCAAGCCCTGCCACATTAAAAAGAACACTTTTACTGTTCACTGAATAAATTCAATGCATACACATGCCAAAAGTAAATGCAAAATATTAGAAGTCATTTCAGTGTGTTTAGTCTTATGTGCTGGACACTTGCACTTTAACACAGTTATCCAGTCAGCTGATCGTGTGGCAGCAGCACAATGCAGCAAATCATGGTGGACAAGAGCTTTAGTTAGTGAACATGTTAAACATCAGAATTGGTGACTTTGTGCAATGTTTATTGGTGCCAGATGGGCTTGAGTATTTCTGAAACTTTTTGAGGGAGGTTGAAGGAGAAATGTCAATCACCCCATGTGGCTGACTATTCTGTAGATTTGAGAAGAATCTAGAAAAACGAGATCCACAGTAGATGTGATGCGTATCTGCCAGAGGCAGTGCAGGTCCAAGTTGAATCAATGTCGTGCAATGCCGTGTTCTATCTGGGACTGAATCAGATAGTAACCACTCTTCAATTGTGATGAGCAGAAAAGCATCTCAAAACACACATTTCAAACTTTCAGGTGAAGTAGACAGAAACCTGTGGTCACTCCTACTCAAAAGGGCTGGTCATTTTTTCAACAAGCTCTGTTGAAACAGTTTTTTGTCTTCTGCTGTTGTGGCTCATCTCAACAAGGTTCAAAATGTAAGCGGCTCAACATTGTAAAGATTGGGCTAGAGAGCTGCTGTAGCTTTCTTGTCAGCTTTTCTTGTCGGACATCTCTCATCATGTTTCTGCCAACAGAACTGCTGCTCGTTGGATGTTAATGGTTTTTCAAACCTTTCTGGACCATTCTGTGTAAATTCTAGGGACTATTGTCCTCAAACATCGCATAAGATCAATTCTGAAATACTCAAACCAACCCATATACAGACAGCTATAGTGAAAGTCATTTTTTTTCCCCATTCTGATGTTTGATCAGAACATTAACTGAATGTCTTGCCCTGTATCCGCATGATTTTGCCACATGATAGAGTAATAATTACATGAATGTACACTTGGTCCGAAGGCGGTGTTCACATTACAAGCCACATCGCTCAATTCCAAAGTTTCGGTCAGATCAGATTTGCATGTCGATGGCTCACGTTCATAATTACTAGTGACAAATCTGACTCTAATGTGGACGTGTCTGTCCTCTGAAATGACACGCATGCACACATTGAGACGGCTTTGCTTGCGCACCATCTGGTTAAAACAAATTATATTTGTGCAAACACTTATTCATTTTAAACACTTAATGTGATTCTAGCAAACATATGCTATGGAGTTTGCTGTGAAGGATGCTAAGCAGTCAGCTGTATTTGTTGAGGTCCAGAAGAAGGAAGAAAGCCAGACACCTAGCTTTAGCTGTTTTAGCAGGTGTTGCTAGCACTGCTAAGAAATCCTTGTGCTGCTGGTGCTGACTGACATCATTTTATTTAGCAATCTTTTGGGACATTTAAAATTTTCAGAAGGAGTGCCTTTCTGTGTAAAACATTGGTTCCTGAATGATAAGCACTCTTACCCTTGCATTCTGTAAACACTTGTAAAGAATTACAATTGATTATATTTTAAACTTGTGCACAGTGTATTCTTAGATTTGAACATATATGACCTTCACTCTTTAATTTAGAACACAGTTGTTAATTACTTTTCCCATCTGGAGATTTGTGTTTGTTTGGTATTTGTGTGCCAACCTACTGGCGACCAGGTTTTGGGATAAAACCTCTTRGTATTGTATCCGGTACTGCATATTATCATCCACCTACAGTACTTCCTGACAATGACCAACAACCACTGTCTTGTGTGTTTTGCAAGCTCTTTTGTTTTCCCCAATGGATTTTTTGATGGATGATAGTCATTTTACATGTCAATTTTTATACCCTGTGTAAACAGAACATAGTCAATACCAAATGTACCAAGAGTTTTATAGTTTCTGGAAACTAAGCACAATGTGTCAATAATTATGCAACATGAGGCATCAATTCTAATAAAATTCCAACATTAAAAGAAAATTATCAAATGTATTATGAATTGCTAAATAGACAATGCATTTGGAAAGTATTAAATTTTTTTCCACATTTTTTGTTATGGTGCAGCCTGATACTACGATTCTTAAAATACATTTTTAGATAGACTGTGCAAATGATCCCCATCCAACCTGACTGAGCATGAGTGGCAGATTCCCCCAATCCTGGTGTGCAACACTCAAGACTGTAATTCACGCTCCCAACGGTGCGTTAAAGTACTGAGTAAAGAATCTGAATATTTAATTAAGCAAAAACATTTTTTTAAATTTATATTATTATTATTATTATTATTATTTCATAATAATTCAGAAATTTCTGTCTTTCTGAAACTTTGTCTTATGGAGTACTGAGTGTAGAGTGAGGGAAAAAATACATGAAACAACTGTAGTATCAGGCTGCAAGAAAGGGAAGAGGGTCTGAATACTTTCTGAGTGCACTGTGTAGTACCAGCCAAAAGTTAGGACACAAGTTTTGATTCATTACCTACAATCTGGAACAATACAGGCAGAGGTTACATTTACTCCATTACATTTACTTGAGTAACTTTTTGRAAAAAATTGACTTCTATGAGTTTTACTGTACCATACTTTTTACTTTTACT
Source organism: Clarias batrachus (assembly GCA_003987875.1). Classification (NCBI taxonomy): domain Eukaryota; kingdom Metazoa; phylum Chordata; class Actinopteri; order Siluriformes; family Clariidae; genus Clarias; species Clarias batrachus. Next base: position 63,039 of record QMIH01000908.1, read on the forward strand.
TGAGTAGATTTGTGAAGAAGAAACGCTACATTCGGCTACACTCGACTCGTTACGTTTCTAACCATTTATTCTACACATGCAGCCAGTAGACAATTATCGGTAGATCGGTAGATCACATGACTKTTTTGATCAATCAGATCTTCAGCCGGTGTCTATAAATTCATCCTACCTGTGACAGAGGACAGATGTCCTACATACACTCACAGCTCATGCACAAACAAAAGTTTGCGCATCTTTCTCTGATTTGGCGGAACGCCCATAAATCCAGGCTGCTACTAGTGGGATCTTACGGTTAGTGTACAATCTTGTGGTGAGTATAGAATACTTTTTTCATGTTTGTGTGATCATATGTTAACTTTAATTGTACATATAATGTTACATTAACATGAATATTAATATATAAGTACTGTATGTTTCAGTACAGGATTAATCGTTAACACACATACAAATATGATGAATCCCTGGCATCATACACAAAGCATGTTTCGCTTTCAAAAGAATGGCGCAGTGTCTTCTCTAGCTTCTCTAGCTGCCGAAACAGACCCACGCTTTATATATATATATGTTAGTGTGTATACACACACACAGTATATAGTATATATTCATTTTATTCAACTCCAAAATTACAATCCATTATAATGATATAAAAAATTATATCCATTATAAATGGGAGTTCATTACATTTATATAATTTTACCTTTATGCATGCAGTTTCTGCAGCTCGGACCCCTTGGATAACAGTTTGAAGTAAATTCTGGGCATTTTTCACCAGGATTTCATCAGAGGACTTGCACGCAGGAGTCACTGCATTAACACTGGAGAAACACCATGCACCCCTTGGGTCACATGAGATATTACTTTTAATAATGGTTAATAGCTTATAGAAAGGTATGTGTATGGATTAAAGATGTAAAGTGTTGTATACAGTTGAGACCAGCTAGGTGTACAGGATTTAAACTTAACTTTTCACAACTTCAAACATTTTATTTCTTATGTCAATTGCTATAAAAAGTCATTTCAAAATGATAGCTACGTTTTTTTTTTTTTTTAAACTTTTATTTATTTATTTATTTATTTCAATGTGTCAAAACTTTACATACCTGAGGCCTCAGTCTATGGTTATAGCACCATTTAGTGATGTAAAGCCGGCAAACATAAAACCCTAATGCTGCCACCGGGTGCTGCAACAGTAGCAGTGCAATTCTGGTTGTGTGACAGCTGTACAGCATAGCACAAAGTGGCATGACCTTTTACTTGCTAATCTGGATTGCCTGGAGTAACATTCCACAAGTTTCTCGTAMCCAATCCTCTTGATAGAAATCAATAAGGTGGTTAGGCTTGTGGATTATGTTTATTTATTTATTTTTTTACATTTTCTCTGAGATTTAGATCAGAGCTTGGTCAATGTGTTTAGTGCAGGATATTTAATTATTCATTTTCTGTTGATAATAATAGCTTTATCAGAACTAAATATTGATTAGCTTGGAGAAGATTGCAACATTAAATATAATGCTAAAGAAGACATTATAGCAAGAACATACTTTATGTAGTTGAAAAGCAGAGTTCACTAGTTAGAGGTAGTATAGTCACTGCTGCCTCTGACTTATTCATTAAGGATCAAAATCCATTTGTCTTAGAATTCAGGTTTACCTTTTGAACCAAAGGTTTTTATCTCTAGTAGTTCATGAATGATGCAGTGCTGGTGTGGTCCAAAGATTTTTATATTGGATAGAATTTTTATTTTATATAGAAAAGAAAAGAGCTATTTCTCCTAACCCGTTTTTACTCATCTTTACGGAGTGCCAGTAATTGTTTTAAGGTATTGCATGACATCTGGTCAGTCAGCAATGTAATGACTAAATATCCTTAAATCAATTTCTTGAATCTTCTAGATATTGAAGAAACTGTAAACATTTATGTTAACTTGTGACATAATTCTGATATAGTGAATTAAAGCTTGAATATTTTAGAATTACCTCAGATATACTCACACACTCACTGACTCACCGCCTATACCGTTTTATTCTGCGTACAGGGTTTCAATGGGCCTATCCATCATGGGGCATGATGCAGGGTACACCATGGAGAGGGTGCCAATCCATCGCAGTCCAATTCAGAGCCTAACCTGCATGTCTTTGGAGGTTGGGAGGAATTTGAGCACCCAGAGAAACCCATCCACCCCCCCCCCCCCCAAAAAAAAAAAATCATGGGGAGAACATGTAAAACTCCACGCACAAAGAGGAGTTTCGAGGCAGGAATCGAAACCTGGACCATGGAGGTGCAAGGCCACCCTACTTGACTTGTCAAGAAATTGATGATAACGTGAAATGTGTGGAGTTGTGAAAAACTACGATTTCATTTAAGTAAGCATTCTGTCATAATATACCTCACCTGGAAATGATAGTGAGCTGGTTAGTAATGGTGACAATCTGCTCTGCTATGATGCACAGCTCATTAGATGAGTGTTGATCCAGGCAATGGTCAGCTATGACCTTCACAAACTGTGTGACAGTCTGGCAGCTCAAAACTAAATCTTTAGCTGATGATACAAAGGCATCTTTACTCTGGAAATGAAATAAAGTACCTAAATAAAACATAAATATTATCTCAGAAATGATACGTTCTGAAAAAAAAAATCTATTTGTTAATTTTACCTGAATTGGCCCTTTCCTTTTTAAATACTGAGTCATATCATAGATTTTCTCAGCCATTTCTTTGGTCACCTTGACAATCTGATTTCCATGAACATCCCACCTTTCTGCTTCTTGCTTCAGGAAGAGTGAAGTGTAGATCAGAGTCGGATTCAGAGAGCTGAACACTGATACTCTAGCACTCCTCTGTGATAGTAGGTCCTATGAAAACATGAACGTTTTTAGTTCTACAGTGAAGTCTGAAAATAGTAATAATCAGTGTGTGATGTCACACATTTCACTGTTTAATTATATAATTAATGTAATAATGTGTTATTAATTTATAATGTATAATTAGTTACCATTTTTGAATCCTGGTGTTTCATAGAAAGAATGTTTTCAGAGATTTTTTGTCCAAGGGGTTTTGAAACTTTTATGCTAGATCTTGTTTTTAGATCAGTTTGCAACACTCCACTGTAGACTTTGCCCTGCAAGCCCAGTTTAATCTGTTCTTTTGTGACAGGAAAAATTCCATCTACTTTGGAAAGTTCTTCTACGAGGTAATGTGCTTTTGCTGACCAGCACTGTGTCTGAATGTCAATACTTAAAGTATCAGTGACAGTCTGTGTCTCCATTATTAACTTTGCCCTACTCAGTATTTCTGACATTTGAAATGACAAATGGTCGCAAATGAATCTTAGATTGGACCTCTCTCTTGTGTCTCTAATAAAACTGAAACAATCTTGAACAGAATCAGTGGCGGTTTTAACATTCCTCAGGAGAAATTCTTCAGTTGCCTCAAACTGTGTGTGCATTTTTTCAGCTTCAAGAGGACAGTCTTTCACAATTGCTGAACAAGCCAAAGAGACAGCGTTTTCAATTGCTGTTACATATTCCTCATTAACTTTGCTCAAGAGACAACAAAGCGATTTCATCTTAATCTGAAGCTGTCTCTGTAGGAGTTCTGTTCTTGCAAGCCTCAGGACACTTGACCTGGATACAGTTATACAATYCTCCATGGCCTGTAAATAGTCTTCACTAAGCACCTTCACATCATCTCGTTCTTTTAAGAGTTTTGCTTTACAGCTACTTATAGAGTTTAAGGAGGATAACCTTGCTGCCTCTTGGATTCGAAGTGAGTGCTCAGACATAGTTGCTACCCATTTTTTAGGTGTCATCTGTCCCCTTTCATGAGTGCTACATTTTCCCAAAATCCGGTCCAGTGAGGACAGGAGAACTTGCATGGACAATGCCCAGAGGATACAAGGTCCATCAAGTTCATCAGACCGACTTGTCCCGGAGACGAGGAGGTCTGTGAGATTCTTTGTATTAGTTTGGGTTTTTTGGAGCTTGCTTAATAGAGATGTTACGCTGTCATTACTCTCACCTTTCCTCACTCTAATATCAGTTGATGTCACAAGTTCAACTGTGTCTGCACACAAACACATGACTTCTGTGAGCTCTTGGATGCAGGTGTCCACCATGTTTGCTGTTTGGTTATCAATCATTGCTTTGACTGCATGGTACCACATGCCAGTTAGTGGCAGCAGAATACTGTGTGTGTTTTTGATGAGGGCAGAAATCTGAGCACTATGTTTATAGACGGTATCTATAATCTTCACTGAGCTCATGGCTGTTTCCTGTGCTGCCTGGACAAGCAGTGGTGTCTGTGTGACTAGCTCAGACCGAAGTCTTTCCATTTCCTGATTATCGATTTCCTCTACAATACTAGCGGCCTCCTTTGTAGCCTGGGTATAACAACTGGAMCATTCTACAATCTGTGTGCAAGCTTGGTTTAAAGCCTCAATATTTTTAGCTTTGCTCATGTTGACTATTTTGTACAAGAGAGGCAATAAGTCAGTACTGTGTGACATTTGGACAGAGTTTGAGTCCATAGAAACTGACATCTTTCCTTCTCTGGGTTTAGACTGATGCACTGTGGGAAGTTCAGGATTTTTCTTCTCTGAAAATGTAACTTTAACCTGAACTGCCAAATCTTCATTTTCATCTCCTTTATTTAACTCTTCCTGATAATTTGTTGTCTTCTTYGTCCCTTTTTTATAAGTAACTGGTGGGACAGTAGCCACTTGCCGAGCCCCTTCTCTCAATGGGCTAAGCAGATGTGGRTGCTGTAGACCATCTAAACCTTCATAAAGAACATCAAAATTCTTTATAGCCACTGTGATGCTGTTGGCTAACAAAGGGAATGCTTCCTTTTGAAATGTGGTGTTAAATATGTCTGTGGCATATTCTGTCACTTCAGCTGCAGAATTCTCAGCTTGCTTAACAAGTACAAGTAATCCATTACGGTAAATGGGATCATCACTCTTATCTACATGTCTTCTCACAAACCGAACTACCTGGCTCATGCGACCAATCAGAAATCTYGTATGTTTGCTCAAAAGTGGGTGGTTATGGGACTTCTGAGCCTCTACACACTTATCCAGATCATGCTTCATCTCTTTAACAAGGAGGTATATGAAATCCTTTACATTGATGACATCATAGAATGCATTCAGCAGTTGTTCTGTTTCTTCCCCCCATTTTTGGTGAAAAGTGATCAATTCATGTAGAGCTCCATGGTATTGCACTGAGTCTCCCTCAAGCTCCAGCAAGAGCGGTATGATCCCATCCTTTAGTCGCAGAAGGCAATAAATGGAGTTTTCCACACTCWCAAGACTATTTTCATCAATAGCTAAAGCTGAGATGAAGCGGGCTACTTCAGCTATCTTATCTGCATAGGATATAAACGTTTTAAATRCAGTTTGAATAGGATCCATGTTCGAATCATCCTCTATGTCAGCTTCTAAAAGGTTACACTGCTGTACACCGCTTCCCAGGTGCTCCAGAGGACTTGMTGATAAGACAAATGTGTCAATTACCTGGAACAGAGTTGCTTTTACCACTGCCTCATCCAGTTCATGGATTTGTATCATTAGTGAAACACACAATTTCTCCTGATGATCCTTTGGCACATGCTCATCTGTACAATTGTCCTTTATCTGCCTTATCTGCTGTGATATCTCTGACCACAGTTGCAGGACAAGTTTACAATTTGCTGTCACACCAGACATAATTTCTTTCCGAGAGCCTTTTGCAACAGCCATGCTATGGAACACCAAATCCCGCAGCACAACATCAAAATTGCTGTCCTTAACCAATATGAACGATGGATCAGACAGCAGTTTTAATAATCTGATCCGTCTTTCTGTGTAATATCCACACGAACCTTTGGATATGGATTGATAGTTGCCCTTGAGCATCGTTATGATATTATTTATAGTGCAGTCTAGTAGTTGGAGGATGTATTTTTTGGAATCTTTTGCTACCTCACTGGTTGGGTGTTTGATTATTGTGTACATGGCAGTGTGAAACATTGAGATACATCTTCTCAATACCTCCATAGAGGTTTTCACACAATYTTGCTGCCTMTGATCACATAGATCTTTTACTCTATTTGTTACCAAGTTATGAAGCAACAGGAATGCCTTGGAAAATGTCTGGAATGTTTTTAGTAATGATGGCATGTCTGTAGCATCTCCAACATCTCTAATGCAACTCAGTAGCCAGTGAGCAGCTGCAGTAATTTTCCTTACAGTTGCATCATCTTCAACTAACAGAACCTGTATCAATAAAAGACAATAGAATAAAAGTTTTTTTTTTTTTTTGGTACAAGGGGGAACAGCACATCAAGTAACACAACCATATCCTATGCATCTTAATTGCTTATTCCCCTCATTTTACCTTCACGACTCCTAGGAGCACATTCTGTGTGGCTTCAATAAGTTCTTCGCTGTGCTCTCTAGCTTCTGGCTGTATGCTGAGCTTCTGAGTGGCAAGAAGTACATGCTGACCTGCCATCATTAGAGGTTCCAGGAGTAGACCCATTTCCAACCTTATGACATCATCATCTGACTCTGCCATCACTCTGTGGACAGGGAAACAGAGGTACTGTATGCTAACAGTAGCTGTGTTCAAAATAATATACTGCTAATATTATTACTGTATGTAGAATGAACTTGTTTACATTGTCTGTTTACAAAGTTATGCAAGCACAGGGGTCACAATCCGGTGTCTTCTTATGCCAGTCGCAAKGCTGGATAAATGCAGAGGGTTGTGGCAGGAAGGACATCCGACATAAAACCAATCAATAATGTGAATCATTAACATGACTTCCATAGCGGATCAGTTGCGGCCCATGTTAACAATGACTACCACCGTTGCTATTGACATACAGTGTGCCAGTGGAAATAACTGTGGGCTACTGTGAATTGAAGAAGGAGAGAAGAATGGCATGTTTGTAGGAAGAGAGAATGTTAGAACTTTGAATGTTGGGACTATGACAGGGAAGGCAAGAGAGTTGGTTGACATCATGCAGAGAAGGAAGGTGGATATATTGTACCAGGTGGATAGGTAGAGACGCTTAGGAGCAGGGTTAAAGTTGTTTTACCATGGTGTGGCTAGGAAAGGTAATGGGGTAGGACTCATCCTGAAAGAGGAGTTTGTAAGGAATGTATCAGGAGTAGGAGTATCAGATGAGCTGATGAGTCTGAAGCTGGAAATTGAAGGTGTGATGTTCAATGTTGTTAGTGGTTATACCCCACAGGTAGGATGTGAGTTAGAAGAAAAGGAGAAATTCTGGAGTGAGTTTGATGACGTGATGCAGAGCGTCCTCAGAGGTGAGAGAGTGGTAATCCAAGCAGATTTCAATGGACATATTGGGGAAAGGAACAGAGGTGATGAGAATGTGATGGCCAGATATAGTTTTCAGGACAGGAATGCAGAAGGACAGATGCAAAGACGGTGCTTGGATGGTTTGCCACCCTGTCCAAGGTGCATTCCACCTCATGCTCCGAGTTTCCTAGAATAGCTTTTTCTCCAGGGTCATCCATGACCCTGAACAGGAGAAGTGGTATAGAGAACGAGTGAGTGAGAGAGTTTTTTTATAACATTGATTCCAAAAGGTTTTGGAAACGATCCTTTGCGATTATGGGTCCATTGACTTGCGTCGTTCATCAAATATCTATCAGCTGCACTTTCCCATTTTACTACATTCCAAAGGTGCTCTGTTGGATTCTAATTTGGTGAATGGGAAGTAAAGTACAATAAACCACTTTTCATTTCATTTCATTTTCATGGAACTACAGTAGCTGGAGACAGCTTCTTCCCTCCTCTACCAGCCGGGCCTCTTGACACAAGGCTGGAGGAGAATTTGAGATTCTTCAGCCCAGGGAAAGTTTTTTCCAATATTTAACTGACSGGTTTTTGGTGATCCTGTGGATTCTGGCTTAWGATTCCTGTTCTTGGCTGACAGAACTGGAAACTTTTGTAGTCTACTACTGTTGCAGCCGATCTGCCTCAAAGGCAATGGTTTGTAATGCTGAGATTTTTTTTTGCTTACCATGACTGCAAAGAGTGGTTATTTTAGTTAAAGTAGCTTTTCCTATTAGCTTAAACCAAGTTGTCATTTTCTGAAACCAATTTCTATCCACATCATTAGCTGTAAACTCTTGAAATTTTTACTTTAGCCCAAGTCACAGAGATTTTCTCCATTCTGGTGTTTGTTTTGAAAATTAACTGAAGGAATTGACTGCATCTGTTCATGAGTTAAGGCTTTATGTGGGTACCACATAACTGTTCGAATAATTCCATCCACAAGTAGCTTGACATTGCTTAGAAAATGGCCACTAAATATATGTATATTTTAATAATACACCATTTTCAACACGGCCCTTTTTTAACTGACCTTGTTGCTACATCAGCCATGTTCCTGGAGGCCTTGGCTACAGCACGAGCTGAAGTCTCCAGCTGTATGAAGTGTACGGTCTCACCATTAGTCTCAGACAGCAGTGCAAGGTAACAAATGTGAGCAGCAATGGGGGCGACGACCTGCTTGATCAAAGTTGTCTTTATCAAGCTGTCGTCTATTAGGGACGCCATCCCTTTTAAGGAAAAGAACATAA